>OY731398.1:30061522-30661522 GCA_963425845.1 Sphenostylis stenocarpa | reverse complement strand
GCTACAGATTAGAGAGAGCGAAATTGCGAGAGATTAACTACGGATTAGCGAGAGAAAAATTGTGAAGGATTAGCTACAGATTAGCTACAAGTTTTTGGGAGATCAATTAGCTAGAGAAAAATAGAATTTCATCATTTAAATTAGCGAGGGACTTAACGACAGTTTGATGACAAAATTTGTTACAAATTTGAGAGAGAATACATCTCTATCTAATTAGCTACTTGGATTTAGCGACGAACTATTCCATAGTTATTCTGTAGCTAATCTGTAACAAAACATGCCAGCGAGAGATTAACTATAAAATAACTACGGAATGTGTCATAACTAATATGTAAAATTCTTGTAGTGAATTAGTTAAGATAAGATGTGCTTTGAGAAGGGGAGCAAGTTTTGGGAGAATAGGCGCGACTACTGCTAGGGTTTCGTCCAATCTTCATCAATTCTTTACTTCTTCCTTATTTGGAGCATTGTAATGGCCACCATGAGTGGCTAACTTTATTATCTTGGGATTGGGTGCACTTCTTTTGAACTCTTTTGTATCTTGGTGATATTTTGATATATTAATCTATGTTTTTCATGTTATTATTCTTATCCTTTATACTTTTGAATGTTTATTCTTGATGTTTGAGATGTGATTGAAAAATATATCTTGAACCCTAGATTATGGTAAGAATGTTTGTTACGTTAATTGTCAGGAATAGAATGAATGTATCAATTGCTTAACACCCTAAACCTAATGCTGAAAAATCTCTTAATTGTGTGCGAAATCAACATTTATTAAGTTTTCTTATGAATTTCATGTGTGAGAAATCAACATGGATGATTTGAGTAGGTGGAATCAACATTGTTAGGTTAATTGATGTTCTTAATTGGACATAGTCATTGCAAAAGAGGGAAAAGGAAGGAAGTCAATCCTAAGTGCCTTTAATTGATCTTTTCTAAACAATTTACAGTTCTTTGTCATTTAATTTCAATTCAACTCTTTATGCAAAACCCATTTTGTTTTAATCCACTTAGTAAGCATATAATTGGGAATTTTCATTGACACCGTTCCTCGTGAGATCGACTTTTATTTAATCAAAATACTATACTGCGATTGATAATTTTGGTACGCTTACCAATAATTCAATATTAGGCATGCCCATTAATCGACTTCTAGTTACAGGTCTCAACAATGGATATTTGATCATCTTTTATGAACCATTATTAGGTTCACCCCCACCACAAGGTGTTTCTACAAGAAACACAATAAAACTCTCTTAGTTAAACACTTCGTTCCAACACCTTCTAGATGATATAGATTGATTATGTTGTGGCACAACATGTTAGGGCACACATTTTGACAATAATAGGGAGCTTATTATTGCCTGATACTTCATCGTCTTGAGTGTACTTAATATATTTCCTATTATTGCAAGATCTAACTCTAGTTTCAAACTATAGTTGAGGATCGACTGTTTTGGCATGTCTGTACAGAGCGTTGGATTATGGCATTGACTACCATCAGGAGAACATTGGAAGATGCATGTTATTGCTTCAAGCTTGGGCATGAGACTATATTACATGAATATGTCCTAAGGTAGAATATTTAACCAATGAGGAGATTGTTGCAGGGTATGATTTCCCATTGGCTAAAAGGTATTCAAATTTATTTTATATTTTTTTATTTCATTTCTTTCTTTCATATTATTTCATTTTATAATAGTATATTTTTTGTATATAATAGGTGGTCACAACCAAGTCAAAGGTCCAACGTGATTACGTATGTTGTACATGCATTACGTCTAACATTTTATCAATTAAAATCAAAAGACGTATTTCATTTATTACAACTTTCAATATGTATTTCTTAAATGATAATAATTTGATTTCAAAAGTTTTATAAAATAATACCGTTTTTGTGAACTTCTTATCATCGATCTCGGGTTACAACTACTAATAAATGTTGAGGTTTTTCCTGTAAGTCGTGTTATAGTTTCAATGATATGTTTTCTACTGTTGAGCCTCATTTAGCAAATCAGGTTATGAGGCAATTTAGCTTTTGTAAACCAATTTCAAAAGACCTGATCAATCTTGACAAATTTCATAAGGAAGACATGAGAGGTAGAACTAATAGATTTTGACCTTAATACCATAAAACTTGGATTACCATGTGGAATGATTGTCATATTCAACTAATTCAAGAAAACAAGTTCAACAGGAATAACCATGTTAGTCTTTTGGCAAACGTACCAATATTATCAATTGTACAATATTTCAATTAAATAAAAATTGATCCCATGAGGAATGGTTTCGTTGGAAATTCTGAATCATAAGCTTACAAAGTGTATTGACACAAAATTGTTTTTCATAACTTTTGGATTGAAAACAAACAGTGAAGAGCTATAAAATATATTTAGAAAAGATGAAATATGAGAATTTAGGATTGACTTACTTCTTTTTCCCTCTTTTGTATAATGGCTAGGTCAAATTAATAACACCAATTAACCTATCAATATTTATGTCACCTACTTAAATCATTCACATTGATTTCTCAAACATGAAATTCATAAGAAAACCTTGTAAACATATAGATTCTTCATACATTCAATAGATTTTCCAGCATTAGGTTTATGTATTAAACACTTAATACATCTATTACTATTCCTAGCAATCAACGTATTAAATATTCTTAACCTAATCAAGGGTTTAACGATATATTTTTCAATATATATGAACATCCAGGATAAAAGCATTAACAGACACAAATGATAAGAATATCAACATCAAGAACATAGATTAATATATCAAAATATTACCAAATACAAAAGAGTTCAAAGGAAGTGCACCCAATCCTAAGAGAATGAAGTTAGTCACTCATGATGACCATTACAATGATCCAAATGAAGATGAATTGAAGATTGGACGAAAACTCGAACAGCTGCCGCGTCTGTCTTCTCAAAACCTCTAACTCTCTTTCTCAAAACGTATCTTATCTTTTTATAGAAAAATTTCGCATCATTCGCTCAAGCGGAATATTTGCTTAAGCAAAAAATGAAGATTTTTGCTCAAGCGAGAATTGTTCGCTTGAGCGGTTGAATTCCTGAGAACTTTAACGTATTGTCGCTCAAAGCGAATAAATGTTAGCTTGAGCGAGTGACTTCTAGAGAGTTTTAACGTATTTTCACTCAAGCGAGCGTCCGTCTCGTTCGGACGACTCTTAGACTGAAAATCTTCCTTTTTTCCAATTTTTCTTCAATTAACTTGAGAATTATGATCTTTGCTATTGTATCAAAGTATTCTGCAAATTCATCCTACATTGGGAGAAAAATAGATTAGAAACATCATAATTTAAGTGGTTAAATAACAATTAATAATATAATTAGAATCAACTTTTACCACTTAACAAACCACTTACCTGAAAATACACCACATATGATATGATATTTTTAACATACTATCGGATATATTTCTTCTACTCAAGAAGAAAATTCAAATGGCGAATTAAATATATCAATAATTTATTTTATATATATATAACATTGATATCAAACTAATATTGATTATTTTTTAACAATACGATACACAATAGTAGGAACAATCCCAATATATTGGTCAACCTAGTCATGTCCATATTGGTCAGTCCAATCATCAACATGTTAGTTAGTCAAGTGATCAACAACTTTATCCATATTTTGGATATGTCGGTCAACTTCAAAATTTACCTGTTCAATTTCAATTTGGATGACAAGTTCCTCATACATTTACTTCATTTTCATTTGAAACAAATACATTTTCCACCTTTTCCATGACATTACCGTTAGCAAATATTTAAACTTCATGATTATTATGTCCAATATATCTCCTATGCAGTATGCAAATGAAGAAGATGATGATGATAGTTAGGCAAAAATTCAACCGCAATCATCACAAGGTCATAGGCATGCTACACAAGCACAATAAAGACCTACTCAAGATCAACCACGTAGATCAAATTACAAATCAGAAGAGTGTTGGCAAAATTTGGGTCATGTGTATATATATATATATGATACATAATTTAAATGTGTTAGAGTCATTATTTATTAAGCCAAATAATAAAGTGATCTGACTAAATTAAAGTTTTGGCTAAAGGCATATGTCATGAAAATAAAATTGTGTAGAGACCATTGAACAATTTCTAATTTGATGAGGGGCCAAATTGGAAATACTAAAACTTAAGTAATTAACCTAATTCTGATTATTTTAAGGAGTCGTCGTCCCCTTCTGGGAGCACACACACAAAACGTAACTATCATTCCTGTTCCTTTCTTTCTATCCCCATCAAGAGAGAAAATCAAGAGGGAAATACAAGTGCTATTCAGGTGGAAGACCATAAGATCAATACAGTGCTCTACAAAGACATCATCATTATGGCTAATTCAGGTACGCTTTCGCATTAAGTTTACAACATGTTTATCAGTATGGGATTACGTTTATGTTTGATCATTAGAATCAAAATTAGGATTATTATTATTATTATTATTATTATTAATTTTCCAACAATTGGTATCAGAGCCGCCCATATTTGATTCATGTCTATTTAATTTATAGAACCTTAATTATAAAAATTAGGATTAATTTTGTTTTAAACAATTCAAATTACCCAATTTTATGAACCCTAAGTGGAGAATAATCTCTAATTTTCGTGAACCCTAAAATTTAAATTTGGGGGTAACATCCCCAATCTGATTCTGCTTGCTGATGGAACCGTGGAGGAAGCTATGAGTTCTTCTTCTTCTTCGTTTTTCCCTTTTGTTTCAATTTAAGTTTCAAGTTTTACTGAGAAAGAAATAGTGTTTCAAATTTCAATCTTTTTTGTACTGGATTCTCTGTTCTCTTTGAATCTTTTATTTTTGTTTTTATTTAATTTTATGGGTTTTTGTTTTCTTTTCATGGTAGATATGGATGAGTTTGGACTTGAGGGTGGTGTTTGGGGAATTCCTAACACAGAAAATATTAGGTAAATGATGAATGTTTCCACATGTGTGACTGTTCTTATTTTATTGTCTTTAGGAAAATTTGATGTTAAATTCCCTGTTTATGGTTTGAGTGATTACTCGTTTAATCCCCTTTTAGGGTTTAGAGCGAGTATGCTAAAAAGACTCAGAACTATTTTTGTTTCATCCCTAGTGTGATTTTAGGGAAATGTTCATCTTTTATGTATTGGTGGAAAATGAGGCATTTTTTCATCCTTTGATTTGTTCAAATGATGTGTTCATCCCTAATGAGATTCTAGGAAGATGTTCATCCTTAGTAGAATTGTAATGAGGTGATTCTCTTTTGAATTAGTTTGCAAATATTAAATATTTGGTTTTACTATATAAATAAAATATTCAATTTTTGGTAGTTTAATATTTTTTGTGAGCAAATTGAGTTAAGAAGTCACCAAAGTAACTTCTCTTAAATTGGGCGAGTTCATGAAAAATATTGAATGTTAGTGTTTGTGTATATTCATGCGAGTATTAGTCGGCCCAAAGGAAGATTAATATTTGGCCGAATTGCATACACACTTGTAATGATAAACATGTGATAATTATAAGGATTTGCTTTGTCGATGATAAATCAATCCAAAGATTGGTTTGTTATTGGACGTGCTTTATTGTCAATGTTTGATTATTACAACAAGATACATCTAGCAATTAATATTACTTGTCCAAAGACTTAATATTGATGGTGCATTGAGTGTCTTGAGATTGTTAAACCACTATTTGAATATATATTATTTATTTTTTATATAATATGAGCATAATTAGTTTATTTCTCATGTTCTAAATTTAGCTACAATTGTTTTTGTATTTGCCAATTTAAATTCTGTTCGAGTCCTCAATGGAACAAATTTTAAGGACTGGAAAGAGAACATTGATATTATTCTTGGTTGCATGGATATGGATCTTGCGTTAAGGACTGAGCAACCCCTTACTCCTACGGATTCAAGTACCTCTGAACAGAAAAGAGATTATGAGAAGTGGGATCGCTCAAATCGCATGAGTCTAATGATCATTAAGCGCGGCATCCCGGAGGTGTTTAAGGGCACTGTTTCTGAAAACATCATAAGTGCCAAATAATTTCTTGCTGAAATTAAGCAGCGCTTTGCAAAAAGTGATAAGGTGGAGGCAAACACTTTTCTTCAGAACTTGATCTCCATAAAATATCGAGGCAAAGGAAATATCAGGGAGTACATTATGAGCATGTCTAATATTGTTTTTAAACTCAAGGCACTAAAGCTTGAACTCTCAGAAGACTTGCTTATTCATTTGGTGTTGATTTCTCTTCCTGCAACATTTAATCAATTTAAGGTATCTTACAACTGTCAAAAGGATAAATGGTCTCTTAATGAGCTCATTTCACATTGCGTACAAGAAGAGGAAAGACTAAAGCAAGACAAGACAGAAAGTGCTCATTTTGCAAGCACCTCCAAGGCTAAGGGCAAAAGAAAGAGATCAGAGGATCTCGAGAAAGAAGCTGCTAAGGGTCCAGAACAAAAGAAACAAACTCAAGAAAACAAATGTTTCTTTTGCAATAAGACTGGACACGTAAAGAAGAAATGTGTTAAATATCATGTTTGGCGTGAAAAGAAAGGGTTGCCTAAACTACCGGAAGCCAATTGATTCTGAAAGATGGATTTATGTTGGAGATGACAAATCGGTAGAGGTGGAAGCTATAGGGCATTTTAAATTGTTATTGAGTACTGATTTTTTATTTTGATTTGAAAGACACTTTTGTTGTGCCGTCATTTAGACGAAATTTGGTTTCAGTTTCTTATTTGGACAAATTAGGTTATTTGTGTTCATTTGGAAACAATAAGTTCAGTTTGTCTTTTAATTCATATATTGTTGGAATGAGTTCACTTTTGATTTATGATAATCAGTATTTACTTGATATTGTGGCCACCTGTAATGAAACCCTTAATACAAAATCATGTGGTACTAAACGTAAAATTGAAAATACTCACTCAGGTGCATTATGGCACAAGTGCTCAGGTAACACTCAAATCGTGACGTTTGTGCTTGTGTTACACTCTTAAAGATATGGTAGAGAGTATGATTTGTCATTCCACCTTACTGGAATCACTTTGGGGAGAGACACTAAATACGACAGCTTATATTCTAAACAGAGTAACAACTAAAGCAGCTACCAAAACACCTTATGAGCTTTGGATTGGGCGACAACTTAGTCTGAAACATTTCTATATGTGGGATTGTCCAGCTAAGGCAAGACCTTATAAGCCAAATTAAAAGAAATTGGACTCTCGAACAGTAAGTAGTTATTTTATTGGTTATGCTGAAAGATCCAGGGGATATACATTTTATGATCCCACATTAAAGATAATTTTTGAGACGGAACTGCTACGTTCTTTGATGATATTGAGTTTGGAGGGAAGAATAAGATTAAGAACTTAATCTTGGAGGAAGAATCGGTAACAATTTCAGAACCGATTCAAATAGTTACTTTTGATAAAGTAAGTTCAGAACCTCCACAAGGAATTGTTGATGAACCCCTTACTCAAGATGATTTGGTTGTTCATGATGAACAAACTCAAGATCCTCATGAACCGGTGCATCATGAGCTAATAACTTTGCAGAGATCCACTAGAGAAAGAAGAAGTGTTATTTCGGATGATTACATGGTATTTCTTCAGGAGCATGAGAAAAATAATGATATAATGGAAGATGACCCAGTTAACTTCAGTCAAGCTATACAAGGTTCTAACTCTCAAAAGTGGATTGAAGTAATGAAGGAGAAGTATAAGTCCATGCAAGACAATAAAGTTTGGGAACTTGTCCCATTACCAGACGGTATGAAACTCATTTGGCTTCAAGATGAATATTGTTGATGATTGTGTGTGTCACAAGTTTAAAGGGAGACAAGTTTAGTCTCAATCAGTGCCCAAAGGGGAATTTGGAAATTGAGGAAATGCAAAAGATTCCCTATGCATCAGTTGTAGGGAGTTTGATCTATGTCCAAGTATGTACGCATCCAGACATAGCATACATAGTTGGGGTTCTAGGCAGATATTTTAGCAATCCAGAAATAGACCATTGAAAAGCAACAAAAAGGGTAATAAGATATTTAAAGAGAACAAAAGATTATATGCTCACATACAGGAGGTTAGACCAGTTGGAGATCGCTGGGTTTTCTGACTTAGATTTTGCAGGATGTCGAGAATTTGTAGCGGCATGCTATGAGACATCAAATCATGGAATATGGTCGAGAAATTTTGTCACAGGGTCGCAAATTGTGAAAGGCATTGAAAGACCACTTAAGTTATATTGTGACAACAAATCAACTGTATTATTAAGGAAAGAGTACAAAGTGGACAAATTTTCATAGAACACTTAAGGACAAACTCCATGATAGCAGATCCTCTAACTAAAGGACTTCCGCCCAAGGTCTTTCATGAGCATGTTGCTCACATGGGTGTTTTACAGTTTGAGGAATTTGTGGTTTAGTGAGAGTTGTCACTTTCATATATTTTATGTTCTATGTTTAATTTCATATATGTATACATTATTTTTTGGACATATTTGATTATCTATAGATATGCGGTTTTTTCGTTCATTCATTACACTTTGTACATTAAGGATATTATATCGATCTCGATAAGTTAAAGTTTGGACCAGTTGAAAATAGACGTGTACAGATCACCTTCACGTAATTTTTCATGTTACACATTTCATGATGAATCCATGTCATTTGGTTATGTCAGGATGAGTAATCATTGTTGGTTTTAGTTGCAATGATGCAATGAAAAACTGGTTTGATTCTATATTCTGATATGATTAATGGATAGGACTTTTGGAGTATGCTAAAGGAATATAATGGCAATTTTGAGCTCATAAAGTCTAACACATTTGTAAGGTTGTAAGGACATATATATTTGTGACCAGTGAGAGATTGTTGGCAAAATTTGGGTCATGTATATATATGATACATAATTTAAATGTGTTAGGTCATTATTTATTAAGCAAAATAATAAAGTGATCTGACTAAATTAAAGTTTTGGTTAAAGACATATGTCATGAAAATAAAATTATGTAGAGACCATTGAGCAATTTCTAATTTGATGAGGGACCAAATTAGAAATACTAAAATTTAAGTAATTAACCTAATTCTGGTTATTTTAAGGGGTCGTGGTCCTCTTCTGGGAGCACACACACAAAACATAACTATCAGTCTCGTTCCTTTCTTTCTATCCCCATCAAGAGAGAAAATCAAGAGGGAAATACATGTGCTCTTCAGGTGGAAGACCATAAGATCAATACAGTGTTCTACAAAGACATCATCATTATGGTTAATTCGAGTACGCTTCAGCATTCGAGTTTATAGCATGTTTATCAGTATGAGATTACGTGTATGTTTGATTGTTAGAATCAAAATTAAGATTATTATTATTATTATTATTATTATTATTATTATTATTATTATTAATTTTCCAACAAAGAGCATCTTGTGAGACAAGTCTCACCATTAATTTTTTTACTTTGATTTTCGTAATAATGTATATATAATGTAATATTTTAATATAAATTTATTGAATTAAATTTATCCATACTTCTCTTAAGATTTGTAGTTTCTATTAAATTAATAATTAAATCAATTTTAAAATTTTAATAAATAATATATTTTAAAAAATAAAATAATCTTATTTTTTGGAAGAAAAAAATTATCATAAAGGTCTTGCAGGTAACACGAGTTTAGTGTAATAGGAATTATACACAAATTATGTTACCAAACATGTTTTAAAAAAAAATTTAAACAAATAAAATTGTGCTTCATAGCATGATTTTAGTGTTGACGGTCAAAGTTGTGTTTCAAGCACGATTTCTTCATGTTGAACTCATCCTACCTTACACCATTTGATCCATATTGGTAAAATTTAAATTTTTTTACCACTTTTAATAAAATCAATGGTTTTTTACCTTGCTCGGTAAAAGAACCTACTTCTTTTACTTATTTATGAAAAGTGCATAGGAATATTACGTATAAAAGATTAAAATCTCAAATTATTATGAAAGCGTAATAGAAAAAATAATTAAATAAATCCTAGAGATAAAATTAAAATTGAAAGTGTTTATCAGGTTCACGTCATTTATTTAAAATTAATGAAAAAAATATTATAATTTTTTATTAATTATAAATATCATATAAAATTATTATATTTTTAAATATAATAAAAAGAATTAAAATATTCAAATGAAATATAGTTAATGATGGAAATGTTCCTGCATTCCTAAGAGATGATTTTGATGATGATTCAAGTCAACTACATTCAAGTCAACACCATTCAAGATCAATTTAAGGACAAGTTGAATTTATGACGTAGGTGATAAAGATGATGATTCAAGCAAGCCCAAGATGAGTTCGAAGACTAGATAGAGTCTTAGAATACTTGGATATGGAGGTATAAGTTGATGAAGTAATATTATGCATAAGCCTCCAAAGCACAAGTGTGATAAAATTCATAACATGATATTTTTCATTGTCATAATTAATTATGATGCACCAGAAATGGAAAAATGATTTTCTCTATCATAATTAATTATACTGGTAATATAATCAATTATGACAATTCAAATTTGAAAAATATATCCGTTTTAAAGAATAAATGTTTTTTAATACATCCTGATTTTCTCTATGATATTATTAATGTCCAACGGCCATTTTCTGATGCTATTTTTCTATTTAATTAAGTTTTGATGAAAAATAAAAAACACACAATTACATAATTCGAAAATACAATTTACATTCAATCAGTTTTGAGAAAAGAATTCTGAACAAGGTAACAAAGATATTTTACACCTTTTGAGAAAACCCTCTTCTCTACTATCTTCTGTGCTTTCATTGTTAGTTACACTTGTTCTTGGAGATTGACATTCTACAGGCTTCTACAATTTGTTGTCTCCATTACCCAGGTGTGTCTGTTCTTATTTTTATTACCTTCATCCCTAGTGTGATTTTAGGGAGGTGTTCATCCTTAATGAGATTCTAAGGAGGTGTTCATCCTTAGTGGGATTCTAAGGAGGTGTTTTCATCCTTTGATTTGTTTAGAGAAGGTGTTCATCCCTAGTGAGATTCTAGGGAGGTGTTCATCCTTAGTGGGTTTCTAAGGAGGTGATTGTCTTCTTAATTAGTTTACTTTTTACTGGTTTTTCTGCTGAGTTGATTGTAATTTATAAACTGAATTTGAAAGATAGTGAATAGGGAGTCACTCTTGTGTTAAGAATTGACTGAGAACTGAATATATGGTTGGCTATACCCGAACTAGTATAAATCTCTGTGTGCTCTTCTCTTTCCCTTATCTCTTTCTCTTTTCCTGATTATATTATTGCTTCCGCTTTAACAAATTATTGACTCACAAATAAATTTTTAATTTGACATCTATTTTAATTTGTGCATCTATTCACCCTCCTCTAGATGTCATTTGTCTAACAAGTGGTATCAGAGCTTGGTTAGATAAGATATTTCTAAACGATCTGTCAAGATGTCTATGCAGAATCAGGTTTACAGGGAAGGAGCCTCAATAAACAGACCACCATTATTTGAAGGAGAAGACTATCAATTTTGGAAGACGAGAATGAAAATATTTTTACAAACACTAGATTATGGTATTTGAGATGTTGTACTCAATGGTCCCTACATTCCGATGAGAACAACGGAGTCTAGAGCTGTTCCAAAGTCTTTTGATCAATGGACGCCCGATGAAAATAAGCGTGCCCATTATGATGTAAGAGCCTGAAATGCTATTATTTCTGCCTTAACTCGTAATGAATTTTTCAGGGTCTCACAATGCAAGATGGCAAAAGAATTATGGGACACTCTTGAAGTAACACATAAAGGAACAAATGAAGTAAAGCGAGCACGTAAAAACACACTCATCCAGGAGAATGAATTATTTCAAATGCAGCAAAATGAAAGCATCACGAATTTCCAAACACGCTTCACACATATAGTAAATCACTTGAAAGCATTAGGAAAGAGTTTTGACAATGACGAGTTGAACACAAAGATCTTGAAATCCTTAGACAGGAATTGGCAACCAAATGTCACTGCTATTACAGAATCAAAGGATCTCACAAAAATGAATATTGTTACTCTATTTGGAAAGCTGCAAGAACATGAGATGAAACTACAAAGGCTAAAGAACGGTGAACATAATCAAACCAATACGATAGCTCTAAAAGTAGAAAAATCTTCACAAGACGAAAATGAAAATGAAGGTAAGTTTTCGGATTCCGATATGTCTCTTTTTGTTAAACAATTTTCTCGCTTTATGAAGAACAGGAAAAAGAGACAGCAAAGAAAGGAGAATACAAATAAATTTCATTATTATGAATGTGGACAACCTAATCATATCAAATCAGACTGTCCGGAACATAAGAAAGAGAAGAAAGATGTGAAAGAGAAGAAGAAAGAGAAGAACGATACCTATAGGAGCAAACACAAAACTTATATTGCTTGGGAGGATAATGATTCTTCCACAACACAAGAGAGTTCTTCCGAAAGTAGTGATGGAAAAGAAGAAACAAATCTTTGCTTGATGACAAAAAGTGATGATGAAGCCTCATCACAGGTAAGTAGTACAAATTCCTTAAATGAATATGATGAGTTATTTAAAGAATATTAAGATATGTATGAAGGTTTTACCAAGTTATCTAAGAAATACAATGCACTTAGGCAAAAGTTTAATGCATTAGAAAATATTGTTGGTATTCTTGAAAAAGAAAATGAGTGCTTAAAGAAAGATGTTGAGAAATCTAAAACATTGTCTAAAAATAAAGAAGTTGTTAAACTTTGTGAAAATTGTAATCTTTTGGAAAATGAGATTTTTAAGTTAGAGAAAATAATAAGCAATTTTTCAAAATCTTCTGAAAATCTTGATTCGATATTAGGTTATCAAAGAGGAAATTCTAGCAAAGCTGGACTTGGTTACAAACCCAAAGAAAGTCTAGAACCTCATAAAACTATTTTTGTGAAAGAGTCAAGGAAAACAGATGTGAAACCAGTTTCAAAAACTTTAAGAAAAACATTTAGACTTTTTCAAAGAAAATCAACATGTTTTTATTGCATGAAATTAGGTCATATAAAACATTTTGGCATATCTAATGGCAAATATGAATGAGTGCCTAAAGGAACAAAGCATTTATACATGTCTATATGATAATTTGAGCATCTGATTGATTATTAGAATCGAAATTTTTTTTCTTGTCATAATCGATTATGTTGACCAACTTTAAAATTTGAAAGTTTGAATTTTGAAAATTTGAATTTATGAAAATTTGAAATTATAAAGTTTGAAATCTTGTAATTTGAGATTCTTGAAATTTGAAATTTTGCAGTTTGAGATTTTTTTTTAAAATTTGCAGTATGAGATTTTTGAAATTTGAAATTTTGCAATTTGAGATTTTTGAAATTTGAAATTTTACAATTTGAGATTTTTTGAAATTTGAAATTTTGTAGTTTGAGATTTTGAAATTTGAAATTTTTGCAGTTTGAGATTTTTGAAATTAAATTTGAATTGGAATTTGAAATTTGGAATTGGTTGGAATTTGAATTTGAAATATGGAATATGGAATATGAGGGCATTTGAATTTGAAAGCTGCCTAAATAAGAAGACTGTAATGGAGGGAAACTACTGCATTTAATTTCATTATCTCTATAATCATTTTGTTCCCCTATCTTTCTCTCTCTTCATTTGTCTTGGGTATCCTAGATATTGTTTCCTTAATATGATATTCTTTTCTATGACACTTTTTAATGTATTATCTTCTCTACCTTTATTTATATACTAATAGGTACAAATTTGTTCTCAGTTTCTATTGCAATATTTTTTATAATTATCAATGAAATAGAAAGATATTTTGATGATATTAATATGTGTGAAACAGGGGGAGATTTTTTTCTCTTATAATATTTTTCATAATTATCAATGAAATATGGAAATATTTTGATGATATTAATTTGTCTGAAACAGGGGAAAATTTTTTCTTATAATATTTTTATTATTATTAATGAAACAGGGGGAGATTTTTTGATGAATTAAAATTTGTGTGAAATTATTTCCTATCTAAATTAAACAAGGGGAGTTAAGAGAAGTATTTGCTCATATGAGTTAGGGAGAGTCTTGTTATTAATATATCCCGTGGAGATTAATAGACTCTAACACTTGATACAAATTTGTGTTAATCTTGAGCTGGCTATATAGAGTCAAGCATTTTAATTCATTTCAGGTGTTTCCTTGATCATCATAAAAAAGGGGGAGATTGAAAGCAATGAGGGGGAGATTGATGGAAATGTTCCTGCATTCCCAAGAGATTATTTTGATGATGATTCAAGTCAACTACATTCAAGTCAACACCATTCAAGATGAATTTAAAGACAAGTTGAATTTATGACGTAGGTGATAAAGATGATTCAAGCAAGCCCAAGATGATTTTTGAAGACTAGATAGAGTCTTAAAATACTGGATATGGAGGTACAAGTTGATGAAGTAATATTATACATAAACCTCCAAAGCACAAGTGTGATAAATTCATGACATGATATTTTTCACTGTCATAATTAATTATGATGCACCAGAAATGAAAAAATGATTTTCTCTATCATAATTAATTATACTGGTAATATAATCAATTATGGCAATTCAAATTTGAAAAATATATCCGTTTTAAAGAATAAATGTTTTTGAATACATCGTGATTTTCTCTATGATATTATTAATGTCCAACGACCATTTTCTGATGCTATTTTTCTATTTAATTAAGTTTTGATGAAAAATAAAAAACACACAATTACAGAATTCGAAAATACAATTTACATTTAATCAGTTTTGAGAAAAGAATTTTGAACAAGGCAACAAAAATATTTTACACCTTTTGAGAAAACCCTCTTCTCTACTGTCTTCTGTGCTTTCATTGTTAATCACACTTGTTCTTGGAGATTGACATTCTACAGGTTTCTACAATTTGTTGTCTCCATTACCCAGGTGTGTCTGTTCTTATTTTTATTACCTTCATCCCTAGTGTGATTCTAGGGAGGTGTTCATCCTTAGTGAGATTCTAAAGAGGTGTTTTCATCCTTTGATTTGTATAGAGGAGGTGTTCATCCCTAGTGGGATTCTACGGAGGTGTTCATCCTTAGTGGGTTTCTAAGGAGGTGATTGTCTTCTTAATTAGTTTACTTTTTACTGGTTCTTCTGCTGAGTTGATTGTAATTTGTAAAATGAATTTGAAAGATAGTGAATGAGGAGTCACTCTTGTGTTAAGAGTTGACTGGGAACTGGATGTAGGGTTGGCTATACCTGAACCAGTATAAATCTCTGTGTGCTCTTCTCTTTCCCTTATCTCTTTCTCTTTTCCTGATTATATTATTGCTTCCGCTTTAACAAATTATTGACTCACAAATAAATTTTTAATTTGACATCTATTTTAATTTGTGCATCTATTCACCCCTCTAGATGTCATTTGTCTAACAGTTAAAACATTAATATTATAACTAAATTTTCTTTTTCTTTTTCTTTCTTTTTAGTGTTATCAATAGTTAAAATTTTTTGTGATTTATAAGATTTTTTTAACATATCTAAGTAATGCAAGTTTTCTTTTCTAGTATTATAATCAATTTATTATTTTATTTTAATATTTTGTTAAATAATAGTCAAACCAAAAAATTATCACACAAGAAAAATTAGTTGTTATTTAGGAAATAAATAAAAGATTGAAATTAAAAAAAAGAAGAAAACAAAATCAAGATTTAAAGTAATAGTAAGATTTAAAGTCTCTTCCTACTAATTTAGATTTGATTTCCAGTAGAAATATAATATTGTGTCGATGATTTAAATTGAGTTATAATTTTAAGTTTAAATATCATATGATTTTTAGCTCGATAACTAATAATTTATATATATCATTAAAAATATTAATAATCTTCTAATGATTATTCGCAATTATTTATAATACAAATGTCTATAAATATAAATATGAGTTATAACTAATAAGTCTGGCTCACTAAAAATTCAAACTGAGGAAGATTGAAAAAGAAAATTGAATTTTTTTAATTATGGGTTAAGATCTTCGAATTGACTAAATTTGAATAGAATTGATGATGAGTTAACTATAAATAAAAAATATTTTAGTGACTCAAATGAGTAAGCTCATGTATTTTAATAATATTTTAATAAGTAAATTTACTTAACTTATTTATTTTAATAAGTAAATAAATCTAATTTACTTATTTTTGTGATTTAATAAATTAAAAAAATAATATATATATATATATATATATATATATATATATATATATATATATATATATATATATATATATATATATATAAGTGAGTCAGCTTAACCCCAACTGATAAAAGTTTAGCTCATAAAAAATAAGCTAAGATGAGTTGACTAATTTTTAATGCAACTTGATGAATCAACTCACATAAGTTGGGTTGGCTACTTTCACACCCTTATAATATTTGTATTTCCTTTCTGTAATCTATGCTTTTGAATGAGTATTACTTATTTTTTAAAATTGAACAATATAAATAACTAATTTTATTACAAATGTATCAATTTTTTTCCTCCATAATGAAAGATTCAAAATCTAAATAATGGTTATTTTATTACCATTTGAAAAATATAAATTAAATTATAGTCATTATTTGATAAAAATAAAATATATTTATAAGATATATTATGCATCTATCTAAATTACTAAAAAATTAAAATATTTTATAGTTATACTAATTATAATAAAATAATATATAATGTATATAATAATATTTTATATAAAAAAGAAAAACAAATATCAACAAATTTAAATTTATGCGATTATTAGATATTCATTAAATAAATATTGCTGAAAAAAAAAAGTTAAATCTCATCCTCTGCCCATCTTAGAATTCACTTAAAATGGGTTCCAATACAAATTATTTTAATTTAGTTCTATCAGGATGAAAATAAAATTGAGTATTAATATTTCATATTTACTTATTTTAATCTAACCTTAAGCTTAACGCACTGATTTTTTTAAAAAGTGACATGTGAGAAAGATTATAGTATTTATTATTTTCTCAACGTTAATTTTGTTCCATGACTTCGTCAAAAGTTTTTTAATAATATAAAATCTACTAAGATTGTTTTAGATTTGTCAAATATACTGTAGAACGGTGATCATAGAGTTCATATTAATCATTGCCTCTTCTGCCTGCAGCTATGATTTCCTAATAAGCAAAGCCGAAAACCCTCGTCAATTTGAATTTTTAATTAATATTAAAAAAAAAAAAAGTTTCGACTGACGGCCTTATATTTTTTCTGGGTCAATCAATAACAGCTCGTTTTCAATCGTTAAATTGAATATATATCACATCCTTGGTTGTGGAACTTCTGGTTCCTTGAGCTAATACACTTTGAATTTATTAGAAACGAAAAAAGTCAACGAACAATTATATATATATATATATATATATATATATATATATATATATATATATATATATATATATATATATATATATTAAAAATCACTCATGTCACGTCTTGAAAGAGAAATAAACATAAATTTTATAATGATTATGATGCGACTGGAAGAGAGATACAGCACAAAAGAAAAAATGCATTTCATAATGATGAGAATAAGTGCATCTTAGGAGATGAGGAGGCTCGGACTCTTTCGAAGTTTTTATAATTTGTAGAAATATTTATAATTTTAATTTTTTAAATTTAATGATTATTAAATATATGTATGTTATGATTTTGATATTTTATTTTTTTATATTTTTTATTTATTTATTAATAATATATTAGTTTATAGCTCAATATTATGATCGCTATCAATGCAATAAGGAGAGATTGAGAGAAAAATTAGAAAATGATGGAATTGTTTGGAAAAGATGAATATAGAAGAAACATTGCTCTTATTATTATTTTTTTTCTGGGTCAAATAAATCACAATGATCCCTCTTCATTATTAGACTTGTTCACAACCATTACCACCAATGGCTATCAGCCAAAGTATACTATGCTTCATCACTTTCACTTGCTTCATGCACATAACGAAACCTTCAATGTTGAACACAGACACGTTATTACAGGGTCATGAGTTCACATCAAGTGACCGTTTGATTTCATCTTCAGGTTCGTATACGTTGAGTTTCTTTCAGTATGAAGGGTCTCAAGATTTCTACCTCGGAATTAGACTATCAGCTAATGCTTCAAGTTCTAATTATTTTTGGATAGCCAATAGAGACATGCCAATCCACGACCCTGCAGCCCTTCTCACAATCGATGAATTTGGTAACTTGAAAATTATTTCCAACGTGGGAAGAAATTCCACTATCATGCTCTACTCTTCTGATGCTGATAGAGAAATTAGCAACAGTACTTCCATCAGTGCCATCATGCAAGATAATGGAAACTTTATGTTTCGTGAAACAAACCAAGATGGATCTTTGAAGAGGATATTATGGCAAAGCTTTGATCACCTCTCACACGTTCTTATAATGGGGATGAAACTAGGGTTTGACAGCAAAACAGGCCATAATTGGTCTATAACATCAAGCAGAAGTGACAAGTCTTATTTGTCAGGGTCTTTCACCCTTGGCCTTGACCCCAAAACAAAGCAATTGGTGATATGGTGGAGAGGGAACGTTTTTTGGAGTAGTGGCCAATGGAGCAATGGAAGCTTTGCTAATTTAAAGGCTCCACTTTACCAGAAGGACTTCAGCTTTGAGTACTACTCAGATGAAAATGAAACGTATGTGACATACCTTGCAGAATATATCGTCTTAGATCCATCAGGTTCAATGTATGGCAGCGTTTCTGGTGCTTCTTACTCATGCATCAGTAACTACTTTCTATCTGGTTGTTCAAAGCCAAGTGTTCCCAAATGTAGAGATCATGATAGTTTGAACTGGGGTAGCTGGGATAGCTATGGAGTAATGTCAGGGAAGGGTTTCCAATTTGATGAAAGTGAGAATCTGACCAATTTTGATTGCTGGATGAAGTGTTTGAACAATTGCACATGTGAGGCCTACTCTTATGTTAACGAGGATGAAACTGGGTGTGAGATATGGAGCAGGAACTCAGCAAACTTTATGGCCACTAATAATTTGACAGCTGGGGGGCGTCATATATACTTCCTTACCATAAAAAAGGGTAAGTCCATTTAACTTTCAATAGTCCTCCTACCTGTATGATTACTATGGTAAGTACGTAGTGTACACCATTATTGTAGTCCTAGAGGCGAATATGGACGTATTTGTTTCTGAATTGAAGTTTCAAATAATTCTAAAATGAGAAAAAAAAAGAAGGAGATAATGTTAACATATATTGAAAGTCTTCTAAGGATGATCATGTCTGTAGAAGTATTGAGACGATAGATATAGTTCCACAACTATACTCATACGTATGATTTTATGAATAGTTGAGATTAGTTATTGTTAATTAAGAACACAATAAAAACACTAATTTACATTTTCTAAAAGATAATGTAAGAAGTCCCACATTGATGTCTCATTCTGAGAGAAGTCTTATAAGATGGGAGGTTCTCCAACCTCTTGAGCTAGCTTTTGAGAGATGGTTTCCCTCTTATTCTTATGATTGTTATATTGGTATATTTTCATTGAGAGTCACCTAACTCGAAAAGGGCTACCCACATAGGATTCTGACCGGTAAAAGACCGAGTGATGTGTCGGTGAGTGAAGTATCGAAGAATGCAGCCATAAAGGACCCTGACTTTTGAAGGGGGTGGTTGTAACAAGTCTCATATTGGGGAGGTCTCCTTACTAGGAAGACCTTATAAGGTGAAAGGTTCTCCAACCTCTTGAGCTAGCTTTTGAGAGATAGTTTCCCTCTTAGCCTTATGATTATTACATTAATGCTTTCATTGAGAGTCAGCCAACTCAAGAAAGGCTACCCACGGAGGGTTCTGACCGGTAAAAGGCCATGAAGTACCGAGGAGTGCAGCCATCGAGTACCCTCCCTTTCGAAGGGGATGGTTGTAATAAGTCCCACATTAGGAAGGTCTCCTTACCTGGGAGGTTCTCCAACCTTTTGAGCTAATTTTGAGGGATGGTTCCCTCTTATAATATTGAATTATACAACGTTCCTAATTTTTTAGTACTTCATTACCAAAGATAATATCACATATTTGAGCATCATTTTTTAATTAGGATGCTAGAATTCATTTGTGAATGTGAAAACTTATATTTGATAAGAAAAGCCAACATATATAAGGAAGAAAAACCGTGAAGTTTCAATTTAGCATCATCAGTATCTCATATGCAGCAGCAGCTCCAGCATAGTCCATGGTTATGTACTAACAGTTCCAATTTAATGCAGGCAAGGCTAAGATATGGATCATATTAAGCGCAATTGTTGGAGCTCTCATCCTAATCATATTATGCGTCTCTTGCAATAAGTTGTGGAGAAAACTAAAACAAAATGGTAAATATACATATCAACATCAGAATTCAAATAATTAAAGATCAGGGCTCATCTGATATTTATTTGATCCTAAAATAAATACTAAATATAAACCATATAACAATAAACAATGTTATATCAAACAACACTACAATTTTACCGTATGTGATAATATATAGTTTACACATTAACATAGGGCAAAATAATTTTGATATGCAGTCGAAAATCGCAAGAAACGAACAAAATTATTGTCTGAAATTGGAGGAAATACTGCAATTTCCATTGCTTACAATGAGAAAAGAGAACAGAAGAAAGATGGAAAGACAAGTGATGATATGCATATTTTCGATTTTCAAACTATTCTTGAGGCAACTGCTAATTTTTCTTCCAGCAATAAGATAGGAGAGGGTGGCTTTGGACCTGTCTACAAGGTAATTCTTATACTCGTATAAACGATGATTTCTTTAGCTATAGAAAAAATGCAAGTTTGTACTTCAGAACTGAATATGTAGTTTTAATGTTTTCTAAAAGGGAAAGTTGCCAAGTGGACAAGAAGTAGCTATAAAGAGACTTTCCCAAAGCTCGGGACAAGGGTTGATAGAGTTTAAAAACGAAGCCACGCTGATTGTGAAATTCCAACACACCAACTTAGTGAGGCTACTTGGTTTTTGTATTGACAGAGAAGAAAGGATATTAGTTTACGAGTATTTCCCCAACAAAAGCTTGAATTTGTACCTCTTTGGTATGGAGTTTTACACACTAGATCGCTCAATACATCTCATTTATATTTGAAGTTATTGTGTTCTTTATTTACCTATGTTTACTAATCCTAACTTTGAAGTGTAGGTTCCAACAGAAGTATATTAGAATGGAACACAAGATGCAAAATTATTGAAGGAGTTGCACAAGGACTTGTATATTTACACCAGTATTCAAGATTGAAAGTGATACACAGAGACTTGAAAGCAAGTAACATTTTGCTGGACAATGAGTTGAATCCAAAAATATCAGATTTTGGTATTGCCAGAATATTTGGTTTGACAGAATCGGAAGAACAAACTAAAAGAATTGTTGGGACATAGTAAGTATATATTATTTGTTTTAACATAGTTATATAAAATCTAATAATTGTATTTTTCTAAGCATTAAATTGTTTGATGGTTTCAGCGGTTATATGTCTCCGGAGTACGCTATGATGGGTGTCGTCTCAACTAAAACAGATGTTTATAGCTTTGGAATCCTTTTGATAGAGATTCTGAGTGGAAAGAAAAATAATAATGATTACCCACTTAATCTTATTATTCAGGTAATAAATCAGTTATGTCAAACGTTTCCATTTATGTATGATAAAATTGTATATTGGTTTGTGATAAAAATATTTCCGAAAACCCCTGCCTTGTATTGAATATGATAGCACAATATATACATGAAATACAGAAACATTCTAGGCTATAATTACGCTAACCATTATAGTCGGTATCCTAAATTTGTCTATTAACAGATATGAAATTAATGTGCATCGCTGTCATGCCAAGCTAAATATGGAAAAAAATAATCATGTAGAATCATGGCATGATACGGTATTTGTAATCGTATATTCTATGTATATTCTATGTTTATCACCCTCCCTCAAGATGGAGCATGAATGTTATGAATGCCCAACTTGCCTAAAAAAGAACCAAATTTAGTGGCGCCAAGAGATTTGGTGAAGAGATCAGCCAGTTGATGATGAGTGGACACATAGGAGGGTTGGATATGATTGTGTTGTATTTCATCACGAATAAGATGACAATCCACTTCAATATGTTTTGTCCGTTCATGAAACACAGGATTCTTGGCAATGTGAAGGGCGACTTGGTTGTCACGGTAGAGAGTCATAGGGTCGGTGTGAGTAATGCCTAGGCTCGAAAGAAGGCCTTGAAGCCATTTCAACTCACATGTCGTGTTGGTCATAGAACGATATTACTGCCTCAGCGGATGATCGAGAAACCGTATGTTGCTTCTTGGTTTTCCAGGAAACGGGGATTGACCAAGGAAAATAAACCAACCGGTGAGAGATCTTCGAGTGAGAGGACAACTTGCCCGATCCGAGTCACACCAACCATAAAGACGAAGGTCACTCTCTCTTTTTAAAAGCACACCTCGACCCGGCTGCCCTTTAAATAGCGTACCACGCGGAGTGCAGCCCGCCAATGCTCCTGACGCGGTTGGTGCATGAATTGAGATAGGACATGAACACTGTAAGATAATTCAGGTCGTGTAAAACACAAGTAAATAAGGCGACCGACGAGACGTCGATATTGACTCGGGTCAGAAAGTAGTTCGCCATCAGCCAATGCTAAACGATGATTTTCTTCGATTGGCGTGGACACAGGTTTCCCTCCAAGCAATCCTGCTTCAGCTATGATGTCCAACGCATACTTCCGTTGACACAAGAAAATTCCTGTAGGAGATCTGGCAACCTCCACCCCAAGAAAGTATTTTAATTTCCCTAAGTCCTTCATATGAAAACATTGATGAAGATAATCTTTGAATTGCGCAATGTCTTCATGATGATTGCCAGCAATGACTAGGTCATCCACGTAAACTAACACAACCAGTTCGACATCTCCTTTGCGAAAGATGAACAAGGAGTGATCAGACGAAGAACGTTGAAATCCATATTGAACAAGAGCAGTTGAGAGCTTGGCAAACCAACACCGAGGAGCTTGACGAAGACCATAAAGGGACTTGCGGAGACGACACACCATACCCTTTTGAGACACCAAGAACCCTGGCGGCATTTTCATGTACACAGCTTCCTCAAGATCGCCGTGCAGAAAAGCATTATGGACATCCATTTGATGGAGTTCCCAGTCTTTGGCTGCTGCCACTGCCAACACTGTCCGAATGGTGACCATCTTTGCCACTGGGGCAAAGGTCTCGTCATAGTCAATCCCCTCAACTTGGTGATTTCCCAAGACAACTAATCGGGCTTTGAAGCGTTCAACGCTCCCATCAGAATGATATTTGATTTTATAAATCCACTTGCAACCCAGAGGCTTCTTCCCTGCCGGTAGAGGAGTAATGTCCCATGTTTCATTACTTTGGAGGGCCTGAATTTCACTAGCCATGGCATCTCTCCATCTAACATCCCGAACAGCTTCAAAGAAATGCACAGGTTCTCGCTCTGCATGAAGGGCTGCAAGAAAGGTTCGGTGGGGGAAGGAGAATTTAGCACAATTTAAGTACTTTGTCAAACTGTAAGGCATACCTGAGGAAGCTGAATGTGGAGTGCGAATTGAGGGACCGAGTTGTAAAGTGGTGTTAGTGACATAATCACGAAGCTTCACAGATGGCTTTCGTACACGAAGACCTTTCCCCAGGGATGCAGGGACAGTATGCTCCTCAGGAACCTCTAGTTCTGTCATCATAGAGTCAGTTTGTTCTGGTGGGAGAACGATCTGGGTGGGAGGCTCTTGTTCATGGCATTCAGCGTGACCCTCCCTGAACTCAGTTGTGGGCACATCTTCTGTTGTGGGGTTAACGTCATCAGTCTCCACAACGTGTTCTGCATTGTTCATTGCACCAAGTCCAGGCAATGCTTCCTCGACAATGCCAACATCAACAGTAGGCAATCCTACCTCTGAATGTCTACTGTGGGCAAGAGAGGCAAACGGGAATTCATGTTCTACAAACTTAACATCTCTCGAAGTCCAGAAGACTTCTCTTTCCAGATCAAACAATTTCCAGCCCTTTTGTCCGATTGAATATCCAACAAATACATTCTTGCGACTTCTACTTGCAAATTTGTCACCTTTCCTATCTTGGTTATGTGCATAACACAAGCATCCAAATACCCGTAGATGGTCATAAGTGGGTGGCTTCCCATTCAATATTTCATATGGAGTTTTTCCATGGAGAACGGTTGAGGGTGTACGATTGATCAAGTATCCTGCGGTCAAAATGCATTCTCCCCAGAATTGAAGTGGAAGTTCTCCCTGAAATCGTAGAGCACGAGCTACATTTAGGATGTGTCGATGTTTTCGTTCGGCTCTCCCATTTTGCTGAGGTGTTCCAGTGCATGAGGTTTGATGGAGTATCCCATGTTGCTGAAAATATCGTTGAAGACACATAAACTCAGTTCCATTGTCACTTCGTAATATTTTGACTTGTTTCTCGTATTGTCGTTCTATTAAAGCGATGAAATGCATTAAGGTTTGTGACACATCTTTCTTATTATTCAAGAGATATATCCACACAGCTCGAGAACAGTCATCAACCAAAGTGAGAAAGTAAGATGCACCACAAGACGAGGGAGTTCTATATGGACCCCATAAATCACAATGTATTAAATCAAATATATTGGATGCTTGAAAATCACTTAAAGGAAATGTGTTTCTACATTGCTTTGATCTCTCACACACTTCACACACCCGAGTTGTATCCGTATTTCTATTCACGCTGTTCAGATGCGGAATTTTTCTAACAATCTGGTAGGCAGGATGTCCCATTCGCTTGTGCCAAATCTCTAGTTGATTTTCTGCATTGGTCTGATACGCCTTTATGCCACTCACACCACGATACCAATAGAGTCCCTCTTTTCGTTCACCCGCTCCAATCAGCATCCTCGAAGTGTGGTCCTGCATTGCACAAAATCTATCAGTAAAATGTACTGTACATTTTACTTCATTCGTCAATTGTGAGACTGAAATCAAATTGCAATTCAATTTCGGAACATATAGAACATGTTTAAGTTTCAGTCCTCCATCAAGGAAAACTGATCCTTCTTTGTTTGCCAGCACCAATTCACCATTTGGTAGTCCCACTGGGCACCCTTCCAAGGCTCGACTCTCCCTCAAGTTTTCTAGTGTTCCTGTCATATGATTAGAGGCGCCACTATCAATAATCCACAAGTCACATGCTTTCTTACCAGTCATCTTTTCAGTTTCATTTGCCTTGCGAGAATTCAACATTGCTGTCAAGATCTGCCATTGCTTATTACTCAGTCCTGCTACTTCTGGTTTTTCGGTTGAACCAACGTTATCTGCACCAGTGTGCGCCATATTGACGCGAGCCGTTCCTCCTTTCCCTCGGAAGGTTCCTATTCTTTGTTGATTTTTTCCATCGTTTCTATCGGTTCGTGGTCTCTCTCCCCACCATTCTGGGTAACCAATGATCTCGAAGCAATTGCCTTTGTCATGTCCCTTCCTTCCACACTGCATGCAAACAACTGATTTTTCTTTCGCTTCATTGCGCAACTTGTTCCTGGTTTCCGCTCGCATAGCCATTCCCACGATCATTCCTCGCTCTTCTTTAGATTTGGTGATTGTTCTCACCCTTTCTTCTTGCACCATGGTGGCATACACCCGATTCAACGAGGGTAATGGATCTGTTGCCAAAACATTTGACCGTGCAGTTCCATAGCCCTCATCATCTAGCCCCATCAAGAACTGATGAATTTTTTCTTCTTCTCTTCGTTTCTCAAGTTGCGTCATAATATTACAATTGCATCCCCCACATCTACACTGTGGGATTTGCTCGTAATTTGCCAGTTCATCCCACAACGTTTTCAACTTCCCATAATAGGAAACCATAGTCATTCCTTGTTGTTTGCATTCTGCCAACTCTGACTTTAGCTGCTGGATTCTTGGTCCGTTCACGATCGAGAATCGTTCCTTGATGTCATCCCATAGGTCCTTTGCGTTTTCCATGTATGCAACAGTGGAACGCAAACTAGGTTCTATAGTGTTTAGTATCCAAGATACAAGCATCGATTGAATTGTCCACCAATCTTCTATCTCAGATGTGTCTTCTTCAGGTTCCTTATGAGTTCCATCTATGAAACCCCATTTCCTTCGAGCCCGCAGAGATATCTTCACGGCCCTTGCCCATTCCTCGTAATTCTCTCCTCGTAATTGTACCTGTGTAATTATATTTCCAGGATTATCACTGGCACTCAGATCGTATGGCGATGGTGTTTTCTTCACCGCCTCTCCTTTCTCTGCCATTTTAGAAGTACGACTGTGTTCTCGGGCTGTTGGATATCAGAGTTTGGTTCGCTCTGATACCATGATAAAAATATTTCCGAAAACCCCTGCCTTGTATTGAATATGATAGCACAATATATACATGAAATACAGAAACATTCTAGGCTATAATTACGCTAACCATTATAGTCGGTATCCTAAATTTGTCTATTAACAGATATGAAATTAATGTGCATCGCTGTCATGCCAAGCTAAATATGAAAAAAAATAATCATGTAGAATCATGGCATGATACGGTATTTGTAATCGTATATTCTATGTATATTCTATGTTTATCAGTTTGACATTCAACAAAGTTTGTTTACTTTAGGCATGGAAATTATGGAATCAAGGTGAAGCTCTAAAACTAGTGGACACGACCATGAATGGATCATACTCCTGTACCCAAGTGTTACGACACATTCATATTGGTCTGTTGTGCACACAAGCTCAAGCAAGAGACAGACCCACTATGCTTGAGGTTGTTTCTTTTCTTTCTAATGAAATTGCTTACTTACCTCCACCTAAACAACCAGGATTTTGTGTAATTGGAGTCAGGGAAGAGCAGCACAACAGTTATTCCATAAATGACTCAACAAATTCATTGACATCAGGTAGATAATATATATACAATATGTATGTATACGTATATATCGATATCGAGGTTGGAAGTGACAAGCTTTATTACCGTAGAATTTAGAATTAAGAATAAATGATTAATGTTGAAAATTCATTTACTTGTTTGTTGTGTAAACAGTCATCGTAACATATTCGAAAGTGGGGGTACGGTCACTAGCAATTTTTTTTATAATTTACCTGTTCAAGAGTTTGTAACAGATATATAATAATTGGTTAAATCATTTTTGTTATTATTTGTTGACTTTTTTTTTCAATTTGGTTTGTTTATTATTTTTGGAATTTATTTTTATTTAGTCAGATTATTTTTTAAAATAAATTATTATTGCCTCTTCCATTATTAAGTTATATAAAAAAAAATGCAACGTGTGTTAATATAATGTGATACGAAGGATAGCAGTGGCTTAATTTATGGGCTTATGGGATGGCCCTTAAACAATGTTGCTGAGAAACATACCTCATCCTCTGCTCATCTTAAAATTCACTTCAAATGGGTTTCAATACAAAAAGGCCTCAGAAACCCAAAGGGCTCCAACTCCAGAAATATAAGTATATTATTCAAAAAAAGCTAAAAAATATCTAAAAACTTAAATGCACTTTTTTTATTAGTTTATTATTTTTCTTTTTCTTTTTTTAAATTGTTCAATTAAAATTTAAGAGACAAAATTTGAAAAAAAAAAAGGAAAAAAATTTCAAAAAATGACGGAAATTAGAGGACAGCAAATATAATTAAGCAAAATAATCTAAGTAATGGTATATGAATATTCATATACTATTTTTTTTTATTTTTTTTTCTCTTTCATATTATTTCACAATTTTTATCTTGGACTAATGCTATCACCTTCCTAAGTTCAAGTCCAGTATTTAAAACATTAAGTAGAATTTTTCTTCTTACACTCTATGTTTTTCTTCCCGCACCTTCATAAAATTTTCAATTTTCAATTTTGTCCTTCTCCTTCTTCAACATAACATAGTGAAAATGTCATTCTTGTTTACACATATTGGTATATATTTTTTTCAAAAATGTTTTATTCGGTATTATGTAAATAATATTTATCTTATATGTTTCTAGAAAGGCTTTTACTACTATTTTAAGATAGTAAATTATAGAAACCATTTGACCTTATTTTAGAATACATAATAAAGATAATAATATACCCTATTTGTTATTCAAAATGTATATTTCGAAAACTTTGGATACATTTCCCGTATCCATTTTTTAAACATGTTACTCATATTTTTGTTCATCAAATATATTTGTGGGATGTAAGAAGAATATCCTCAATAAATTATAGATACAAACTCCTTGTATTGTATGCACTTAAAGTCCATTTGTTAATAAAATTTACATTTAAAAAACCATTTATTTTAAGAGAACGTTGATTTTTCAAATTTTGATTTGTTTGGATAAATAATTACAAAAAAAATATTCTGAATCTGCAAAATATTAATTTTTGGCTTCTTTCTTTAGAAACTAATAAACTTTGCTTTTTAAAATAATTTATGGATAAATAATGAGGATTTTCTATTAAATTTTACAATAATTATGTTAAAATAATACAATAATAAATTTTTATGTATTGATAATATAAGTTTTAGATAAAATGTGTTTAAAAGGGAGAAAGAATTTGATAAAACGAATGTCCACACACACACACACAAACATATCTATATCTATATATATATATATATATATATATATATATATATATATATATATATATATATATATATATATATAACGGATACACAAATTTCTTTATATATATTTTTAGAAGAAAAAAATAAATGAATTTTATTAATTAAAATTAATCCAACTTTTTTTTTGCAAAATTTTATCCATTATATTGTTATAAAGAGGATATTAACTTAAATAGTTTTAGCAAAGTCTTCCCAAAAGCCGTGCTGATCTTTTACCAGTCTCTCTCTAAAGGGGACATAACTTTAATATATATATATATATATATATATATATATATATATATATATATATATATATATATATATATATATATATACCATATTGTTAAGTGCAACTTTCTACAAAAATGATTTTCACTTTCAGCAAGAGAGTAGTACTGTGCTTCATCACCACTTTCACTTGTTTCGTGCGCCTGACAAAGCCTTCCAACTTGAGGGAAGACACGTTGCTCCAAGGCCATCACCTTGCAGCAACCAACCGTTTGATTTCACCTTCAGCTTTATACACACTGCGTTTCTTTCAGCTTGATGATGTCTCTGAGGTTAGCACCAAATTCTACCTTGGCATATCAGCCAATAAGTACTATTACTATGTTTGGCTTGCCAACAGGGACAATCCAATCCATGATGACCCTGGAGTGCTCACAATTGATGAATATGGCAACCTGAAAATTGTGTCAAGTACTACCACTATGGTGCTATATTCAGTTGAAGCAGAACGTAACAGAAGTGTTAGAGCCACTTTGCTAGATACAGGAAACTTTGTGCTTCATGAATTGAACTCAGATGGATCTGTGAAGAGGGTGTTATGGCAGAGCTTTGATCACCCCACAGACACAATGTTACCAGGGATGAAGCTTGGGTATGACAAGCTCAGTGGCCACAAGTGGTCTCTAACGGCAAGGAGAAGTTACAAAACTCTTTGGTCAGGGTCTTTCTCTCTCAGCCTTGACCCCAAAACTAACCAATTGGTTAGTAGATGGAGAGGGGCCATAATTTGGAGCAGTGGAGAGTTGAGAAATGGAAGTTTTAGCAACCTGAAATCATCATCACTTAACAAAGAGAACTTGAATTTCACTTTCTTTTCAAATGAAAGTGTGACCTACTTTGAATTTGCTTCAGTTTCTGGCTATCTCGTCATGGACCCATTGGGTAGAATAAATGCTAGTGGTGTCTCTTACACATGTGTTGGTAGTGAGATTGTGCCTGGTTGTACAATGCCACAGCCTCCCAAATGTAGGGAAGATGGTGATTTGTACTTGCCAAGTTGGAATACCTTTGGAGCAATGTCAAGGAAAGGATACATATTTGATGAACGAGAGAACATGACCATTTCTGATTGCTGGATGAAGTGCTTGAAAAATTGCTCCTGTGAAGCTTACACTTTTGCATATAAGGATGCAACTGGCTGTGAAATTTGGAGCAGAGACACATCATACTTTGTTGAGAGTAATTCCGGTGTTGGCCGTCCAATTTTCTTCTTTCTCAGCGAAACCAAAGCCAGTAAGTTCAAACACAGAACATGAACTTGTTTAGATATTATTTTATTTTATAAACTAAACTTAACATATATCTATTAAAATTCACGACAAAGTTATCTATTAAAAAAGTTTATTGTAAGTTTTACAAAATTTAATTCTAGCTCCCAAGAATTTTTTTTTCCTCATAAATATTTATAGAAAACTTATTTAAATATAACTTTTATATTTTACTGCATACAATATAAGATTTATATATATATATATATATATATATATATATATATATATATAGAGAGAGAGAGAGAGAGAGAGAGAATGTGTATATTCATTGATAATATCTTAGTTCTAAGTTTGAGTTCTAGATATATAATTGTATAAATATTTAGAGAAAAAAATTACACACTTATTAGTAATATTATTTTATTTAACCCTAATTATCTCATAACCCATCTCACACTCTTGCATGTGTAAAAGAATTATTTTTGTCAGAATATGATTGTATGAATATAATAGAGTAGTACTGATAAGTATATAGTGTTTGCTAAATTCCATATATAATTCTTCTGATGCAGAACGCAAGAAGAGGAGAATATGGATCGCAGGTGCTGCTGTTGGAGTTCTTCTCCTGATAGTCTCAATCATGACATGCTTTATTATGTTGCGGAGAAAACGAAGAGAAAGAGGTTAATCTTCTACAGTTAGTGAACTATAGTTGACTAATTAATAATAAATAAAATACAAAATAGTACAAATTAAGAATTCAAAATGGAGCTATTTATCCTTCAAGTTCTTATCATTTTTTTTTCATGTATGATCATATATATATATATATAGTTGCAAAGCGTAAGAAGGGAGCAAATATATTCTCTGACATTGGAGAAAACACTGAAAATTCTGTTGCATGCGATGAAGGAAGAGAACTATGGAATGAGAAGAGGACAGGCAGTGATACACATATATTCAACTTTATAACAATTCTTGAGGCAACATGCAATTTCTCTTTCACAAATAAGATTGGAGAGGGTGGATTTGGACCTGTTTACAAGGTACTAATTCATAAGTAATACTTTATGCTCATCGCAATATGTATATTTAATTTTCGTTAATATATGAATTTTGTAGGATTAACTACATACTTAACAAATAAATAAGAAGATTTATATATTTATAGGGGAAATTGGCAAATGGTCGAGAAATAGCTATAAAGAGACTGTCCAAAAGCTCGGGACAAGGATTGGAAGAGTTCAGAAATGAAGCTATGCTAATTGTGAAACTGCAGCACACTAACCTTGTGAGGCTTTTAGGATTTTGCATTGACAGAGAAGAAAGAATATTAGTCTATGAATACATGGCCAATAAAAGTTTGAATTTATTCCTCTTTGGTATGAACATTTTCTCATCTAACATGCTTACTCATTTTGTTCAATATTTCATCTATACGTTCCAGATTAGGTCTTTTAATTAATTGTTATTGTCGTTTTCTTCTAAATATAGACTCCACCAAAAAATCTGTGTTGGGGTGGAAGACAAGATACCGAATTATTGAAGGAGTTGCTCAAGGGCTTATATATCTACATCAATATTCAAGATTGAAAGTGATACATAGAGACCTGAAGGCTAGTAATATTTTATTGGACAATGAATTAAATCCAAAAATATCTGATTTTGGAATGGCTCGAATACTTAAATTGACTCAATCCGAAGAAAAAACAAAGAGAGTGGTTGGAACATAGTAAGTATCTATACCATAAAAATTTACTTTATTTATATATATATATGTGTGTGTGTGTGTGTGTATGTACGCTTTTTAAGTATTTAATATATTATTTTTCAGTGGTTATATGTCTCCAGAATATGCTATGAGTGGAGTTATTTCAACCAAAGTTGACGTATATAGCTTTGGCGTCTTACTTTTGGAGATTATAAGTGGAAAGAAAAATATTAGCGATGATTTTTCACTCAATCTTATAGGATATGTAAGTTGGTCATAATGAATAAGAAAAGTTAAAATAAAATTGAAGTTATGTAGTTAAAAAGTAAGTAAGTGTATTAACTTGTTTCAGGCATGGCAATTATGGAATGAAGGGGAAGCTCTAAAGCTAGTTGACAGCATGTTGAATGGGTCATCATGCCCCCAAATCCAAGTTATACGATGCATTCATGTAGGTCTCTTGTGCACCCAAGACCAAGCAAAGGACAGACCCACCATGCTTGAGGTCATTTCTTTTCTTTCAAATGAAAATACCCAGTTACCTCCACCCAAACAACCAGCACTTTACACCATCAAAAGTGTGAAGGAGGCAGAACAAAATAAGAGTTGCTCCATCAATGAGACAACAATGTCAATGACATCAGGCAGATAATAACTTAATTACAGATTGTGACTGCCATGAGCACTGTAAAAATCTCTCCATGGTTATTAAGGTCAAGATAAATCAACTCCTTCATATTCATCGGATGCAAAAGTATCCATGATTCTTATTATATATGTTTGCTATAGTTACTAGCTAGTGTTGCTTAGTACTTACTCTTTATTTTATCACACTTTATCATGTTTTATGATATTTCTGCTAAAAATAATTTTAGCTTCGCAATTTATATCACCAATTATGATGTAAAGTGAAGGTTACTACTGTCTTGGCCCTATTTTAATATTGTAATAGAAATTTTCAAATAAGAAGTACGGATTTAATTTTAATGAATTAAAGAAAAAAAATAAGTTGAAAATTAAATTAATCTCAATCAATATGAAGCTCTCATAAATTGGTTATAATTTATAGAAGAGATATAACAAAAATTTCAAATAATGAAAAAGTAATTGAATAATCATTGTAGGTAAATTGTGCACAAACACTAATAGTCTTAATGTTCACTTGAAAACAAAAAGATATACAAGATTAATTGACTATTATAGAAAATAACAATGAGCATAATAACATTTAAGTACAACTATTAAATAGGAAAGTTGAAAAATATACAAGAAAAAAGATATTTAATGATAAATATTTTTATTAGACATGACAATATAATCTCTTAAAACTAAATAACAAATGTAATTTTACACCTTAAAAAGTTCAAATAGAAAGCTTAAAAAATAATATGATAATAAATAATTTACATAATATTTTAAAAATTTTTGTCTAAATACTTAAATTTTTCTAGATACGTACGATCCTAATCTAGGGTAAACTTATTAAATGATTTATAGTATAGCTTTTTGGCTTCATTCATTCTTTTTTGTTTACGTTTGACATTAAAAGATTATAGGATTTTTTTTTCGGGGAACATTTTTATAAATTTTTTCTAGAGAAATTATAGGAGAAACATAGTAACAGTATCAAAATTAAAAAAAAAAAGTAAAAAACACAAATTTAATATTATTTGACCCTTTACATAAATATCCAATAAATTTTTACTATATAAAATAAGATTCAAACTTTGTAAACTAATTTATTAAAAAAAAATTCCATTACATTTTCTCAATTAACTTATGAAAAAAGATTATAAACCTTTTAATATTAAAACTTGAATTTGGCAAAACAAAGCTTGATAAACAAGATAGGGGAGTTGGACCATAAAGATGAAATAGATCAGTTGGATGAAGAAGGTAAGAAGGAAAGATGATTATACCAAATAGAACTGAGAAAAATAATGTTGAAGAGTGCATTTATAGAGAACAGCAGATAAGAAACAAGTGGATAAAGGAAGGGGATATAAACTCAAAATTTTTTCGTTCTTTAATTAGTTGGAAAAGAAGCAAGGTGGAATTACCAGGGATGATGATTAGAGGAGCTTGGTGTCAGGACCCAGTAAGAGTAAAAGATGAGGTTATGGAACATTTTAAAAGAAGATTCAACCGAGAAACAAGTTTGGGAGTCAAATTAGAAGGGATCTCGTTTGAAGGAATAACAGATGTACAAAATGAGGCTCTAGTTAGAGAAATATCAGAGAAAGAGATAAGGGAGACAGTTTGGAGTTGTGAAGGCAGTAAAAGTCCTGGACCTGATGATTTTAATTTCTTCTTTATAAAACATAACTGGTTTACACTGAAGGTGGACATACTAAAAGTTATTGAAGAATTTCAGATGGAGGGTAATATTCCAAAAGGATGTAATGTCTCATTCATTGCACTAATTCCAAAAGTAGAAATTCCTGTGGACTTGGATGAATATAGATTAATATCTCTGATAGGCAGCCTGTATAAGATACTAGCAAAGGTGTTAGCAGGGTGATTGAAAGGCATGCTAAATAAGATAATTAGTGCTTCCCAGTCCGCTTTCCTAGAAGGAAGGGGTCTCCTGGATAGCGTTGTGGTATCAAACGAAATCATATATGAGTACAAGAGCAAAAGGAAGGAAGGTTTGGTACTCAAGATAGACTATGAAAAATCCTATGACTCCGTGGATTGGGAATTTCTCTTATATATGTTAGAGAAACTAGGGTTCTGCAGGAAATGAGTGAAGTGGATTAAAGGTTGTTTAAAATCTGTCTTCATATCAATTTTGGTGAATGACAGCCCAACAAAAAAGCTTCTCCCCCAAAAAGGATTAAGACAGGGAGACCCTTTGGCTCCGTTCCTTTTCTTAGTGGTAGTTGAAGGGCTAGCTGGGGTGGTTAGGCAAGTAGTAGCAAAATGGATGCTACAAGGAGTCAGGGTGGGGGGAAAGGAGCTTCAGGTCAATCTTCTACAATTTGCAGATGACACTTTGTTTTTCAGCGATACAAATCCCAATAACATTATGGTAATTAAGGCGATATTGAGATGCTTCCAATTAGCATCAGGATTGAAGGTCAATATGAGAAAGACTAAAGTAGGAGGAATAGGGGTGAAGTCTGTATTACTGGAAAGCTTTGCACGAGAATTTGGATGTAAGACAATGTTATTGTCATTTAGATATCTGGTGTTGAAAGTTGGAGGGAACCATAAAAGGCATGAGTTTTGGGACGACGTCATAAGTAAAGTAAAGAAAAGACTCTCTAGGTGGAGAGGGTGTATGCTCTCCTTTGCTGGGAGGGTATGTTTGGTGAAATCGGTTCTTTCGGCGGTACCACTGTTTTATGTATCCATGTTCAAAATGTCTGTTAGAGTGATAAAAGAGATAACAAAACTTCAAAGGGAGTTTGTGTGGGGCTGGGGCAAAGAAGGGAAAAAGATAGCGTGGGTAAAATGGCAAAAAGTATGTAGAAGAAAGGAAGAGGGTGGGTTAGGGGTGAAGAACATTCAGAAGATGAACGGGTCCCTGCTAGCAAAATAGAAATGGAGGTTAGGTGTCGAGTCAAAAGGATTATGGAAGGAAGTAATAAAAGCCAAATACGGGTCCTGAAGAGCCTTAGACGAATCGAAAAACATTAATAAGGATTCAAAATGGTGGCTAGATATAAAAAAAAATGTAAAGATAATGTTGGTAGAGCTTGGTTTGATAAACATGTAACATGGAAAATAGGAAATTGGGAGAAAATCAGGTTTTGGGACAATGTGTGGATTGGGGAACAGAGTTTAGGTCGCTTGTATACAAGGTTAAAACAAATAGGACTGAACAAAAATGGGGTGCTATCAGAACATGGTGTGTGGATGGAAAATAGATGGGAATGGAGAGTAAGCTGGAGAAGACAACGTTTCGAATAGGAGAAGAAAATGGAGGAGGAAATGCTAAGTAAGATTCAGGGTGTAACACTTAATAGGGTTACAGAAGATACGTGGTTGTGGGGATCGAATAAAAATGAAAGGTATACTGTAAAAGAAGCATATGAGATTCTAAACGAAGAAACTTGCAATGAGAACGAATCGATCTTCAAATGGTACTAGAAAATTAAAGTGATACCAAAAGTCGTGGTTTTAGGGTGAAGAATTCTTCAGGATAGGATCCCTACTAAGGTAAATTTAGCTAGGAGAGAGGTTGATATAGATAACCCAAAATGCGCTTTGTGTGGAAGTGAGGACGAAACATCCAATCATCTCTTTTTCACGTGCAAGATGACCAGGAAGATCTGGAAAAAGTGCTTTAGATGGGTGGGAATCAGCTTTGTTAGCCAATGTGAGGCGAAAGCAAGCTTAGAAAGCTTTGCATTAGGTGGATTGGGAGCGAAAGGAAACATGTTGTGGAAAAGATTATGGGTAGCAGTGGTATATGAAATTTGGTTTCAAAGGAATAAATGTATTTTTAAAAATGATAAATTTGATGCAGAAGTAGGATTTAGTAATGCGAGTGCAAATTTCACTGCTTGTTGCGCTAGAGACTGGGATGGAGCGAGTCTAGCAAACTCCGATTAGTTCTATGAACCGGTAACATGTATGAGACTAATTGCCCTTTAGCTTCTCTTTTGTCTGCCACAATGATGAGAACTCATATAAGAAGACGGTGAGTGAGAGTATCCGAGAGCTATAAGGTTTTTTCCTTAACCTTGTTGTAAGCTTTGTTAGTGTTAACATTTTACTCGAAGCTAGTTCCTTTAAGCACCGCTGGGGTAATTGAACCTGTATTCTTGAGCTTTCATTCTTGTGACTCAGCATAGTGTGTTTTATTTTCGTTCATCTAGCTTCTTTTAATTGTATTTGGGTTGAAGTACTCCCTTGTACTTCTATTAATTTTATTCTTTGTTGCCAAAAAAAAAACATGAAAAATAAATCTTTTTTTTTTCTTAAAACAAGAGAAACGTTCCTTGTTACAAATAATGGTGACTCTTGAAATTTTATCCATTCTCCCACCAATTTCGAATGATACAAATAACCGCTTCCAAAAGCATTAATCCCTAGTACAATCTCATTCAAACGAATTGACCGTTGGAAACATTCAAACGGAGTTGTCAAAACTTTGTGAGAGAATAAGAATAATAATTAAAGATTATAGCAATTTAATATAGTTGACATGGTGGTAGGTGTTGAATGTTAGGAAAAATATTGAAAAGCCACGACATTTAACTCAAATATTGTAGTAATTGGGAAATGAAAAATTGGCTGAACCCATGGTGGCGCAGTAGTAAGCTACCACCATCATTTCAATGATCATAAATTGACTAAAGATTTGAATAAACTTTTTCATAAAAAATTTAGAATAGTTTTAATTTATATGTAAATTAATTTCATTTTTTTATATAAATTTTATGAAAAATTAATTCAAACATGTATCTTAATGCCAAATCTTGGTATTAGATTAATATATGACTAACTTTGGTAGTAGGATACTATCCTTTTCATTTCACTTATGATGTTCTTTCAAAAATAGATTTGGTCGTTGGTTTTTCACGTGTTTGGAATTTTCTACCCTCTAGTAGCTACTCCATCGTTAAACAATTGCATTAACTCCACTCCAATTCAACCCATCAAAATGATTTTTTTAGTCAAATTATTATACACTTATAATAAAAATAATTTTCCAATGTTATCATGTAATAAATAAACATTAAAGATACACAAATGACTTGAAACTGTATACAATATGAAATAAATGAAATCAAACATTTATTTTTCTCATATCTTGGACTTGAAGGGTATTGACTTTGCTTGAAAGGTCTTTGCTGGGTTATACTTTAATTGAATGAGTTATTTTTTCCTATACATTTATTGTGAGACGTATTTGTAAGGAGTTGAAAATGTTGCATAGATCTAAAAACAAAATTTCCATGTCCAAATTTTTGAATTATGTTAAAATTTATACATTCTCATAAATCATTCTTCAGAGAAAAAAATTTAAAATAAAAAACGTCAAATTTATTAGTAAATTTTAATTATATATTTCCTTCAAATTAATTATGTGATTTTAGTCTCTTAAATTTTAATTATGTCTCCCCAATATCATAAATATGATATTAAAAAAAATATCATATATATATATATATATATATATATATATATATATATATATTACATCGATTACATTTTATTGCAATAGTTCAATTTTAATTTCCTAATACATCTAGAAGGATTAAATCACATGTGATAAACTAAAATCACAAGTTTACTATTCATGAGACAAGAATCTCAAGCTGCAAGACATGAGAAAGAAAAGGTGTAATTAGTAAGAAGGGGAAGTGCAAATATCAATCTCCTTAAAGTGTGGGTTTTTAGTATGGTCTGGGCCGATACCGATGATATATTATGGGCTTCATAATATTTGGATTTATTTGAAAGACCGTACATATCGATGGCTATAAACATTTTAAGTAACTGATGGCTATAAGCCTAAATTTAAAATTTCCATTTAATTATATTTAAAAATATTGATTTTCATCTCTGCCATGCAGATTAGAGGAAGGAAATAATAGTCCATTTAATATCTTTTTTTTTTTTCAGGTTTTCAATGAAGATTTGGAAGTGTTTTAATGAATTTTAAGGATCTAAAAGGTTACTATTTCAAGTTAAACTGAAGGGGGCATGGTGGTTGTAAGATTTGTTGGTTTATTTGATTACATAGAAATAGTTTAGTATTTAAGCTTGAGACTTCACAATGTGAAGAAAAAGTTGTATAAACAGAAAAACTTGAAAAGGAAAAGATGTAAATTCAAGATATGTAAGTAAAAAGTTGTAAACCAAATTAAAGAATAGTTGAAGCATTTGCATTAAAAAATGTGAATATGTAAAAAAAATTATTTGTTTTGCAAAAAAAAAAAGGTGGGGACAGAAAGCAGAGGAAGTGCTTTTGTTATGATGAATTATTGTACCAGGGGAGGGTAGCAAAACTCAGTGATTAAAGATTGTGCGGCGTACTACTTGTCTCATTTTCGCTATTGCTCTCTTCTTCTTCTTCCTCTTTCTTATTATTATCCTTTTCCTCTTCTTCCAAATAATTCATATAATACTCTACATACAATAATCACAATGAAGTTAGTGAACTTTAAGTCATAACAATACCTAACCTAAATCTAGATTTTATTAATTAGAATCTTAAATTTCGGTTAACCACGTAGATAATAATGATGTTAAAGTTAAGGTCTTTAATTTTTGTTGTTTCTAAGAATTTAAGGATATATAGTTAATGGAATGTCCCTCGGAATGCATAGGATATGACGCATCATGCTTTGGTGTGGGTCTCACATGAAACTAATGGAACCCATCAAATATTCTATACCTTCTGATATGTTGCTATATCATTCATACTACAACCTTTTATTTGCATCAAGGGTACGAAATTCAATTCTCAATCTTAATGAAAAATGCAGGTTTTAACGCATGTTTAGTAAAATAATTTGGATCATATTCCATAATTTAAAATCAATTCTGTCAAAACTAAATATGATAAAGTAGAATATACTTTCTTGAAGAGTGAGTTTTTTTTTTTTTTTTACTCTCCTACTTTTTCAGTTAAATACTGTCAACATTATTTTTCTTCTTTCATTAGTTCTATTCTTATACTATCCCTACAACTAACAATAGAATTTATGTCAAAACAAAAATTTCACAAAGTATATATTTTGAGTGTGATTTTTTTATTAATTATTTAATTTCCTTTCTGAAAATACTGAATTAATGTAGCATCAGTTGACCTATGCAAAAATGTAAATCTTAGAGTAACATACTCATATATATATATATATATATATATATATATATATATATATATATATATATATATATATATTTGTCCATTTATTTTGCATGATTAAATCTCAGTACTTTTTTCTTTCTGCGTTTCAATTTAGAAGTTGGGTTGAAGTTCTAGACATTTAGCTGCTGTTATCCATTAAGCCTTTTAAATTTACAAAATTAATAGTAAGCAAAGGATTGAAGTAATTAACAAAAATTATGGTTTAATAATTATTTCTGAACACATTTCGCTCAATGTGAAAATGGATGGATACATCAATATGTATCAAATATCTATATTCACAAAATCAAAAGAAAATAAAAACATCTTACATAGTGTATTGATTCGAGATTGTCATCATTTGTAAGATATTTTGAAAATGCATCCTGTAAAACTTTACATCATATAAGTTTTGAACATTTTGATTAAGTTTGGTTTTTTTACCATTTTTCGAATCTGTTCTACCACTGACATAGGATCCGGTTTTGAATATATGTTCCATTTCAGATAGGATTGATGATACAATTGGGAATAACTACGTACAAGAGACTTGCATAATGGATGTTGAACCAGATCCACTTAATTTTAAATGTTTCCAGTGAATTATTGTTTGATATATTTTAATTTTCTGTAGGACAAAAGTATTGAATGTGCTCTTTAAAAATTAGTATGTTAGTGAAGAACAAAAGAAGTCTGAAACATACCTTTAGCATCATATGCATGGTACATCTCCAACATCATTCATTCTATTAAGGAGACAGTACAGCATAATGGAAATGTGAGTGAAGGAATATAAGTGCATAATATCATAAAAAGGTACAAAAGTCTATTTTACAATAAATTTTCTGCCTTTTAGTTGAAATTAATGCATGAAAATATCAAAAATACTGGGATTCTGCAATTCAAAATTATTAGTTCGGCCCAAATTCAATTACAGTGATGTAAAAGAGGTAAAAGTCCAAAGCAAGCTCAAGAAGAAAGGCTCAAGCTACATTTCCAGCTATCAATCTCAAAAACCATTAAATATACTGTTATGTTGCTACAGTTTTTACATTATTTTCTGATTTTAAGAGGGAGCTTTATTCAAAACTCTAATCTTTCATAATATAACATAAGAAACAAACATATTAATTATGAAAGTTATTTCTCAGAATTCAAACTTACCTTCCAACTCAGCTTGCAAAAAAGTGTCATACCACAAGAGAAAGTAATTGCAAATTACGACTTCCAGTTTTTAACCTATGAATTGAACCTAATATATTAATGTATTACTAGTGTGAAGTCTTAAGATTAATTATTATAAGGAGCATTAGAGAGTTTAAAGCAAAACATAATAATAATTATCCAAACCTCAGAGCTCAAGCTCACACCTGTGCTTTATAGATTGTGTTTTATTTATATATATGTGTTAAATTTTTTTCAAAAATTTTCTGTTCTGTAAAACAAAATAAGGAAAACCAAAAACGTTTTAACAACAATAAGAAAAAAGATCCAAATCTAAAAATAGAGTTGATTAGATGCTAATTTATGAAGAAAGCAAACACTGCACCATAGGTCCTGTTAATAAAAAGGATAATTATATTTATATCGAGGAGCAACTATCAAATCTGCTTTTTTTCCCTGACAAAATCAAGAGCACTGAAAGTGCAACCTACATATGTGTAATATTAAAATATTAATAACATATTAATACTCCAAACACATAGTGTAAAAGAAAAAGATGCTGGCCATGACTAAGCTGATTTTAAGGAAATATATGTATTTATAAATATGGGTGTGTGATTTATTTACACAACATTAAGATGAGTGTAAAAAATATATATTTTTAAAGAGGAACATTATGTATATATAGATATATAACTGAAGAGGAGAAAAGATTAATAGTGTTACCCCAAATGTCCATGAGTAAAAACATTCAATGATCCATGGTAGTACACCATGTTCCATCAACGTACAGACATACCTACTGAGCTTTGCAGGAGGTAAGGGGTTTCGCAGTACTGCAAATTCCATAAAGGTAGTAAGAGCACTCAACTTCATCGTTACTGAATATTAAACCTCAAAATGGCACAAGAAAGGATTATACAGAGTGCATTACCAGGCACGCCAATGGCATCATTATCTATGTTGTCTCAATCAACGCATGGTTTCAACTGCACTTGATTGAAAATTTCCAGGAAAAACCTGAAGTACTAACCATCCATGTTGAACTTGACTTAACAGCTACTAGAGTTAATAAAGGTAAATCCAAAAGCGGCTAGTAACTGGGAGATGATCTAATTAACTTCTTGGATATTAGAAAACAAATTAACATGATAATTATTGAGTTAATTATAATAACCTCCTTTGCTCTGAGCATTGTATCACAGTTGTGTAGTGGTGAGATCCCCAAGCAAGAGCGGGTAGTATTAGTCATTTATTGCTGCTGCAGCATCATCAAGATTCCCATAGCAAAGGGCTAATTGGTTTGGAGTAACAAGGGACCACCTCAAACAAATTAATGCCCCCTTAAGCTTGTGAATCTTGATGATGCTCCACCGGCAAACAGTGACTGGTTTCTTTAGTTTATTTAGGACTTCTTCGTATTAAACCTTCTCTGTGCTACCACCATCAAGATCACTAGGCCATGAAACAGAAGACTTTAAAAACAAAAACAAAAAGTCGGAAATGAAGAATATCAGCAAGAAGTAAAGGAGGAGAGAATAGAACAACCCTAACCCTAACCCTAAATCTAATCTAATCCAATATATGAGGCAAAAGTAAAGGCAAGGAAAGAGGGACGAGCAATGTAAGGCCTAAAAGGCTCCTGAGTCCCATGTGTATGTGTAGGCCAACAAAACAAACACAAGACCCACTTAGTAGTATTATTCATTGATAAGTCTCTATACATAAGAAAAGCTACCAAAGTACCTACCACCTATAGCGATTAATGTGTAGAAAGCAAACAATTACTGTTGAAAGGTGAAGAAGAAAGCCAAGAGAAAAAAAGTAAGAGGCCAAGCAAGAAACTCTCAAATCAGAACAGGAAGGAAGGTAGGTTGAAGAGAACGAAGATATAACTGAGAAGGAAGAAAGGGTTTAGTGGTGTATATATAGAGAGAGTGGTGAAGTAGGGATGGTAGAGTGAGAGAGAGAGAGAGTGCGTGAGTGTGTGCTAATAAGTAATAAATGAGGAGGAGATTGGTTGGTGCTTAAGATGTGTCAGTGAGGGAGAGAGAGAGAGCGAGAGAGGGGATGTAACACGTACAACAGTTATACATCGTAATCTTAGGCACCAAATTTACCAAAAACTTAAAACCTCTCTGACCAGTCCATGGTCCAGAGATGGAAGCGGAATAATAGCTAGGATGTGTGAGATATGGAAAATGAAACTTACCCAGTAGAGGAACGAGGTGGCGTTTGGGATTGGAGCAAGTGTTTGCGTCCTCTACAAGCGTTTTCAAAGTGGGGGCCGGAATTGACAGCCCCTGCACCCTTAGCCCACCCAAACTCTGCCCTTAATTTCTCCTTCCCTAGGGTTTCCTCCTTTTCCTTCATCCCCCCATTTCCCCCTTTTGGACTATTCTTAAGTTTCATTTTCACATTTCTCCTACTCCCTACATAAATAATATTGTCCTTTTTCTTCATCACTCTCTATCTCTTTCACATCATTTATTTCACCCACGCACTCGCTTCTCTTCCCTCCAACAAAATATTCTATTCATCTTCGTTAAACCGTGTCTACCTTCTGTTTTATCCAATTGGGTTAGTTAGCTATCCTATCTAACGATGTTCATTAGTTTTATCCACAGTTTCTTCCAATCCATACTTGTGTCACCAGTTACACTAAGGTGGAGCATTTCTATGTGATCTTCCATACTATTTATTATAATACCCTAATATACTTGAACAAAGAAAAGTAGTATGCATTATTAAATCAAAATAATATATTTATATGTTTAGAGAAGGACCCTTTATAACTATAGGTAAAGAAGAATATTTGTCTTGGAATATCAATCTCTCAATTAAGTCTTTATGTTTCAAAAAACTTACTCTGTGACTCTTAATTGAAAGATACCATTGTAAAAAAATCCAGAAAATATTACTAGTGATTAAATTGAATGGTTCTAATAATTATTTTTAATACTTGCGTATTTGAATAAATTACTTTTGACTTTTATTATCTCTTGGACCAGAAGAGGGGCCAAACTTTGTTTTAGTTTATTCCAATCATAACAAGGGATCCTAAATCACTCATTTTCGCAATAATGTTAATTGTCCTTTGGTTTTCATGTGCCACATTCAAAAGCGATAACCACGCCTAGAGTGTTATAATAATACGATGTCTATAGTTTATATATGTCCAGTTTTGGTGATAAGTTTTATAATTAAATCGATTATAAGTTTTATATATTTTATAAGCAGAACAAAATTAAATCGAATATTGTAAATACAAATAACATCTTATTCTGTCACAGTCACTCGTCACCGACAATGTTCCCGCGACAAAATAATAGAACAGCATCCTTTGTCACGGTAACAACCATATATATGATACTGTTCACGGGATTTTTTTGTTTGCAGACTAAAGTATGCGCACACAGTTTTAACTATTGTGTTTTTAAAATAAAATGTGATCCCGATATTAAATAAATCATCAAATATGATAATTTTTAGAATTTTGTATATGTGTATTTTGATATTAATCCAAATTTTTTAAATTTTGTATGCGTGTATTTTATATAAAAAATATATTTATATGAGTATATTTTTATTTCTATTATCCATGTATTTATAATTTTTATATATAATCTAAAATTATAACAAAATATTAAATATTAATTATATTTCAATTATTATTATCTAATTTAAAATAATAAGTGAATATACTTTTTTATTCTAAAGAATAAATAAAAATCTCTTAATACTCAATTTACCTAAAAATAATAAAATATATATTTTTAACAAATATTTGATATTTATGATGAAAATAATATATAATTTTATTAATTATCATATATATTGCTCGTAGATAAAATGATAAATATATAAAAGAAAATAAAGTACGTATACAGTTACTTTCTCAATAATCTACTATCTCCCGCCAAAACAAATCCAACTATTTAAAAACAACTAGTCAATGAGTAATATCACATATAATTATAAAGTTTGAATTAATTTTTTTAAAATAATACAAATTGTAATAAATTTTATCTATTATCAATTTAAATTATTTTCATATAAATATCTAATAAAAATTTCCTAACAACCTAACATACTTTATCACTCCAATCCTTTCACCCCTTTCTTTAACAATAAAAAAAATAGTTGATAGATTTATTGACCAATATAAATTATTATTATACAAACATCTGATCCAAATTTTCCGTCTTTCATTCAGCAGTTCAATCCTTTCGCGTCTTCGATTAGCATTAAAAAAAATCATTTGATGAATTTATTGACAATTTTAAATTTGAAAATAATAATAATAAATATTTCTATATTTTTTATCATTTTTTAAAAATTCTTATTACTATGTTTTCAAATGAGTTTAAATTATATTGTTGAAACTATTAAAATTATAACAGTGTTATGATTAAAGAAAATGATTAAAAACCCAATAAGTGATATGAAGTTGAAGTCATTGATTTTTCTTGAAAGTCAACCACAACCACAAATTCATTGATTTGAAAATATCTTTTGTAACATGAAACTAATGTCAATAATAATTTATGTATGAACATATACAGGAATCAAACCAATCATTCATAATGGCATACATGTTTTTAGTGTGTTGAAAGAAAAAATAAATAAAAGAGATGCTTGAAAACTGTGCACGAATATAAGTTAATAACAATATTACTTGATATAATTTATCTATAAATTATGTTCTAATAAATTTGATTTTAGTAAGACACTTTTATAATTCTAATTAAACAAGAAAACATAATTATATATATATATATATATATATAAGAATATTATATTTTAATATATTAATTAATTAATATCAGCATGTGGATATTCTAAGTCTTAGGCTTCGTTAGACCTAAGACGTATATAAAATTAATGTTTGATGTGTTTTAATAACGAATTTATGTTATAAAGAGAATAGACTATTCTAAGAATATTGTTCATCATACAGAATTTATTATTTAATTTATATTTTAAAATTATAATTGGTATAAATAAAGTTTATCAAAAGTTAAAAAAAAAAATTGTAATATTAATGTTACAACACATTTTGTTATCTATCATGTTAGTGTAACATAAACAACTTATGTTTATTATCTTCAATTCAAAACACTGATTAATGTAACACTTCCTAGAAAGATTGATTTTGGTTTTGCTGTAGTAGTGTAAAGACATACTGTCTTATTAATTAAACTAACGATTTATCTCCTTTTATATAGGTAAAAAAAATCATTCAATTTTTTTTTTTTATGTGGTGAGTGTAAAAAAGAAAAAACATTTTTTCATTAATTTAAATATAAAATAATATAATAAGGAAAATGTTGTGTGATGAGCGAAGAAAATTCACAACAACATGGGTTGTTTAAATATAGGGGAGTCATATGAGGTGTGATACATAGGCTCATGATTAGATTTGCAGTTTTGTAGACAATGTGGCTTCATGCAGATGCTGTCATTCTAATTAAGGGTGAGATATATGAGAGAGTTTATGAAGTTGGTGTAAGTAATACCATGAAAATAAAATGAGGGTGGTATTGTAAATGCAAAAGACAAGATTTATTGTAGTTGAATTTACAAATGATCAATAATTTGGATACACATAAAAGCACGTATACATGAATTTACAAGTTTGTGAGGATATTTTTGTGGAAAAAATCTGGGATGAAGAAATAATTCAAATTACTTTGTGCCATTTCTCATCACTAGTACAAACTTAGTGGGTTCACGAAAAATATCAAGCATGAAATACTACTTGTTGACCTACAAAAATCGCAAATTATAGAATAATATAAAATTTGATGGATAAGTCATTGGAAAGAAAAAGGTAAATAGTAGCAGAAAAATTATATATTATGATGTGGAGTTTATAATGAGGATGTTGAATAAATAAAGCACTTTATATAAATCGGAGGAACTTTAATACGCAACGAAATGTGGCACTAACTGGTTAAGATTCGGAGTGCGTGTGTTTACTTGTGGATTTATCTATTCCATCAACTCATTCTTCAACAAATATTTTATTTGTAAAACCTATCTTTTTCTGGCGATTTAGAATAAGATTCCGGAGTTGAGGTCGTTTTTCACTTCTTTTCACACTCTAGTTAAAGTGGTAGCTTTTTTAGAGATTAAAAACAAAAATGGTCTCTATCACTAACAACAACATTATAGCATGACAAATTCCCATAATGTGACCCATGCTACGTTTTTTCTCAAAAATATCTTCTTTCAAAGATAAACATGATCTAAACATAGTAAAAAAGATAAATGTTAATATCTCTTTCAACATAGATTCAAATCTCTTGTCACATGATGGACTAAATCCTTTCTTTGAATACAACTTCCATTGCTACTTGTGGCATGTTTTAACTTTAACGTCAAATAACTTTTCTCCTACTAAATTTTTTGTACTCAAAATTTTCGAAAACATTCATAATTTAGTTTGGTTTCAATTTGTTTTATTTTGAAAAATATTTAAATATTTTAATTTGATATAGAAAAAAATTACTTTTGTATATATAATCCCATATTAAATATATATATATATATATATATATATATATATATATATATCCATGATTTTTATGATATTAATATTTTATTAAAATCAATTTTTAAATAAAAAGTTCACATATATTATAATTATGTACACTCATGAGTCACACATCACTTAAGAGTCGAGGTCAAGAGTAATTTATATACACATTTTTCTCTTAACTCATTGAGACGCCTTTTAAGGATAAAATCATAACGGATCTCTGAAGTGAACAATACTTGGAACATGGAAATTGACCCTAAGATGTTATCATAGCGAATATGACGTTGAGACTCCCTCATTCCTTAAACGGACATTAGCGTCCACCATGGAGCCGAGAGTAAAGTCATATACACTTTCATCTTTTAACTACCGAGGCCATTTAAGGACAAAATCGTGACGGACGAGAGCCACAAAGTGGACATTACCTCGAACATGAGAATTTATCCTAATGTTCCTTAAACGGAACATTGGTGTTCACCATGAAACAAAGAATAAAGTCATATACACCCTCATCTCTTAATCACTAAGGAGTCTTTTAAGGACAAAATCGTGACAAACGAGAGCTTCAAAGTGAACAATAACTTGGACATGAAAATTGATCTAAAGTTCCTTAAACGGAACATTGGTGCCTACTATGAACTCGAAAGTAAAGTTATATACACCATCATCTCTTAATCCACCGAGTCACCTTTTATGAACAAAATTGTGACGAACAAGAATTCCAAAACGGACAATACCTCGAACATAGGAGTTGACCCTAAAGTTTCTTAAATGAAACTTTGACGTCTACCATAGGAACGTACTCATTAACACATATCATTCTTTCTAAAACAGTAAATAGGGGATGAATGAAAGAGTGAAAAATAAATTGATGCATAATAATAAAAATTAAAATCAAATGATTATAGAATATTAACGAGAATTAAAATTAAATGGATGCAAAATTTAAATAACTGAAATTGATAAAATTAAAATAAAGTATTTCTAATTAAAAGTGCAAGAATAAAAAATTATTCTAAAACAAAATAGTGCAGTAATTAAATTTAAATTGACGTAGAATTTAAATAATTAGAAATTATAAAATTAAAATAAAGTGTTTTTAATTAAAAGTGCAAGAATCAAGAATTACTTTAAAATAAAATAGTATCGTAATTAAATTTAAAATTTCGTAAGTGATAACTGTACAACTAAATTGAGAATTGGAATTGGAAAATAGATGAATTGAAAATAAAAATTAAGTAGTATTAAAATCAAAATTCTAAACAATTAAATAACAGAAATTAAAATGAGCGCTAAATTAATAAAGTAAATAAAACAATATAAACTGGAAAATTCAATAAAAATGGTAAATTAAATAAAAGAGAAAAAATCGAAGTGCAATAACAATAGATGGACTTGCTAAACTAAAGACTAAACTAAAACCCGAGAGTGGGAAAGAAAATGAAGACGAGACAAAATAATATTTCTCACCCCAGGCTACGAGATTCTAATTGTGTTGTCATAAGACCTCTATATTATAGGGAATTGAACAAGAGAAATTAAACATAATAAAATCAAATGTTTCCTAAATAAAAAACTGCAAAATTAGATTATTATGAAAAAAATTCTAGGACTCGATTTGGAGTAAATAATCTACTTATTTCCTATTTTGAGTGATCCATCACTGATTTGCATTTAATTCTTGATTCTTGTTGGCCTTTAATTCAACTAAATTGGATTTTTGCACCAGTTAATTTGGTTGATTTAAAACTTCCATTTATGAAATTCTGCAAGTGGGTTGTATAAGCAAACTTTGACTTCGAGAAGAATAAAGCTTGATCGGCATCAATTTGTACATTTATTTCCATCAATTTGACTCATTTCAAATTAACTTTCCTACAAAAAAAAAGAAAAATAAATATGCATTATGGATGTATGTAAGTATATTATTTATTATGCTAAAATTATGCAAAATGCAACAAATTAAGAAAAATTAAATTATGTTATGCTTTTAATGAAAATATGTTAAATGTATGGTTTATTATTAAAATAATTAGCTTAGAAAATGCTCTTAGATAAAAAAATAAAGAGTAAAATGACATACATGAGTCATATACACCCATCATCTATTAACTCATCAAGGTGTCTTTTAAGGACAAAATCGTGATGGATAAGAGCTTCAAAACAGACAATACCTCAAACTTAGGAATTGACCATAATAATATTATCATAATAAGACTTATTTAAACAACCTCACTTAATTTTGTTTTTCTTTGATAAGAATCCATACGATTTTTATAAGGTTCTTATTCTAAACGAAATTCAATGGGATCCAGGAAAACCATGTCTTCATCCATATGATTTCAAGTACCCAAATCATTCGAAAATTCAATTCTATATTAACTGTCCATTTTCAAATGTGTTAAGTGGTAAAAAGTTGATATAATTATGCCTTGAATTAATATGAAACCACTTAACTTATGTTAATTCTAATATATTTTTCTCCCAATATAGGATGAATTTGAGAATACCTTGATACAAGAGTAAGGAGCATAATTGTCAGCATAATTAGAGTAAAACTGGAAGAAGGAAGAAGATTTTCAGCATAGAACTCGCTCGAACGAGATGGACTCTCGCCTGAGAGAATATCAGTTATTCTTATCTGGAAATCAGTCGCTCAAGCGCAAGAAATTTTGCTTGAGTGAATGTTAGTTATTCTTCTCTGGAGTTCGCTTGCTCAAACGAGCGTTTTGTCGCTTGAACGAAAGACGCGAGCCCCAATTTTTCCTATAAAAAGATAAGTTGTATTTTGAGAAAAAAAAAATTGGTTTTGGGGAGAAGAGGCGAATCATCTCTTCTCTAAATTAAGCCTCAATCTTTCAAATTTCGGGGCTCAATTCATCGCTCCAAGTATTCTAGAGTAATTGAGTAACATTCCACTGATTAAAATTTTCAAAATCTACAAATTGAATCACTCTTCGCATCTACTTCTGCATTCATGAGTTTTCCAGAAAATCTGCAATTAAGGTAAGGAATTGACCCCTTTTTACTTGAAAATATCAAATTCTTGTCATGAAATTTGTGTTTGTGGCTAAATTGATTGGATAGATTGCATTGATAAAGGTTAGAAATTCATATGCATGTCAAATGTTCGATAAAATGTTTCAAAGTAATTTACTTGGTTTGTAGGTGATATAAAGTGTGTAATTGCTCATGACTTACTTAATTGTGTAAGTGGGAAAGGATTCATGCTAGAAATTAGGGCCACAGAAGTTCCAAAATAAGGTGCATGTCAACTGTTTGATGAAATGTTTAAGTATGAATTATAGTGTGTTATTTAAGACCTAAGTAGCATTGTATTCATGATAGGATCAAAATATTCGACTAACTGTGAGTATCATGATGTTTTTAGATGGGTCCACGAAAAGAATCACATGGTGCGTTATCATCTAGAGCAGCTGGAAAGAGACCCAGAGTTAAGTCTGCAGGCACTCAAGTGGATAGACGTAGATTTAGAGATGCCAAGAGACAGGCGAGATTTGAGAGAATTCGCAAGTGGACATTTATCCCGAAAATAAGAGTGGAACTAAATGAAGGCAAATTCCGAGAATTCAACAATGAAATAACCCGCAGGAACTGGAGGCAATTGGCACTCCCAATGCCAAAGTATGATCCTGAGATCGTAAAGGAGTTTTACGTCAATGTCTGCCTAGTTGAAGAAGAGTCATTCCGAGCACGTTCCAAAGTGAGAGGCCGGTGGGTTCCATATGATAGAAATGCAATCAATGATTTGCTGAGAAATCCGTTATTTCTGGAGGAAGGCCATATATGTGATTTCCAAGTCATCCGGAATAGCAGACGTCTAACTAAAATGCACTTTAGGGATGATGACGTAGCAAGAGTCCTATGCTTACCTGGGAGGACCTTTGAGGCGAATCATGCTGGGAAGGCCTTAAGAATACTAAGGGCAAACATGACCACTTAACTCAGATATGGACTTCATTCCTGTTGGCCAACATAGTACCCATCAAGCACAATTCAGATCTGAATATGCCCAGGTGTCATATTATTAAGAGCATTCTAGATGAGACTATAATTGACATTGCCACAATTATTTCGGAGGAGATCTCTCAGTTTGTGGTATTAGAAAGCGGGCGACGAGCAGAGCAAGCTAAGACTCTTGGATTTCCTACTCTCATAACAACTTTATGTGCAGCCCATGGTGTGGACATCAACCCATCAGTGAACATCCGGTCGTCCATTAATAGAAGATTTATTGAGCGGAACTGTGTGAACCCTGCAGAAGGGGAGCCACAACGACTGGCACAGGAACCACACCAACCAAGAAGAGCCCGACAGCCACCACCACCACCTCAGTAGCCAAACTTTCAAAAAATGATAAAATACATGGAGCATTTAACATTACAACAATCAGTGACCTATAGGGTTCAATATAGTATTAATGAAAATTTTTATAACTTGTCTTTGCAAATTGCTCCAGGTATGCAGTGGACGTCACCACACGAATTCGATGCATTACTTCAATGGCCTGCGGACAGTCCCAATTTTCAAGGAGGGGGTGAAGGTGCAACTGGTGCACAGGGAGAACAAGAAGAAGAGGAGGAATCACAAGAAGAAGATGAAGAAGAAGCAAGTGAAGAAGAAGATTAAGAGGGAGAAAAATTTATTTTAAGTGATTTTTGTTATTTTGGTGTGTTTAAGTGATTTGGTTAATTTGATGTTTTAAGTTTTTTGTTTTAATTTGTTTTAAGTTTTTTTAATTTGTTTTAAGTTGTTTTGTTTTGAATATTCTGAATTGAAAATTAATGTAATGAATGTTTAAATTAATGTAATTAAATTGTTGTCCCATAAATTTGGATTAGAGTCAATTATGAAATTATTGTTTATTGTCCAATTCAAATCTAGAACTTGAAGAAAACTATTTTGATTGTTTCCAATAACAAGTGATTTTGGGATATTGAATATGATAGTGAAAAAGGAATTGAAGGGTAGAAGTAGAAATTAACTGAATCGGAGAAGTTAGTCAAAAACCCAAGCGAGAAGTGAACTAAAAACAGATAAATTGAGTGTCAACACTTTGTGATGATAACTGGTATTGATTGATTCTTTGATGTGATTGCGTGCCAGTGAGACTTGAAAATGATAAAGGCATTTTTTTTCTTTGTAGTAGATATAATCCAAAGCCAAATAGTCCACCCTGCATTAATTATAGGATATCCATTTGAACCCCTTGTGAGCCAAAAACAATATTGTTTCTTAAACAGAACCCCTGAGCCTAAAAACTATTTATCTACCTTCTTATATTTGAGAAAAGAAATGAGTATGAATGTTATTATTTTTCTTATTGTTGGGTATTGCTATTGTTGTCCTACGGGTATTATTGGGGTGTTATTCTAAACAAAAAAATATATATGTAAAGGAAAAGGAAAAGGAAAGCATAAATATTGTGGCAAAGCCAGAAAGAATAAATGCAAAAGCATGAGAAACGAAAAAAAAAAGTTCAAGGGGGAGAATAATAACTTGTGAGATTATTAACTCACAATCATTGTGTTAGGGACAAAAGCATGAAGTTTGAAACCCGACTTGAGGAAATATTAAACAAGAATCATTCATATGAGTTGAATTTCTCAAACACTTTTGTATACCCAAAAAAAACAATGATTCTTTCTTAGTCCAGCCCCATTACAAGCCTCAAAAAACCTTTTGATTTAAGTCTTGCTTAACAAATGTTAATTGCTTAAAGATGACTATCAATATTGGATTGTCTAAATGAAGTGATTGAATAAGATAGACACTTACTTGTGAGATGTGAGTGATCATGTTTCTCTGAGGATAGTTGATGATTTATTTTCCTTTATTAATTTCTGTAACTTGAATACTTATGTATTCTATTTTCATTTGGAGTTGATGAATTTTTTTTTTATGTTGTAGTTCTGGAAGAGAAAGTGATAATAGGTAATGGTTTTGTTTTGGAAAAATTACTTTGCTTGGGACAATCAAGATTCTAGGTTAGGGAAAGGAAAGTTGTTAAGTGGTAAAAAGTTGATATAATTATGCCTTGAATTGTTATGAAACCACTTAACTTATGTTAATTCTAATATATTTTTCTCCCAATATAGGATGAATTCGAGAATACCTTGATACAAGAGTAAGGAGCATAATTGTCAGCATAATTGGAGTAAAATTGGAAGAAGAGAAAAGATTTTAAGCATGGAACTCGCTCGAGCGAGATGGACTCTCGCTTGAGCGAATATCAGTTATTCTTCTTTGGAACTCAGTCGCTCAAGCGCAAGAAAATTCGTTTGAGCAAATGTTAGTTATTCTTCTCTGTAATTCACTCGCTCAAGCGAGCGTTTTGTCGCTTGAGCGAAAGACGCGATACCCAATTTTTCCTATAAAAAGATAAGTTGTGTTTTGAGAAAAAAAAAAGAACGATTTTGGGGAGAAGAGACGCGACTACTGCTAGGGTTTCGTCCAATCTTCATTAATTCTTCACTTCTTCCTCATTTGGAGCATTGTAATGGCCAACATGAGTGGCTAACTTCATTCTCTTGGGATTTAATGCACTTCCTTTGAACTCTTTTGTATCATGGTGATATTTTGATATATTAATCTATGTTTTGATATTGTTATTCTTATCATTTGTGCTTTGGAAAGATTTATTCTTGATGTTTGGGATATGATTGGAAAATATATCTTGAACCCTAGATCACGGTAAGAATATTTGTTACGTTAATTGTCAAGAATGGAATGAATGTATCAATTGCTTAACACCCTAAACCTAATGCTGGAAAATCTCTTAATTGTGTGAGGAATCAACATTTATCAGATTTTCTTATGAATTTCATGTGTGAGGAATCAACATGGATGATTTGAGTAGGTGGCATCAACATTGTTAGGTCAATTGACGTTCTTAATTGACATAGCCATTACAAAAGAGGGATAAGGAAGGAAGTCAATCCTAAGTGCCGTTAATTGATATTTTCTAAACAATTTACAGTTTTTTGTCATTTAATTTCAATTTAACTCTTTATGCAAAATCTAATTTGTTTTAATCCATTTAGTAAGCATATAATTGAGAATTTCCATTGAAATCGTTCCTCGTGGGATCGACTTTTATTTAATCGAAATACAATGCTGCGATTGATAATTTTGGTACGCTTGCCAATAATTCAACAAAATGATATCTTAAATATGCACAAATATTCATTTTTATTTCAAATTTTTTTATAATGTAATTTATGACAATTTTCGCATTCAATCCACAATTTCGTTAATTTTTGTCCTTCGCTAGTGCATAATGGGTCTTTTACATCAATTAATTTGGACTTTTGATGTCTCATATAAGATTGACGTTAATATGGAAAACGTAAATTTACATCAAACCCTTTGATCGATGTAAATTCACATCAGTTATCGAGACCCGATGTTAATCTACGTTGCATATATCACAAAACAGACGTAAAAGACTTTGAAAATTTAAAACATTAGACGAAATTTACATCGGACATGTGCATGTCTGACGTAAATTTACATCGGACATGTACACGTCCGACGTAAATTTCGTCATTTTTTATTAATATTGGGTTTATTTTGTCTTAAAATCAAAACATGCAAACATATATTATAGTCAGAGAGTCCAGAGGTTCAAGTTTCTTTAGCTAGTAAATAAAAAATACAATATTATATATAATTCAAACTACAAATATTAAATTAATACACCATGCTAGTACAAAAATTAGGTTATCTAAACTACACAATAAAACAATACAATAAAAACAATAAACTAAAAACTAGTACAAACTAAGCTACCTAAACTACATAATACACATAATATAATACCAACAATAACCTATAATCTAAGTACTAGAATTATTGAACGAAAAACCTTGTCAATTGTTCTCTAATTTGTGTGATATCATGTTCTAGCAATGGAGATGGATCTTGAAATACATGAAACATTGATTTGACTCTTGTAAACATGCAACACGCATAAAGTTAAATAAACTTAACTAATGTTGAAAGCAATTACTTCCGTTCAAGAATCAATTATATATGCACAAACTATGGCTCTCATCCAATACATGACATAGTAACCATATTCAAATGATTATGTTTGCTTATTACACTGAAATGATGAATAAAACATAATATTATTTTTAAAATTGAAACACAAACAATAATTATGGTGTTCACTTATATAAATAAGTTTCTAACCTTAGGATAAATGAAGTGCAAACTCTTTGTTTTGAGTCTTTCACTTAGAACATTAGTTCCAAACACGATTCTAATTGAAAAAAAGTCATATATTATTCAATATGTATTTTCAAATTTATTTTTGAATCACGACAAACCACATATCGAACACATCTTTAATATAGCAAAATCATTTTTGTAAAATATACAATCATTAGGACATGCATGTATCTTCTTGTACTCTAAACTCATTGGACATAATATCTTCTTTGCCTAATAGTTACGAATAGGTAATGTATTATATTCAGGAAGCATCTCCTTCAACAACTACAATAATTCGGTGAAACTTTTATTCGTCCATCCATTTCTTACTTTTAAACTAAACAATCTTAAAGTTGTTGATAATCTTGTAAAACTACATCTTATGTATAATTGTTGCTCAAAATCATATTTCAAATAATCTTATAGATATGCTTTCATAAAAAAAAATTCACCAATATCACGTATCATATCCTCTAGATTATCATTCATCCCTTCTTCAAAATTTTCTGTTTTTAACATAGTTGAGAAGTCTAATATTTCTCCATATCATAATCATATTGTACAACTCTTAATAATATTATAAACAAACAAGTAATCACGTATATCCTCAAGTTTATGACGAATTTGATTCAAACAACGAACGCATGGACAATAATATGTCCCTTTCATAACTTTTCCATTTTCACTAGCAAATTTCAAAAATTTCTCAAGCCCTTTGTTGTACTCTTCACTAATACAACGTGCATTCATGCAACTTCGATTCATATCTACCTATGTTATAAATTTTTGTCACTCCTAAATATTCAAAATTTATATTTAAAAAATTAATATACAAACAACAAAGAAAGTGATTGAGACGTAAATGCAGTGTGTAAACCGAAAATGTACTCAAACGAAAAAACAAATAATGATATTTCAATAACAATCCAGTAGAGACATTCATGCAATAACGTGATTGAGATCCCAAAAAACAATCACGGATTCAATTTGAACATATAACAGGAGACATATAACACTAACCTCGAGTATACACAAAAACGATTTAAAACTTAAATCCAATCGAAGAGAAACATCAAAATCAGAAAATGGGACACAATGTTGATGTTTTTCTTAGTCAAAATGGTAGAAACATACAGTAGAAGGTGTGGAAAGCGTCGTTGTTGTCATCGTTGTTTTCAAAAACTCTTGCTTTGCGAGATGAGGAACTGGTGCAGGAATAGAATAAAACGCGACTTTTACATCGAATCCATAAAAGACCTCTTTTACATCGGCCTTTTATATGGATCCGACGTAAAAGTCCTGCCCCATATTTACAAAATTGTCATTGTATTTTTCTTAAGTTGATTATTTTTTTATCTGACGAGAATTAGATGATGTAAAAGGTACTTTTGCACTAGTGGTTTAAGAAAACTTTAGAATTTTCTTATGCCTATCATTTATACTAGTTATTAATAAGACCTAGATATACTCGTACCTAGGGATGGCAAAACGGGTCAGGCCCGGCGGGCCGGCCCGCCAGCCCGCTATAATATGGCGGGCGGGTCGGTGTTTTCAGCCCACCAGTCCGCTTTGGCCTGCCCCGCCAACCCGTTGGGCCAACCCACGGGATAGGGCGGGCCAGCCTGCGCCCGCCTAATTAATAAAAAAATAATTTTTTATTGTAATAAAATTAATTATAAAGATAATATATAAAGTCAAAAATTTTAAAAAAAGAATTAAAAAAGTTTCACTCTCACATAAAATATTTTCCTTATCGAAACACAACATTCTCTCTTGTTCTCCTTGTTCATCTTAAACATTGATTATTTTTATTCTTATGACTTGAATTAAAGGTGTAAGAATTACTCAACCAAGAATAATGTGAAGTTTTATCAAATAAAAAAGATATAGGTATTTGAATTTTTCAATATAAAAAATATAAATTTTATAAGTTTTAACGTTATATATATATATATATATATATATATATATATATATTTGTTATTATTTATTATTATGTAAATTTTATTATTGTTCTAAATTATAATTTCTTAAAATAATATATTGATTTATATTATTAAATTGAAATAATATATATATATATATATATATATATATTAAATTATTGACAAACAAATAATAATCTTATTATTATATTTATTAAAAAATTTATTTAAAAAAATAAATTATATTTTTCTAAATTATGGCGGCCAGCCACTAGACCGCTAACCTGCCCCTTGGCGGGACGAGTCAAGGTCTACAACCCGTCATGACTATATCGGGTCAGTCCGTCCCGTCCCGCTTTTGGCAGCCAAAGGCGGGACGAGCCAAAACGGACGGGCTGGCTCGTTTTGTCATCCCTACTCGTATCAGAACAATTATTTTTATTATTATTATATTTAGTTTGATTTAAAATTAATCATTAAATAGAAGTCAAATTTCAAGTTTAACGGTATATTAGGATGTCATAATTGTATATATTACTATATAAGGTAAAAGTCTACATTCATATGCCAAATTTTTCTATTGAGGTAAGTTGTTGAAAAAGATTAAAAATAATTTTTATCAGCAATCGTCTTTTTACTCGAGAATATCATAAAAAAATATTTTTTATTATTAATTAAAATTTTAAAATTTTAAAATAATGTTAACAGAAACATAATTTTATATATTTTAATTAATAAAAAAATATTGAAAAAAATATATAAGAGAATGTGTTATTAATGAATCTCATATCAAGCAATAGGATATTCTGGTGACTTAAGTAATTGGCATGCAATTAATTCTATATATAAAACCAGACACCTAAAAGGGCTTATGTATATGTTTGCAAACATTTCAACGGATCAAACGTGAAAGAAAAAATTTGGTAGATTAAAACTCTTTTACAAATACCCTAAACCAGCCCTGTTGACAAAGTAAACAACACTTAATCAACACTAGTTATGCCTGTTTAGTGGTGTGTTGAGTTAAGAAAAGTCCTTCTGTTGGTGGGAAAAAATTGAGAATCTGAATCGAAAATTGAAAGAAAAAATTCGATGATTATTGCTGAGGAAAATCGAGAGAATTTGAATCAAAAATCGAAAGAAGGAATTCGATGATTATTGTTGAGGAAAATCGAGAATCTAAATTGAAAGAAAAACAGAAGAAATTCGATAAACATGATTGAGGAGGTAAAAAAATCGATTATAGGTATTGAGTGTGAGGCTAAGTGGGAAGTCAGAAGTAGTTTAAAATACTCAATGGTTGAGGTCGAGATCGAGGGAACGGTTAAAGTGCACATGGAACATGGGAAGCGATTTTCCAAATTGTGGCTAAGTTGGAAATCGAGGAACGGTTAACGCGCACATGGAACATGAGAAGCGGTTTTCTAAACTGTGGCTAAGGTGGAAATCGAGGGACAATTAACGTGCACATGGAACGTGGTAGCGGTTTTTAAACCACTCGTAGGAGGTTACCTTAAAGATTGTTCTTTTGACGCCTCTTCAAGTTCAAGCTTTTGACTTTTTAACAAGTTCAATGTTTTAGCTTGGAAGGTAGAAATTGTGGTCAATTCATTAGCTATAGACTGTTTCTTCTTCTTCGCAAAGTAAGCTTTGTTAAATAAATTGGTAGCCGCTACTACTTCAGCATCGAAGCTCTTTGGAAGACTGTCATTGGGGAATGCTTCTACAGCAGTAAGAATCTCTTGGAAAAGTTGTTTTTGCTCAAGCGATTCTACCAAGACTTCAAGAGGTGAAGAGTAGAAGAAAGATCTGAATCGTTTTATCAATTTGTCTGCTTCTTCAGTTGATGTTACAGGCGGTTGAGGTGAATGACTTGAGGGAGTGACATCTTCAGATAATAGAATATCAAGAATCGAAAATGGATCTTCTTCAATAGCAATTCGATATTCTGGTAAATTTTCAGGGATAGGATCATTCTATTGAGACAATGGAGACGAAATCGGTTCGACAGATGGTACCTCTTCTTGGACTAAGGGAGAGATTGGTTGTTCAACAAGGGATGGTGAAGGAGAATCTTGGATGTGAACTGTTGGGATATTTACAGTATCATTTGTATTAAGCAAATAAGGAAAATGAGTTTGTTTAGAAGGTGAATATAACTTAATAAAATCCCAATGGGGATAAGGTAAAAATAGGAAATTAACTAAAATTTTACCAAAAGAAGAAGGTAATTCGATGTGCATTGGTGCGAGGGAAGGGTTTTGTGCATCCTCGATGTTCTGCTATTTAAAATACAGGTTAGAAAAGGGAATTATGTAAGATGGGTCGAGAAAAGTAGGATTTCTCTAACTTTACCTCTAAAATTTGTGGCGAAATGGTTGGTTAAACCAATGATTCTATATTTGTCGACACCGTAGCTGATGGATGATCCTGAGATACCAAATTTTGGAATCATTTTTATGACCTTCTTGATTTTTATATGCACAATACATATATATATATATATATATATATATATATATATATATATATATAAAAACATAGAGAAGGGGGAATCTCTACTTACATGACTTGAGTGAGTCTGTGTTGTTTGACCTGCTTTACTGATAGTATTGGAGTCCGTCGATAATGGATTAATGATAGGTTGAGTAGTTCGAGGACTTTTTTTGGATTTTTGTTTCTGAAAGTGATGAGAAATGAATCAGCTATAAAAAAGGAAATCAAAATGAGCAAGATAATAGGGATCGAAAAGAAACCTTCAATTTTTTCGAAGATGAGGTAATTGTTGCTGATTGTTTTCTTTTTTATGTGGGAACAGGTGGGTCCGATTCATCAGAAGACTCCCAGTTTTTCTCTGAGATTGTGACTTTGTGAGGCTTTGAAACTGTCGAGAAAGAAAAATAGTTAGGCCACAATTAGAGGAAGACTATGAGTATCTTTAAAAAAAAAGGCGATAAAATCTCACCAAAAGGTGATGGAGTTAAAATCTTGACCCGATCGATATGGACAAGCCAATGAGGAAGAGAGTGTTGGGGAGTGTTTAGGTAAGGGTAGTAGGATAGTTTCGATATCGAAATTTTTTTGTTTTTGGGTTTTGGAGAAATAGTTTTTTTCCAGGATCTAACTCTCGAACCCATTTAGGATGAGTTAAGGGTTTGGCGATTCTAAAAGGGGTTGTAGGGAAAGTGGGTAGGTGGTTGGGATAGTATATTTCAAATGGGGTTTTACCTCGAGAATTTATTATTTTGTGGTTCGATCTATTGGTTTCTGTTTTGTTGGCGAGGGATATAACAACATTATAAAATGTGTCTTCTAAGTTAAGAGGGTTGTAGCATTCTCCATAAAAGTTTTCAAATCGAGATATTTGAAGATAGTGGGAGTATTTACCTTCCTTGGTCTTCGATTTATCCTACACAATGAGAGAAGGATGCTCAGTCAATTTCGATTGGATTGTATCAAAGTCAGAGTGAATTCTTGAAAACCAATCATTCCACCATTGGGAAGAGTCAGGAGTAGATAAGTAATTTGACTCGAAAGCATAAGGGTAAAAATGAAGTGGGCTTTGTGGTAATAATTTGGTGAGTTCCCTTCCTACATTCGATTCATTAAACCTGAGCCTTGGGGAACTATCGATGTTGAAAAAAGGTGAAGCTTGACTTAAACCAAATTGCCTTGAAAATAGTTGAGGATAGTAGATGATGAGTTTGATATCTTTCGATTGAAAGCCCGATACCAGAACATCTAGGGTTAAATAATTACTCCATACATCAATTAGTTCTGATTGTAGACCTGGAGTAGGAGCTAGGAATCTTGACTTAAACCATGTTGGTCCTCGAAGCCTATCACTTATTTTTCCATGATATGTAATGAAAGGAGCCAAACATGAGTCAAAATAAAATCGAGTCAGTAAGAACTTCAGATAATTTTTATAATTGGCTTCATCGGAGGATTTTTGTTGAGAATGTCAGGATGATAATCGGACACCTTCTAAATTAAAATTTTGGGGAACTTTGGATGGTGGGGGAAAGATACTTTCAAAAATTGAAGTTAGCCATAGTTGGATGAACCATATGGGACCTGAAAATTTTCCTGAAGGTTTTTGAGTATTCAAGATATCAACTGCCTCATTGAATGCTGTATACACATGAGCCAACAAGAGTTTTGTCAAACAAATTTGAGGTTGACCGGTATGAAGAAGGTAAGCAAAATTATAAAAATGTGATGAAATTTGGATAGATCGAGGGCAAAAAACATGAGTACAAAGTCAATATATCAAAAACGCAATATGTTCTTCATTGGAAACTGCAATTGATTGGTCATCGATAAAATGTTTTTCGATGAAATGACCATAGGCATTCGCATCCCAATCGATTCTTGCTTTGAGAGAATCTTCAGAAGGGAAAACAGTCTTAAAATATTTTTTTCCCTATAGGATTTAACCCGGTAATTGCAGTCATCTCGAAAAGAGTAGGGGAAAGAGGACCACATGGTAGCTCCATAGCGTGTAAATCCTTATTCCATAAATGAACGGCGGATAAGAATATGGGCATATCCAAAGATGATAAACACATCGAGATAAGTGGAGAAAGTCGAAAATCCCTATGTCTTTCCAATGATTCCCAAACTTGGTTTTCACTCTATCAAACCACATGATATATAAGGGTTTTTTATGGGGAGGACCGGTTCGATATACTTTTGAGGTAGCATTTAAGAAATCGATCCTTATCTCAGTTTTGTGAATAATGGTTTTGCTTTCGGAAGGCAGACAGATAGTAGAGGAAGATGATCCACCAGAATAACGAATAGGACCACCGAATGCATAATCAACATTATCAACTGTATAAGGTATAAGTACCTGTGTTTCAATGATTTTTTACGAAGCCTCTTCCAACAGTGGGACTGGGGCGAACTTTTGGTTGTTTATCTCTATTAGATTTGAAGTCACCGTCGACAATGGAGGGGTGGGGAGGTCAGAAGATTTGGAGATTGTCATGGCAGTTGTGTAAAGATGGAAGACAGAGAAGAGGTAACGGATGAGGAAGATGGGTTAGGTTTAGTAAAGATAATGCAAGTTGATTTGAGTATTTTAAAGGAGTCAATTAGGGCAGTTGAAACGACGGACGTGGAAGGAAGTTAAATGGAGACGTGACAAACTTTTTGGAAAAAAAATGAGTTTTTAGGAGAAATCTAGTAACATTAATGAGGGGAATGCTTTGATTTGACATTTGATAATAAAAAACAGTCTTTTGGCTTCAGAACGTTTAAGAGTTGAAATAGATATTTTTTGAAAGAACACAAAATTTTGCACAAATATTTTATTCTTTCAAGGGGGCATTTTGTTGGTGGGAATAAATCGATAATCTAAATCGAAAATCGAAAGAAAGAATTTGATGATTATTGCTGAGGAAAATCGAAAATCTGAGTCAAAAATCGAAAGAAGGAATTCGATGATTATTGCTGAGGAAAATCGAGAATCTGAATTGAAAGAAAAACAGAAGAAATTCGATAAACATGATTGAGGAGGTAAAAAAAATCGATTATAGGTATTGAGTGTGAGGCTAAGTGGGAAGTCAGAAGCAGTTTAAAATACTCGATGGTTGAGGTCGAGATCGAGGGAGCGGTTAAAGTGGACATGGAACATGGGAAGCGGTTTTCCAAATCGTGGCTAAGTTGGAAATCGATGAACGGTTAACGCGCACATGAAACATGGGAAGCGATTTTCTAAACCGTGGCTAAGGTGGAAATCGAGGGACAGTTAACGTGCACATGGAACGTGGTAGCGATTTTTAAACCACTTGTTAAAGAACATCTATAAATAGAGCGAAGCATGAAGACGGAAGGGGAAATTGGTAGAAAGAACAGAAACACAAGTGTACAAGTCTACCGGAGAACGACTGAATCATGAAGTTTCTGGCGATCTGGATTTTCATTTTCATTGACTGTTGTTAACGCTTTCTTTACTTTCCCTGGTACTTTATCTTTAATGCAATCTAATTTTACGTGCCTTTATTTTCATGTTATTTCAATTTCATTGTCTTTTACACTTATGCAATATTAAGATTCTGCATTACATCTTTGTCTCGATAGTTTTTAATATTTTCTTTACTTTCTCGGTAATTTGTCTACTTGCACGTTTAATTTACCTTCCAGTAATGTCGATTACTTTTATGCACACTTTAATTTATGTCATTTACTCTTAGTGCAATTTAATTTTATGTATTACTTTGTTGTCTCGACGTCCTTTTACTGTTTTCTTTACTTCGGTTAAATTTCATATTTTTGAATCTTTTAATAAAAAAAATACAAAAAAAAGAACTTTTGATTTCAATATGTATGTTTTATCACATTTTTCGTGTTTTTAATACACGCGTTTGGTTTCATCTATTTTGCTCCATATTTTAATATTCTCGATTTACATACATTTTTATTTACTAGCCTAAATAAAAAAAAATTACATAATTAGAACCTAAGTATTTAAGAAATCCAAACAACCCAAAATTTTAACGAGAAACACCTTCTCTTCGTATGTTTTCTCATTTTTATGAAGGAATAGCCGTGTGGCCAAATAAAGCATACCCCACCCAAAGTAGTTAGTGTTCAGGACTAATAATGCATTTTTAACTCAACTGGGATCCACAACCCTCCCTCCTTTATCACTTCATGGTATCTATCAATAATATATATTATGTTTACTCAATGAGTTACTAGTGTCTACATCAAACATGACATGAGGATGATTTTCACTTAATCGAAAGATCAAAACTTATAAAAGTACTTGTAAATATGATCCAAAAGTCAAAAACTAACAATACAAATTATTCCGACATCATTAAATATTATTATGAAAAAATGTCTCAATAGATAAGAAGCCAGAAGGGTTGAGGGATTCGGTGCTTGTCCTTATTCTCATCACTGGTCTAAGCAAAGTGACAGTCTATGATTTATGACTAATTGCAATTTGTTACTTAAACAGAGCATAGCAAAATTTCATCACATATATATTTTTTTGCCTGTTAGGGAATCACGCTGTGAGCGGCTACAGAGTGACCCTGCTTTCTCCTTTTCTAAAAGTTGCAATTGCATCTCTCTATGCACTTTTTTCATGTGAATCTTAACAGTTTTTTTTTCTTTTTTCAAATTTCAATCTTAACCTCTGCACTAAACTTTTCCCACATTACAGTGTGTAAACTGTAAAAAATCTTTATTATACCACCAGATACTTATTTGATTTGATTTTTCTCTTCCTTGGTGTTTTGTTCAGGTATGTGAGAAAAAAAATGTGGTTGAAATAGAATCTGTTTATTGCATACAATTTTTGAGAATGAGGAAGTGGCAATAACGGTAGCAGTTATGTGCCCTTTGGTCACATTTTCATTGGCAGATAATGAGAATGTTCTGATGCACTATTTTATTTCTGATAGCCAATCAGAATCCGCAACAGTGAAGTAACCCCCACCCTTTCACCCCATGACGTGACTTTGATGTGACAAAATTTGTACGGAAGCGAAGCATGAATTAAATGAAATCCATAGACAGGCGTTGAGCACGGGGAAGTGGATGGATCCTATTCTCCCACACGCGCTCTCTCTCTCTCTCTCTCAACGCAACCAAATCATCTTCCTCGGACCTACCTTTATTTCTCCTCACAAATATTACTATAATAATCATAATAATAATATTAACATTTTAATCATTCACTTCCTCAAGAATCACAAGTGCCGCCTCTTATATATTCTATGTAATCTAATGTAGTGTTGTACTCTAGGTTAAGGTTAGGTGCTAAATTAAACTATTCGGATTCCTTGAGGGCCACACCAATTCCTTTGACCCACCAATTTTAATCACCTTTTCGTTCTCTCTATAACCTCATCTCTCATTTCTTACTATTTTCTATTAAATCGATTTAGACCTTTCACAAGTTTTTAATTGAAGAAGGACAAATGACATTAATATTCTATTAAATCCCCACCCCCGGATTCAAATGGGCACTTTGCACCTGGTTTTAGACCATTTTTTCTTTCGTAATTATACTCATTTGACAACTTTTTTTTATGTATCGAGAAATTAAAATAAGAACAAATAATCATATATGTTGTTTATGTTACCCTTGAGGAGAAGCAAAATCGATCCTCTCTTGTATTGTCTTTATAATCGTGTCTTGGTTATCCAAAAAGATAAAAAAGAAAAGAGAGATAGAAAAACAAATAAAGATTATAGAGAAGAACGAAATCTAGAAAGATCAATAAATTATACAAAAATTAGCTGTTGAATATTAACTTAAAAATATGGATCCCATTGAGAATTTGGGAGAAAATAGCAGAGAAGAAAAAACTGATCTAATTCATATACTGATCGAATACAAAAGGAAAATCCTAATATGTTTGAGGAAGAAAAGAAGGTTAAATATAAAAAGGAAAAAAGTCAAATATGCAGTTAGTCAAACCTGCATAAAACAATACTAACAAATGGAAAAGGTACACGTGTAACTAATAGACTAATAGCCTCCCCTCAAGCTGGAGAGTGAATATTAAGAACACCCAGCTTGGAAATATTGTTAAGAAAAGGTGAAGGATCGAGAGCTTTGGTGAAAACATCTCGCAAGTTGATTTGTAGAGGAAATGGGAAGAAGATGGAAGAGGTTGGCCTGCACACGATCTCGACCACATGACAATCAATGTCAATGTGTTTGGTGCGTTCATGAAAGCTAGAATGAGTAGCAATGTGACGAGCGACTTGGTTATCACAATAGATGACAACTTGATTGGGCTTGAAGATGTTGAAATCATGAAGCAAGTAATTGAGCCATTGAAGCTCGCAGCTGGTGATAGCAAGAGCCCTGTATTCTGCTTCTGTTGAGGAACGAGAAACAGTGTGTTGTTTTTTTGATCGCCAAGAAATCAACGAATTACCCAAAAGATACAGAATCCAGTGGTAGAGCGACGAGTTGTCAAACATGAAGCCCAATCTGAATCACTAAATCCTTTCAATTGAATGTTGGAATTGGAAGAGAAAAACAAACCTTGACCAGGATTAGCTTTTAAATAACGAAGTATACGATTGGCGACGACTTGATGGAAGACAGTGGGCTTTTGATTAAACTCGACTTAGAAAATTAACAATGAAACTTATATCCGGTCGCGTATTTGTAAGATATAAAAGTCGTCCAATAAGGCGGCGATAAGCATCTCGCATCACAAAGATCAGCATTATCATCGAAAAACAATTTGGTGTCCTTGATAATAGGAGTAGAACATGGTCGAGCGACTAGATGACCATTGTCGACAAGGATATCAAGAGTGTATTTGCGTTGACAAATGTGAATGCCTTGTGTAAGTACGAGCAACTTCTAGGCCAAGGAAATATTTCAGTTGTCCCAAATCTTTAATCTGAAATTGTTGATTAAGAAATTGCTTGACGGTGTTGATTTCATCAATTGAATCACCTCCAAGAATTATATCATCTACATAAATGAGTAAAGCAGTGAAGGAAGAAACATTTTTCTTTGTAAAAAGAGAATGATCAGATTGAGATTGTATAAAACCAATTGAAAGAAGAGAAGTAGATAATTTGGCAAACCACTGCCTACTAGCCTGTTTTAATCCATAGAGGGATTTGGTTAAGCGGCAGACCTGATTTGCTTCAGGAGGTATCACGCCAGGGGGGATCCATGTACACTTCCTCATTGAGGTCTCCATGAAGGAAGGCATTATTGACATCTAGTTGAACAAGATGCCAATTCTTAACAGCTGCAATAGCAAGCATGAGTCTAACAGTGGTAATTTTAACAACAGGAGAAAAAGTGTCTAAGAAATCTACTCCTTCTAATTGAGTGAAACCCTTAGCCACTAGTCTAGCCTTATGTCTTTCAATAGAACCATCAGCTTTATATTTGGTTTTATAAACCCATTTACAACCTATAGTTCTCTTTCCAGGGGGAAGATTAGTGAAATACCAAGTCTTATTTTCTTCTAAGGCTTTTATTTCTTTACGCATAGCATCAATCCATTCAGGGTAACAAGCTGCTTGTTTATAAGTAGTAGGTTCAAAATTGTTAGAAATAGCAAGAATGTATTTCAAATGTTTTGAAGATATTTTTTTATAAGAGAGAACAGAAGATAGAGGATAAGAAATGATACTATTTTTAGATTTGTTGGTGTTGTCATCTCTTGGAGGATTGCAATAAGAATCTGAATTGTTGGAGCTGTCAGTACTTAAGGAATTGCAATGGAAATCCTGCAGATAATATGGTGCCTTTCTCATTCTAGTAGATCTTCGAGGAGCAGGCTTGGTTAGGTGTTCGATTGGAAATATCTTCTTCTGTCACTTGGAAGGAAATATCTTGAGGATTTGAAAACGGATGCACATGATTAGACCTGACTTTCTTATGCATGAGATTGTTAGAATCAAAAAAGAATTGAAAAGCGATCAATGTGAAAAGATCAGTGTCATCAACAATATTAGTTTTAACATAGGGAAATTCATTTTCATAGAATATCACATTTCTGGATATAGAAATTTCTCTAGAATGTAAATCAAGAGTCACATAACCTTTGGTGCCAGGTTTATATCCAAGGAAAACACTTTTTCTGGCTCTAGGATCTAGCTTCGGATCGGTTGTTATGAATTGTAGATGTGAAACAAAGACAACCAAACACTTTTAAATCATTAAGAATAGGAAGTTGATTATGCAGAATTTGGAATGGAGATTGGTTCCTTATGGTTTTACTTGGCGACTGTTGATTAGGTAGATAGCATGAACAACAGACATAGGACCAAAAACATTTTGGAAGATTGGCTTGAAATAACAAGCTACGTGTGACATTCATTATGTGTTGATGTTTCCTCTCTACCCTTCCATTTTGTTGAGGTGTCTCTACACAAGAAGTTTGATGAATAATACCATTTTTATCATAGAATTCAGGATAAGAAAACTATTTCCCATTGTCAGTTCGAAAATTTTAATATTACAACCAAATTGGTTTTTAACAAGGATAATAAAATTGTTCAATAGACTCCTAATCTCATGTTTATTCTTCATAAGAAAAAGACATGTGTGTCTAGAGAAATCATCAACAATAGTAAGAAAATATCTATGACCATGTATAGAAGAAATACCAATGGGACCCCATATATCTATATGAATCATTTCAAAAATTGTACTTGGAAACATGAATACCTGTTATTAAAGGGAAGTTTATGTTGCTTGGCCGAATGACATACATCACAAATTTTTTCAGTGCTATTATGAATGTAAGGAAAATCTTTAATCATATTTTCAATTATCTTGCTAGAAGGATGTCCCAATCTGTTGTGCCAAAGATTGGAAGTGGAATAATTTCTGCTGCGAGTATTAATACTTGGTGTTGTCATCGAGTAGGCACAATTGAACTATTATTACTGATGTTATTAATATGAGACCAAGAAAAAACAGTATCTTGTTTACGTAAACAATACAAGCCATCTTTCAGATCAGCATGCCCAATCATCTTCAATGTAAGAACATCCTGAATCTGCAATGGTTAGAAGAAAAAATCAATTTACAATTGGAATCAATAATCAGTTTTTGAGCAGAAATTATATTAAATTCAAAATTGGGAATATGAAGAACATTATAGAGTGTAAGGCTATTTGAAATACAAATCGTGCCAAGCATATTCAGCAGTGACATGATTACCATTAGGTAATTTCACATGCACAGTGTCGATTTTAGTAAAAGTTAAAAAATGATTTTTATTGTAAGCTACATGATCGAGTAGCTCAGGTGTCTATAATCCAAGATGAACAGAGAATACCTTTGGAGTCTTGTTGATCACCATTATTATTTTTAAACTGATTGACCCTATGAGTAGTGTCTTGATTCTTTTCTTGCGAAGTTTTAATAGTTGTTGAACTTGTTCACCTGTCACTGACTATTCTGAACAAGTGTGCACTTGATTTTTTGATTCTTCTTCTTTCAAAACGTTGTCAGTCATAACAGGTGTTGACAACAGAATCATTTCTGTTATTTTTAAACCATGGAGGGAATCCGTGTTTGGCATAACATTCATCAACAAGTATGGTGCAATTTATTGCAAAAAGTACACTCGTTTACCATAGTTGGAATTCCTCCCACGTCCACGTCCTTGGTTCTTCCAAGATCCACGTCCTTGAGTTTTCCAATTTCCTTGATTGTTAAAATTCACAATAGGTCCTTGATTAGCAGTATGTCAAAAGAGTTTTGGCATCAACGTGACTCACTCCCGCCAATTGTCGTTCTTGTTGCAGAATTAACGAAAAACACGATTGATTCCTGGGAGAGGCTCCATTAAAAGAATTTGAGATTTTGCGAGTGGTGAAGACGTCATTTAATCCCTTCGAGAAAACATATTACATGTTCGGATTCACGATAACGAGCAATGATTTTGAAGGCTTCACAAGAACATTGCAGATTGCAGGTACAACTAGGAATGGGATGCAAGGATTCCAACTCTTCCCAAAGAGTTTTGAAATCTGTATGGAATTCAGAAACGCTTCTTTCTCCTTGCTTAATGGAGTGCAATTCCTGTAGCAGATCGAAGTCCTAAAATGGTCTCCTTTTGAGAATCGTTCCTTGAGATCTTCCCAAAGATCTCTTGCATTATCAATATATACAAGTACTTTGAGCAATTTGATCACTTAAAGTTCGAGTTATCCAAGAGAGTACCATGACATTGCATCTCTCCCATGAGTCATGAAGAGGATCGTCTTCTTGGGGAATCTTGATGGCTCCAAGTGATGAATTTTAATTTGTTTTTTGAAAGAAGAGCTCTGCGCATACTCCTACTCCAAGAATGGTAATTCGTACCATTCAATTGCTTTGAAACAAGAATCATTCCAGGATTCTCACCTGGGTGCAAATAATACGGGCTTGAAGGATTCAAAGATTCGTCAATCACAGCTTGCGTTTCTGTATTGCTATTAGCGAGTTGAAGAATTGACGAAGCCATCAAGAAACAGAGAAAGATAGAAAAGAGAAACAGAAAAGATGCAGTGGAGGCAGAGCGGGTGTTAACCCGCTCTCGATACCATAACGTACAAATATGGATCCCATTGAGAATTTGGGAGAAAATAGCGAGAGAAGAAAAAGCTGATCTAATTCATATACTGATCGAATACAAAAGGAAAATCCCAATATGTTTGAGGAAGAAAAGAAGGTTAAATATAAAAAGGAAAAAAGTCAAATATGCAGTTAGTCAAACCTGCATAAAACAATACTAACAAATGGAAAAGGTACACGTGTAACTAATAGACTAATAAATATTAATAAAAAAAGTTCATTATTAAAAAAAAAACTTCAATGGTAGAGGATTATTTCCATCAATAACCTCTTAAACCCCAAGAGTTTAAACAAGTACCAATGCTAAATTTTTAAGTTGGTCATATAATGTAAATTTATGTTTATAATAAATAAAAGTGTATAGTAATTGATATGAAATGAAATTATGTGTGGTTATATAGTTTGATTCTCATTATTTTCAACTTGATAACTACGGAATTGAAATATAAAAACATGTATGGTTCTTTTTTATTATCATTTGAGTTTTAATTGTTTGAATTTTCGAAAGGTGTTTTTATGGACTTATAAGAAAAAAATATATATAACTTATATATAGTTTCAGTCCATAAGAAAAAATGTTTATATATTGCTTGTTGATAATTAACAAAAGAAATACTAAAAGATGACACTAATATATAATAAACCAATTATATAAATAATTTTAAGATAATACTTAGTTCAATACATATATGAAGATAGTTTTCAGTTTTATATATATTATATGACTTCTATTTTTTTATTTCTTTATCGCATAATTTATTATATCTCAAATTTTAGTCTTCTCCTTCTATTTTTCATAATTAAAGTTAATTTTATTTTATTTTACAATTTTATTGAATACAACAACTTCTCAGTGTATTAGGAGTGATTATTGACAAAGGAGTCAAGCGATATATTTAAAAAAAAATGTTGAAAAATTTCTCTCCTTTTTTATCATAATCTTGGAGATTTGATAGTTGAGTTTGTGTAGAATATGACTATTTGAATTATAACTAGTAGCGATGAACATAATTTTTTGAAAGATGCTTCAAAGTTAAAGTTAAAAATAATGTTCTAAAAGTAGGTTTAAATTAAAGGATGCGACAAACTTCATGTTTCTTCTTTATTTAAAAGTTACTTTTAGTTGAAAGATAATTTGGAAGCATATTCTCAGAATGTGAAGTTCCTAATATCAACTTTTTTTAAAATAAAAAGAAAAAATGTATGTTTTTCAATATGAAATAAAAAATATATATGAATAAATTTTTTAGTCAATGGAGGGACTGTAATGAGTAACAAGTTATTTGAGATATTTGTTTGCAACATAGAGAGAAAATTATGATTGATTGGAATGTCAATTGTAACTTTTCCTACAAAGGTTTTGCCTCAATCATGCTTTGCAACTTTATTTGTATTAAAGCTGCCTTGGAATAATGTGAGAGGGTTAAGTTATCAATTTATTTGCATAGAAAGTAAAGTGAGAGTATATATATATATATATATATATATATATATATATATATATATATATATATATATATATATATATATATATATATATATATATATATATATATAACTTTATGCGCGTCAAAAGTTATAGTGCAGTATTATTTATAATTTTTAAGTAATAAATTTAATATTTTCAAATCCTTGTTTTAATTTTTTTTATCTAAAAAAACTCGAATATAAAATGTTACTTAAATTGAAATATTTGAATTCATTTCAACTTGTGCCAAGGACATAGTTATATATGTTGAACTGGATTGCCTTAAATAATAATAAGTAATTCGTGTGATATTTGTATCTGGCTCGTAATATTTATAAATGTTGCGAAGAAGAAAATGTGATATATTCCTTAAATAAGCAATTAATGAGTGAGGGAAGATGAGTAATTTTTGTAGTTTAAAGAATAATGATTGGAAACAGTTTAGATATATATCTGGATGTAAAGCCCTGAGCAGTGGGAATGCACTAATCACCGATGATGCAGACAAACAACAATTTATAGTGATAAACTATAATTAAGGAAATGCACTTAGTGACAAATTAGTCATTTATTGTTGGCCATTATTGTATCAAGAGTGTCTAATATCCACTTATTATGTCTGCCCTTAGAGTCTTATACTAATCATACACAGAGAAACTGTTGCAATCTTTAGTTTTTTAACCCTTCCTTTGGACTTGTACAAAGAATAAGAAAAAAAAATATTATTCATTATTCAAATTAATATATAAAAATTAACCTTGTTTTGTTATAAATTAAATATATATATATATAAATATATATATATAATATATATATATATATATATATATTAATGTTAAATGATTTTATATTGTGTTTTAATACAATATTTGCCATCAAATTAAGTTTTAATCATGTTGATGGTATGAGAGTGTTTTACATATTTTTAAGCATTCCATTTATGTTAATGTTTTTTAAAAGCAAAAGACTAATGTTTAAAAAAAACTCACATTCATTAGTATTGATCAATGACAGCCTATCATTACATCAAACAGCATAAGATTCAACTTCATCATCTAAGTTAATAGTGAATCTTTAATTTAATAGTGAAATGGATAATTAAATTAGACTGAACTATCTTTTAAAGGGTATTTTTTTAAAATTAATTCTGAAATATTGATAAATAAATATTAGATCGCAAAAATAATTTTAATCTTTCAAATATAAAAATTATTTTATATTTTTAATAATAATAATAATATATAAACTAATTATATTTTAATAATGTATTTAAAATATTTTAATTAAATTAAATTCTAGTACAAAATTAAAACATGGGTACATTTTTAACCACCAATTCATCATTTTACCTATAAATTAGTAAGTTGTTGTTTTATATTACTTTTTCTTCATCTGCGAAAGAACCTTTTGTGAATGTAGATGATATTTTTCTTTTCTCTTGTTTATTTTTCTTCTCATTGATTAAACGTCAAGAAATTTAAAATATCCACGTATGTTAAGGCGAACGCAAGAATCCTCGTTGCTCCAGACAACCTTTTACTGGGCGGTCATGTCAAGAAACTTTTTGCTTTAGAAAATTATTGCTATAAGAAAGAGAGAAAAAGCACCCTGTGATGGTCCTCTTCCCTATCATCATCACATGCATGCCACAACTCAAAGTGACAATGTAAATAACCAAAGTGCTCTTCCAGAATTCTCATCTTTTGAGTCTCCAATTTCGACTAGTGACACTCCACACCCTTCATCACTCTCTAGTCGTTAGAAAACATTTTTGCAGCTTCCAGCGTCGGATTCTTGATATCTTTACATGTAACACCTATATCTCTCCATTTTGGTTTCTTCTGGCCATTTTCATTTGGGTATCAGATTTAGTTAACTCATCAATCACGTTTACAACTCACTCCTCATTGTGGATTCTTTTAATTCTACTCACTGGGTTCCATTCATATGTTAATGTCAATTTGACTTTAAAACACGTTTACAGTTATAAAGATACACAATTTCTTTTTAATCATTTCACATCACACACACCACCTAAGAAAAGTCAGGCTCCACCAAAATATCAACCTACACTTTTCTTTATTTTTAATGGGTATAATTTTTTAAAATATTTACACATAAAAGCAAAAACATTACTCTTTATCCTTAGTTTTTTTTTGCCTAATTGCGTTTTTTTAACCCTAAATTAATTCATTTGGACATACTATATCCAACTTCGATTACTATTCTATTACTAATGTATATTGAAAGCTTCATACACACACGAAGGATGACATATCAACATCAAATGTTTGTTGTAAGAGTGGTTAATTGATGTGTAAAGTCCCCCAAATAAAACTTATACTTTTTAAATACAGAGAACTAACAATTAAAACTAGACTACAGTTATTAAGTATTAATTATATACAATTGCTGTAAAAGAGAAGAAAAAAATTCTTTGGAATGGAGAGAGAGAGGAAACAATATAATGAGTAGTACTACATAGCTGTTGAGCGAAATAGATATGAATCTGTGTAGGGAAAAAGAAAAGTGCCATATGATTGGACCATAAGTAAACTCTGTAACTTATGATGTATAACATTACCACGACATCTCAGAATAGAATAAGCTGTGAATGATCCCTAGTCTACTTCATTGGGCGTGGCACTTATGCTAGAGAACTATATATGTGAAAAGATACATCAAACTTAACCCAGAAATTTCGCTGAGCAGAACAACCTAGCTATACGCAGAGATGTCTACGTTAATTCTGAACACAATACATCAGATCCTAATTTGCACTGCATCTGTAGCTTACTCCATGTGGAAAACTCCAACGTCCGGCCCCTACTCATCGTATTCCCTTATTTTAGCTGCTGTTACTTGTATGTGTATTTGTACACGCTATCTCTAACTTCATTCAATAAATGGACGTGTGTGTAGAAAACGGGGTTCAAATAAAACAATAGTTGTTGATGTTGCTCTTGTATATATGAATCGTGAGATTAGTTGAAAGCCCCACTTAATGGTGCCTGTGAATAAGTTAATGCTAAGAGAATTTAGCAACTACCCAAATGCAGACAGCAGAAGAAGAAGCACACACAAATGCTAACTTTGCTATAATTATGTAAACAAAGAGATGTAATGTCTTGTATTAAATTTATATGATTGGTAAGGTTAGTAATAACTTTGTACCAAGTAGTTCATTGTGTTTTTGCTTATATTAGTACAACGTGCAACATGCATTGAGACTATTATTTTTAATCATGATATTGCGGTAAAGAATCTATTAATTTATCATTTTGTCGACGACAATTTTGACAAAAAAGTTAATTAAATATTTTGAGTGAAGTTTCTATTTTAACAACTTTTTTGTATTTTCAAAATTCAAACCAGTAAGCTTATGTGTAATGCATCGATACTGAGTAACAAGTAGTAAGAAAATGTATATAATGGGTGTAAAGTTGGTAAATGTACATGTAGGGTATGAAGTAGCTGGCTAGCCATAAGAAAAACAAAGTTCCAAAATAATAGAGTAACATTTTGTGGTTGGAATAGTATCTTGAATGTGTTAGTTTGGGATATATGTAGAGGTTAGGGTGCAGCACCCGTTTATCCACCTGTAAGTTTGTGGCTATGGGAAGTGATTTACGTGTTTGTACAAGCAGGGTAGTCTCTCTGTGTCAGCTCAGGCTGGCTGCTACATCAGTGTGAATTATATAATGAAGAATTTTTAGGTAGTCGTGTTCATGCCAAAACAAATCAAATCGATCCCATCAGAAGGAGGGTGAAAGGTTGGATTTTAATAAACTTGTGGGAATCTGGGTAGTGTGGTACTACTAGTGTTGAGTTACATAATAGACACTAACTCTGCCTCCTCCTGGTGTGGGGCTCTTGTCCTTGAGGTAAAGGACCCTCTACCTCATTCATGCAAAAAATTATTACGTGATACGTGATATGTAATTAAGTTTTATTAACTTTTTACTTAACCGGTATTATCTTGGTCGAAGTAAAATTATCTTCTTATGTTAGAAAATATGTTGTTAATTTTTGTTTTCAGACCCATAACATTACACAGAAAAAATTAAAAAATCTGACTATATATTACATAAAAATTGATCAAAACTTAATCAGCGTGATAATTTTCTTCTGCGTCCACAGGACCTAATTGAGTGGAAAGAAAATCTCTCGTCAAGCCATTAAAGGTTTTGGAATGAAAAATCGGGGGAGGGTGTGAGAGTGAGTGGATATTTATGGATAGAAAGTGACTGCGGATGATCACATGCATGAAGTGCATATAAGATGAAGATGATGATGGTGATGATGATGAGGATGAGGATGACATGCAATGCAACGCAATGCAATATATGATTGTGGTTTCTTCTTGTTTGTTTAGATTGATAATTTAAGTGGTGAAGAAATGGGAGAGTGGTGATGGGTGATGATGAGAGTTGATTTGACCATTTCCCAGTGGCAGTAAAATTGCACTGCGATTTGAATCTAAGAAAATGTCTTATTATTTTGTCTGCTGCGGTTCCCTAGTGTTCTATTCTGATAGAGTATGTGTGTGTATGCATATATGCATATGATCTTGGACGTAAAGTCACAAGTGGGGCCAGGTTCAGGAGGGAACAATCAACAACGTAAGAAAAATGTGGCAGAAAAAGTGAATTGGCCAAAAAATGACGACGTTTCCTCTGGCTTTTTCACAAGTTTTTTACAGCAAAAGAACACGGAATGAAAGACTAGCAGTTCCTCTTTCATCTTTCGCAGGTGGCAAAAATATAAGCCATTGTACCAAAAGAATAATTTACATTTTTTAAGAACATGACCCCACCATAGCCTTTGTAACTTTTCAGTAGTTTAGCCTGTGGTCCCAGGAATCTTGTCAACACAATCCAATTACAACAAACAACCATTAATAACTTACCCAATATCAACAACCTGACTCAACCATGGAGGTCGAAACCAATGAAATTCTGCACTATTACATAATGTTTGTAGAATCACAATTCAAATTTATCTCTATCATGTAAATTTATTATTATTATTCACAACTTAACCTACGTTACCAAAATATACAAAGCATTTATAATATACTTAATGTACAAGCAAACTTGTTCCGAAACTGTAAAAAGTCTTATATTCTTTTAAGAATTTAAAGACTCTTTGACCAATCTTTTAAGTTCCACCAATCCTTAGTATTTTGTTTAACTTTGATTTCAACCAATTTTTTAGGGTTTTACAAGATGAGGAGGGCCCGAACAGTAGAGCTTTCTTTAACTGTTGAAGAAGACCCAAGAATAGAGGTCAAGAAAAAAATAATAATAACAGGAATTCAGATACTAAATTTCATTGTATGCACTCGTATAATAAAATGATATGTCACCAAACATGTTCACGATTGGTGGAACAAGTTATTTTCAAAAATTAAAGGCGACCTCGTAAAATTTGTAGCGACTCATGTCATCCTATGTACTATAAAAGTTATTAATAGAGCATAGTTTAATTATACTTTCATTCTATCGAATTTGGATTATATATGGATTTAATTATTTTGTGCTATTAAAAATTAATGAGTAATTGATTTAAGTTGTGTTGATTTAATTTTAATGAAAGTATCTTGACATTTTCATAGAATAGAACTTTAAGTTATTTGATTTTAGAAAAAGAGTAAAATTGAAAAAGAAATCCGTTAGAATTTTTTGTCAACTTGTTTAGTTTATCATGAAATGAAAGAAAATAGATAAAGTTATAAATAATAAAACTAAATTACATGAGCAAGCTCACATACAATACAATCAAGAATGGATTATCATGATAACTCTCTTGGGAACTTAGAAAAACGTTTTTCTTGGGTGAAAATCAATTATTAAACAATAATTAATTACACGTTTAATCTATTAAAAAACAATTATCACACATGAAAATAGAAAATATATATATATATATATATATATATATATATATATATATATATAGAGAGAGAGAGAGAGAGAGAGAGAGAGAGAGAGAGTATGGAAAAGAACATTGAGATCAAAATGAAATATTTAATCAGTGTATATAGTGATAATGGAAACAAATCTAAAGTTCATGAGTGATGAAAGACGACTCAAAAATAGTGACCAAGACATAATAAAAGTAATTAATTTAGGTACTTACTTTCTGAGTTACTATTTCTTCTTAGGTATCAGAATTTCAGTCTCCAGCCATTTTTTTTTTCTGACGATTTCTCTTTACCAAATATGCCAAATTTTAGAGATAATTATTTTATCTACTTCCTCATAAACTTCCCACTATTTATCCTCTGTCAAACCAAGCGAAAAAATAATTATTAAGAAATTAAATGTAGTTTTTTTTTCAGTAGAAAATATTATAGAATATTATTAAATTTTACAATTAATAGATTTAGTTACCAACTGGATCCCACATAGTTAATAGAGAGTTTAATTTCTTTAACATGTCATTAGAAATTTGATTTCTAGCTACATGAATGGAGAATATTTTTATTTGAAGAGTTAAAACATACTTCAATAATTTTACCTACTAAACATAATAACATTGACTTATTAGATGGAAACATCTTTTATATATATATATATATATATATATATATATATATATATATATATATATATATATATATATATATAGATAAAAAATTTACATAAATTAATTTTTAATTACTTTTTATTTATAAAAGTGATATTAATATTTTATAACATGAATTAAATCATTCTTTAAGTATCTTATATTAATATTAGACTATGTTAAGATCATAAGCCTAATTTGGATAAACTTATTACTTACATAAATTTTAAGTCATACACAATTATGTTTTGAATAAAGAGAGTTAAAAATGCATAAGAATTTTTTTATCATTATCCTAACACAATTAATCATTTATCAATCATAATACATTTAAAATATGTACAAAAAATAGTTAACTATTCAAAAATATATAATTAATTATTTTAATTTTTTTATATCATAATTAATGAGTAATTTATTCAACTTATATGTTTAATTTTATGGAATAATATTTTATTTATTTAAAAAAAAAGACTGCATTGTCTTACAAATAATTTTCTCCAAGATTTGTCTACTGTATCACACAGAAGAAAAATAGTACAAATTATAAAGAAATATTAGTTTGTTATATTTTTCAATCTGTAGATTAGTTTGCTCTAAAAACAACCATGGAATCAAAAGTCTTGTAAACCCATATTTAATAATAAAGCCTATTAAATCACTGAAACAGTAATTTAGAAAATTTTCAGACAAAGTTTCCAAACGTCTTTTGTTATACTTCATTAACATTCTTATGAGTATCATGGCCTGTTCTTATTGTTTGGGCCGATGTTAGACCTAGCTTGGGCTAAGTTTTATGTTTTCGTCACCATGTGGGCTTATTTAGACCAGTCATCACTACTAATATTTTTGAAAAGTTATTAAGAATAAAAAAAAATTGCAATCTGAACAAGTAAAGGTGTCAATTTGAACACTGAATCAATTGTATATACTCAAATATAACTTATGACATTTTCATTTTTCACACTAATTAGGGTTATTAATGGATAATGCTACAATTTCAATAATGGTGTGGTGTTCTATTTTCATGGAGGCATGTGATATTTCACCCACAACTGAAAATTAATTAAAATAGAGCTATCCAATCATCTGGTTCCACACATTTATTGAGTGATGAAATAAAAGCAAGTTAGAGATTATAAAAAAAAAATGACATTTACCTATTTTCTCTATTTGAATATTTCAAAATGGGGTGTATAAAATCCATTCATGAATTTTTAACCAAGAATGCTTTAGTTTACTCCTTTAACGCAACATAATGGAGCTTTTGTTTTAATTTCTTAACAATTACATTCATCAACATTTTAGGGATGAAAGACTCTGAACACGTTATCATTTCGAAACTTGTGAAAATGGCTTCCCCTGCATCGACAATGAAACATGGTTTATGAGTGTTTCCTTAAATTCACTGAATTAAAGGCTTATTATTATCAATGGACAATACAGAATTTAACATATTCTTGTTGTCACAACAAGATAGCATGCATTCTCAACTTATCATTTTTTTCCTTAATATTAAGTTGATCCATGATCAAGGAATTTAATCTGTGATCAAATCCATAATCTTGATGGAGAACATAATTATGTCCATCATTATTATAGCATCTAATAATTATTAGAACATTAATATAGATTGTTTTATTTTGGTTGCCCTTCCATGTTGTTCAGTTTACACTAAGGGGGTATTTTATTAACATGTTTGCAGAGAGATAAACTGAATGTTATATATATCTAGTCAGATTTTGTTCATAATGAAATATATAAAAGAACAAACGAAAATGATTAAAGAAGGACGGTATCAAAAGGGTACGCAGTTTTTGCTCATGTTCAATAAAACAATGGGAGAAATTATGAATTACGGAACCTATGGAAGGTTTAATTAAATATCTAATTGACAGTTTTGAGTTTTTTCATGTGGATTAATGGACCTAATATGTAACATTTTGATGGACTTGCGCAGCTGCATGCATTTGTTTATGTTTGACTGGTCACTCGCCTAATGGAAGAAGAAACCTTATCAAAGTTCACCATGAAATTTAGTGAAAGAGTCCATGTTCCCCATTTCACTTACAATGGTTTTTACATGTCATGTAACTCTCGTCCTTAATTCATGATGACATGCACGTTCCCTAGGCAGCAAAAGAAGTGTTTAAATTTGGTAGCGTGCCGAAAAATTTGTCCAAATCATTCTAACGTATTTTCACTCACGCTGCAACAAATATGTTTGCATGGTACAAACGAAGGCTGAATATGTTAGAAGATAAAGACACAGTATTTACCTCTTAATTTGAAAAAATATGACAGACTTAGAACCAACCATTTTTACACGTGTTGGTGGAATGGAAGGAGTGTTTTAAGAAAAAAAGCTTCAAAATACACAACATAGTTTAAATTAAGCTTTTGGAGTTACTCAACATCATTTGTGTTGCTGCATTCGTTATGAACTTTTGGGATGAATGTATGCCATTGGTCAATGGTCAAGCATGCTAGAAGAATAATACGAGACTCTAATGCTTCTCTGCTTTTTTGCATTGTGTTTTGTATGTTTCATCAGTCATGACTCTACAATGCACAAAGGAGGCATTTTGAAAACCGACCAAATTGCTTTTTTTATTTTTGGAGTTGTTGTTCATTGTGTGTATATGTAGAATGAATTTTGCAGAAAGCATTGATAATATGAGAAAAATGTTCCCTACTTCAGTTTAAGGTGTCCCTTGGATGGTCTATTGAAGCTTTAAAAAACCAGTACTGTGTTGGGTAAAGAATCTAATACTTTGAATACAAATGAAGTATTGGTCTTAGTTAGGGGGATAAGTAGAAAATGACTTTGGCAACTGCGAAATGGTTGAAACAGAGCACTATGCACTGTTCTCATGAATTATTGGTCTAAGTTCGTTGCATGAACATATTTGTGGCATGTGAATTAGGAAAACAAGCCAACCTTATCGTGCAGGACAAAATTGACGACATCATCAAGCCATCAACAAAGTTTAATGTTGCCAAAAGTAGCTTATGTACCCTATTCCAAGGATATTGTTGCATGTAATTTTGCTGTCTTCTAGGTTGGTTTTTCAACTTCTAGTTCGTTTTCTTGAACAAAAATTGGACATAAAATTTTAATCGCAACATTTCATTGAATGAACCTAGGTTGGGTAACATCAATTACATCACCACGTTTAAGATGTTTGTGTTCAAAATATCGTCTATTTTGATATTCATTAATTCCTTCACAAACTTATTTTAAAAGTGTTTTGGATAAGACGAGAGAAAAGTATTTATAATCACGTATCTCTCAACACTTAAGCACGTAGAAAATTTTCATACATAGAGGTTGATCATTTTTTGTTACACGGTGCCTTCTTATTTATGAAAATTAATATGGTACGATATTTTATATAAATTTTTCTGATAAAATGAAGTAACTGCGTCAGATGTGTTTAATTGGAATGAACCCAATGCTTGTGTATTTGAATGTCATTATTGTCTTGGATGTTATGTCTATATATAGTTTTCGAGCTTCATTTCGTTTTATTCTGAACACATGGCATGTCATTGGACAAAAAGTTCTCCTAATTATTAACTTACCCAAATTTGTAAACAAAATCAAGTAACCACCACATGCGTAGCCAGTTTCTGATTTTTCAACCGACACCTCACATGGTTCATAACTTGTATGCATAAGCCGTATTTGAAATTTATGATTTCATTTTTTGTTATCGTAACATGCACTTTGACCAGTCAAGTATGTTGCAGGTAGCATCAATTGTCCTGTGACGAAGGTCAGGTGGGCCGAGTCACAATTGAATCGTGGCGCTTGGGTTGTTAAAGTAAAAAGAGTTGCGCTCTGACTAATGGCTATAGCTTTTGGCCTAGTGGTAAGCGCTCGATCCTAACAATTGGTATCAGAGCCAAGGTCACGAGTTCGATTCCTGGTGGACAATTGTTGAGGGGGAGATTGTTGCAGGTTGCACAATTGTCCCGTGGCAGAGGCCGGGTGGGCCAAGTCACAATCCAAGAGTGGGATACCTTGTAGGACAATTGCTGAGGGGGAGATTGTTGCAGGTAGCATCAATTGTCCTGTGACGAAGGTCAGGTGGGCCGAGTCACAATTGAATCGTGGCGCTTGGGCTGTTAAAGTAAAAAGAGTTGCGCTCTGACTAATGGTTATAGCTTTTGGCCTAGTGGTAAGCGCTCGATCCTAACAAAGTAAACTAACAAAAAGCAAACACGACCAAAGAAAGATGAGGAAAATTGTGTTTTCTTTTATGCGTGTGTGTTGTGTGCAATCACATAAATTAATCATCATTAATATACAAACATAAAATCACCCCATATCTTGGTCAAATAATATCATTGTCTTTTTTACATTCTTTATGCCTGTAAGATTAAAATTTTCGTCATGCATGTTGTTATGATTCCCAACATTTTTTTTAATTCTTTGAAGTGGATTATATATCATGCTAGAGGAAAAGATTGTCCACAACCTAATTAAGACCGGTATTACCTGCCAAAACAGCCATGCAACAAAAGGTAGAACCAAGAAAAATTCATTATAGAATCCACCAGTGAAAGTGGACCGATATAAAATTATGTCTGGGACTATGTGTTCTACAGTTCACGAACAAAGTTTGCTGCTGTGACTTTGTTTGGTTGTAAGAAAGAAAAGGTGAAGGGTTCTTTTAGCTAATATGTGAGAATAAGATATGTCAGAAACTGCCACAATTTCCAACATGTGATTTTATTAATCTGTAGACAATGGAACAAAGTTTAAATTTGAATATAAAATCTCTTTGCTTTTATTTAATATGCATGGATTTGATGTTGGAGTGAACCAATACAGGGACAAAATTCAATGATAACTTTAGTATGTTATTAGATTGATAGGATTAGACTAGTTAATGATCAGAATTCATTCATATACGTGACATAATGAAACGAAATCATTCAGATTTAGTCATTGAAAAAAGGGCAAGTATTTGGTTAGCAAGATTTGTTGTCTCTTAATGTCTCTCTACCTTAAGCTATATTATGAATAACAGTGGCCTAATAAACAGAAAAGTAAGATATATAAGGCGTGCAATTTTAAATAAGCATGATTAGTTTAGTGATATAAACACAAGCTGGTGAAAGAATATTTTCCCTTGACCATCCACACCCAGTTGTGCGCGCTGTAGTAAGATTCCAAATATTTTTAAATTCATATCATAATAAGACAAAGGTGATCACAAGTGCAAAACTTAATATAGAAAATTTATAAGTATTATCATGCATGTTACTATGATATTAATCAACTTCCCATGATCCCAGATGACACTGTATATCTTGTCGAGTGTTTTGATGTGGTTGAACTTGATAAGCTTAACTTGAAACGCTTTGTGTATAGCATTTCTTAAAAAGTATGAAAGGTCAAAGAAAAAAAAATCATTACATAATCTAGTAAAATAGTGCATGAGAAAATATGTGCTATTTTATGAATAATTAAAGTTTGTTATTGTTGTTAATTTGTGGGCTCCATTGTACATTATTTTAAAGTGTAAGTTTTAATTTATTTTTAAAGTTACATCTAGATTTTATAAATTAGTTTTTAGCTTACGATGATTTTATTTTTTAGAATCACTTTTTTAATATAGAGTTAAAAGTAAAAAAGTGTTGATATTAGAGACAATAGCAATAATAATAATAATAATAATAATAATAATAATATTATTATTATTATTATTATGGTAATATAAAAAATATTATTAAAATTATTATTACCAAAAATAACAACTTTTTTATAAATTAAAAAACATGTGAAAATATTTGAAATTAAATATATAGTCATTTTAACTTCGTTTTTACTTAGCTTGAAGACTACATTCTAAAACCTAAAATAAATAAAATCTCCACAACTACGTACTTTAAATGACAACTTAACTAGTGAGTTCTTTTAGGAATTAATCCATAAAAGAAAAAAGTGAAGGAGCAAATAGCAGACTGATTGAAGAATGTCTAATTCATTCAACTCCAGCTGTAGCAACTACATTTAGACATTATCTGAAAAGAAGGGAAAGAAACCAAGCTAATTAAGGGAAAGCAGCATGAATTTCCATTGAACTTACTATGTTCTTGATATGTTTCTTTCTCTTTTCTTTGTTGCTGACATGCAAGATTTTATGTTGCTTTCTGCAAGAAAAACATCACGGAACTTGTTTTCTGATAGAGTGGGTTGGGTTTGGTTTACAGCTTAGAGGCTTAGACGCGCTTAAAATGTGTATCATCTCAACCAAAGTTTGCATTGGTGCATCACATTCATATCATTTTGTTAAAAGATATATATGTGCATATATATATACTCCACCAGCATTCACTATAATATAAGGCTTTTGACAACAGGTTAAGAAAGATTATGAAGCAAAAAAATATTTGTTTAATTTGTAATTTAACATCGCGGTTTGCTTGATTCCTATCTTTCACATCAATCATTAGCTACCTATGCTCTCTTGTCCTTTGCCCCCTTTCACAATTTCCCCCTTAAACAAAACGCACAATCAAACCACCAAAACTCCCCAAAGCAGAAAACGTCACTGAATAATTTCAATATCTTGAAAAAAACTACCAATAATATATAGATATACTTAAAAAATACATAATAAAAATTACAAACCCAAATGCCTAATTGTTTTATTTATTATTATTACGATGTATTTTATTTTTGGAGGTGAAGGAGCATAAAATCTAGGTGAGCATTACAAGAGGATTCTTTTGATTTGGCCGAAACCACAAAGTTGATAGGTGTCACCGGAGAGATAGATAGAGGAAAGGAAAAGGAGCAGATTAGGTTAGGTGTCCAATACATTTGTGCAGTACCCAAGGTTTTGCCTCTGCCTCTGAATTCACACAGTGCACCAGTCCCCCACCGACCACATTACCCTCTACGTCATCCTTTGAATCCATATTTATCGCCAACATCAACCCATCATTTCTGTCAAACAAACAAGACAAAATAACTACAAACATGCAATATCAAACTCCTTTTCTTCTTAACAGCCATGCAATAGTATATATATGTCCTTTTAGAATCACAATTGTCTAACTTCTCCTTAAGGGTTGTAACTAAGTGATTATTTGGAACTTATTGTTGAGTTTAATGAAATTTCCATTTTTCTTCTTTCTTCTCCGTTTCTTGTTTTTGGGGAGAGATATTTTTGTTTAGAAGGCCATAAACAGATATATCTATCTCATTAGGTGATTGCACATGCGCATATCACCCAATTTGTTCTCCCATGGTTATAAATCAGAAATAACATAAATGATTAATTGAGGTTACTTTTTCATCCCAAACTTAAACTGAAAACCCACATTTTACACATGTTTGAATGTCGGCACATAAATTTTATCATTATAGGTTACGTGTAGCTTTACAGATGTTGTAACTTAAATCAAGATAGTGAGCAACATGTTGCTAATGTGATTGAACTTGTCATTGCAACGTTGAAAGTGTCTTCGTTAGAAGCCAATGATGATCTATCAAATCAAGAGGGTCCTAAGTGGTTAAGAACTCTCTTGTCTAATTGCCCTTTATCACTTTAACACTTTAAATCACTCTTCTCACAACTATCTTACCTGCGCCCCTTTTAATTGATTTGAACGAATAATATGTTTAGCATGGAATTTACTTTGAATTAGGATAAAACAAGTAAAGTTAGAAAAAATGAAATTACTAACCAATTCGAAAATTTAATCGAATAATTTTAAAAGTATTTTTTATTTTTACTTAATTTTTTAAGGCACTTATAACTATTGTTGTTGAATTTGAATTTGATACATTAGACTTGCTATATTTGTGTGTCAAAGTTATAGTGAAATTTATGCTTTCATCCAAAAATATCCCATTCTAGCAACTTTGTTTTAAAGAACAACGTCCAAAAAGAAAAGAGAGAAAAAAAAGGGGAGAGAACAACTCCCTTATCAAGTGGGAATGAGACGTAACATTTGTATAGTCATCTAACCATCACGATATTTGAAATCTATTATTTATTCGTTTATAAATTAAACATATATTTCAAATGATAATTTAAAAAAAAATTAATGAGTTTCTTTTTGAAAATATCTCATTTTGAAAAGATATTTCATACATTATCCTTACAACAAGTAAAAATAATTTATCATTCAAATATTTTAAACTACTCTTTGATTTTCTTTTTATATTTATATTTTTAATTGTCTATTTCAATCTATTTATTTTATCTCTATCTATAAATTATATTTTAATATCTTTAAAACAACAATAAAATTATGAATTATTGTGCATCTAATATATAATTTATATTGTTAAGGATATTTATTATGAATTTTAATCATAGATTTTATATTAAATAGTATTTGATTTATAATTTCAATTATATAAAATATTCATAGTAAATAGTTACAACAATAGTTAGATGGGTGTATAAATTTAACTATTGCTTTATTTTTTATCTGAATGTGACCTTATCTTATTGGTGGATGATCCTTCAATTAGGTGGGACCGTCCTTACACTTTTTATATGTTCTCTCAATTTGCATCATTTTCTTTCATAACTCTAGCTTCTCTCATGGAATGTGTTCATAGAATGAGGAAGAATCTGAGACAGGTTTCAGGATGATAGCGCCATTAACATTACATATAGAACTTGTTGCCTCCATCATTGTTAAAGTATGGATAATAGGAACAGATAATAATTATAGAAAACGATTCATAAATTTATTTCCTTCATTTATTTATTCATGAATTAAGAAGTAGTAAGAACATGCAAAATATATATATATAGAGAGAGAGAGAGAGAGAGAGAGAGAGAGAGAAATTTTATTAAAAATTGTCAGTGAAATTTCTTAGTAGAAACTATTCATCAACATAGTTAGTGTAATGATATAATATGTAGAAGTTTTAAACATTTATTATGAGATTTTATCCTATTGTTCTTAATAGAAAAATGAATTAGAGTAGGTCTAACAAAGGCTTAGAAGATTCTCCTATAAGAAGGTCCAAACATTTGGATATGCATACATAGGTAATCATATGATCAACTTCGTGACAAGTACTCATTGAACATAATCACCTACATTGCACTTGCATAAACACGGTATAAATTAAAGAGGAATAAAAATAAAAACACTAAATATCATTCTCCACTCCAACATTTACATCTTAGTAGACTATGTTGCAATTTCAATGTAACCATCTTTGCATTTCTTTCTCCAATTGATTCTTCATTGCTTTAGCTCTAGGTACACAAAACTTTCATCTTTGAAATTTTTTTTTTAGCAATTATTCTATATATTTCATGGTCTTACTTGTGTTTGATCTCATTCATCAACCTTGAAAAATTATGAACGCAATAATTATACTCTTCTAATTTTATTTTAATTTTTTAAAACCATCATACACCTTTTATCTATTTTTATGTTTGAATTTTTTTAAATATAGTAATAGTTTCAAAATTATATATAGATAAAAAATAAGATAAATTAATTATTACAAATATATTTTTAAAATTTATTTATAAATATAATATATCATATATTTTATCATTATATATCACATCATAAATATTATATTACTCTCTATTATTATAATAATAATAATAATAATAATAATAATAATAATAATAATATAAAAAACATTTTTAGTAGTCTTTTATTAAGTTTTAATAGTAATATATATTAATATTAGTTGTTCTAATGAACTCATTGTCTATTTACTCATATTTTTAATGTAAAATAATAAAACACCCTCAAATATAATTTTCTTTTGTATTAATATATATATATATATATATATAAAGAAGATAAAATTTTAAAAATTATTAAAAAAATTATGACCACAAATCAATCATATAAAAAAGTAATATTGTTTTTAATTTAAAATTTTTAGTATTAAATATTTTTTATTTATAAATTACTTAAAATTTTCTTTTTATTTAATATTTAAATTTTTAATTCACACTTAAATTCATAATTCTCTATGTCTTAATACATAATCACCACCCACAAAATATATTATTAACCATCATGATCAATTATTCACACCCTGTACGTACCGACAACACCAGAACTTTGTAATAACTACCACCGCCAAGACATATTGACAAACTATTATACATATTTTCACAAATCATATACTAATATTTATCCAAATAACATCAAACATTGATGTTATAAATTATATTCTCCCTAACATCGAAATTAAAATATAAATGAGAAAGAGTAAATTTAAAGAAAATAATTATTATAGTTAAAGAAATCATTACAAAAAATCATCTATAAAAGAAAATTCATATATTGAACAATTCAGGATAAGATATGTACAATCATGTGCCATTTTTTTTTATTGATAATGAGAATCATAAGTTTTTAATATCTATTAATTTTCTCCTATTGAAAATCCTAAAAAGCCTACAGAATTTAGGTCATTTTAGTATCTCAATTCAATACTACTACTAAGATGTAAAAATACCTTTTATTATGTGTTAGGATTTAGAGGAAGAATAGCTTTTTAGGTAGAAATTATTGTACCACTTTAGTTGGAGTTTCAATGTATCTAAAAAAAATCTAGAACTAAGTAAGGATATGATTTAATTTAATAATATTAAAAAAATATATTTTTTTCAACTAAATGATATTCATCCAAACAAATCATCATTAATATTTATATAAGATAATTTTAACTTGTCATATATATTCCTCTACAAAATGTATAAAAGAAAAAAAACTATTATATAACAAATTTTAATTGATTTCTTTGTAAAATACATAAAAATTAAACAAAATAAAATATTACTCATGAGTTCAAATTAAGTTATAAAAAAAATTGTTTAAATTTTGTAAAATTAATTTTTTTATATGACTTAACTCATTAAAAAATGTATTTTATTATTTTAAAGTTAAAAAGTTTTATAAAAAAAGTTATTGAAACATATTGTAAAAGGATAAAATTAAAACTTTTAACGATATTATGGAGGCGGAGGCACGTTACTATGGACCATGTTCAACATGAATCCATTCAAAAAAGTAAGAACCAGCGGAACACAAATGCAGATAAGAAGAGTCAGTTGCTTAAAAGAGATTATGTCACGGGACATTTTAAAATTTCAATGAGAAAATGACAATCCTCTTTTACAGATGAAAAAACATACAAGGAGTTGGTTTACATGCATAACTTTATCTTTATCTCTTGACAGTAGAAGTAAAGTGACTTCCACATCATCTACAGTAAATTAGCTACCAACCGTGACAATGTCACAGACTCTCCTTTTATCGGAATCACTTCGGCATTGGCCGTTTTTGCCTCCATACAAAAACACATTTTTCTTTTTCTTTTTCTTTTCCTGCAACAAAAGAAATTTTTCACCGCCAACCCAATTTTCATCTTCTAAAATCACATTGATTTGAACTCATATTTTCAAATTGACCCCGCTCAGTTCTTCCAAATTTTCACTAAATTTTACTCTTACTACTGAAATTTTATTGAGATGGTATTTCAATTCAAAGATGAAAAAAAAAAATTAGGTGAAGGAATAAATAACCCTGTTGTTTGCCAACGTAGATATTAGTGTTAAAATATTAATGCTAAAATGGATGAAATTTTTCTTATTACAATTTTCTTATTAGTGAAGTAATTTTTCTGAGTGATTCCTTTTACTCTATCCTTATTCAATAATGCTTGCAGTGGTACTTAGCTGTGTACCTATGTAAGTATGTATAGTTTTTATTCCTCATCGGTACTCCAATTCTTCCCAGACCAAACAATGTGCTAAGCACCATTGCAGGATTTGCTGCGTTCAATCCTCACCCTTTTTCACCTCTATATATTAATATATATATACCTTTGGATAACACAAATACTACATTATGAATGTCTAATTCAATCCATTTATAAATTATCAACCATGTTTTAATCATTATTATCTCAATAAAAAATTAAGTCAAACTAAATTATATCTAAAATCTGTATAGTCTACATATTTATTAAAATAATATATTGAAACAAATTAATCAAATAAACAAAATCATGTGTTTAAATATTTGTCCTATTTTGATTAAAATTATAAATCTTATATACATTAGGTTAGGAAATGTTTGATTATAGAAACAATTTTTATTTATTAATTTCAAAAAATAAACAAATAACATTTTTTTATGATAGTTGCCTTTTTCATCCCCTGTTACTTTGTATGGTTTATTTGTTGGACGTGAAGTCATTTAAATAATTTTTCAAATTTTATTGTGAATTTTTACTTATTATTTAAGAAAATTAAAATTATCATACGAATTATTTTTACTTATTTTCCAAAAATATTTTATAAAAATTAATTACTAAATTCATTTTTAAAAACAAAAATTAAATTTAAATTTAAATCAAATAAATTATAAAAAAACTTAAAAAATAAACAGATAAGTCTTAAATATATAATAAATCTCTTTAAAAAAATGTGTTTAATCATTTAAAATGTCTCTATTAAATCAAAATATCTTTCCAACCAGTTTTCTTAATAACATTATTAATTTTAGAAGACATTGGTCATTACAACTTAAAATCAATCTAAAGTAACTAAACTATTGAATAAAGCAAATTTATATTTTAACCATTTCTATGTAAAAAATGAAGTTAAAAATGTCATAACAAAATATTTTATACATTAAAAAAAATGATAATTTGTTGCGTATTAAATTAAAACAACATGACAGTTATTACACTGGTGATATATTTAAATTGATGGTGGGCCAGCATTGGGAAAGGAAGGCCCAGGTGATACCCAGTGCCACACACACACCATCTGCTCTGCTAGTTCTTTTCCCAATCTAACAAACCCCTTATAAATATTCACCCTCTCTCCCTTCCTCCCTTCTCCCCTCACTCACTGATTCAGTCTCAGTAAACTCACCTTTCCACCCACTAATTCTCACTTCCCCAAGTCAACAACTGCTTCTCTTCTCTTCATCATGCCTTCTTCTACATGTAGTGCAACCACCACCATCACCATCACCACCTCCAACAACAACAACAACACTTTGTGCTTGAATAGTAGTGAGAAGTGCAAAATGTCAAAGAAAGAAGGCTCATCAAGCACCACTTCCCCTCTCATGAAGAATTCCTCCTCTCAGAGGAAGTGTGCTTTTGCTAGAAAGTGTGCAAGGTTGGTCAAAGAGCAAAGGGCTCGTTTCTACATCATGAGACGCTGTGTCATTATGCTCATATGCTGGCATGAGTACAGTGATTCATGAGCACAACAAAAAGCTCCATCTCTAAAAGATCTACCAAGTTATAAAAAAAAAAAAAAAAAATCTCTTCTCTCTTTTTCTTTTTCTTTACTTTTCTAATTTTCTTCATCTCTCTTCTCTTTGTATGAGATCCTCTTGTTGGGCATGAACTTTTTCTTCGAGTCAACTGTACAAAGAAATTTCTCCTCTTTTTTTTTTTTCTTCTTCTTCTCTGTCTGTGAGCTAGAATTGTTAATCGTGGTTTTATCTGTTGGGTTTGAACCTTTATTGAAGTAGGTTCATGTTCATTGTGATGGTGTTTCTAAGTTTAATTTCTTATCTACCTAAAATAGGGCACATATATGGTAAATTAGAATTGAAAATATTTTAACTTTAAGTATTAACTTATTTTTATTTAATTTGTCTCAAAGTAAATTTATGTTTCTGGAAGTTATTGTTCTTTGGGATTGAAGAAGAAGTGATGGGTGTTTGAGATCTAAAATCTGAGAGTGAGAGATTCCATTCAACCATTGCAGGCAGATGAGGTGAGGTGAGATGAGGTGTGTACTAGACTCTGTGTAGATCTAATGTGTGCTTAGGATGACGCAACACCATAGTTTCTTAATCATTTTATGCAATTTCTTATTAGTCAAGATGGTCTCATAGTTGCCTTGCATGCCTTCTGGATTAAAATATTGTTATAAAAATTTAGGTTCTAGAAAATTATGATAGAAACAGGTTCATTATTTTATTTTTTTCTAATTTTTCAACCAATATCTTTTTTAATATTTGTCTTTAATTATATTTAGTACAAAAGTGAATGGGTGTACTAGAGATATATACATGTTTGGAACGAACAAAGGGCCAAGCAGCAAAGATGTCGTTTCCTCGGTCAAAGGTGTGCACTAACTTTGGTGCTAAATATTATTATTGTGGTGTTTACGAGACAAATTAAAAACAATTTTTCAAATCTTTATTACATTCCCATTTTTTGGGTTTAAATAAAAAATCTATAGAAGGAATTGAACAATATAGATATTTCTCACTTTTATATTATAAAATATTGTAAAATAAATATCCTATATTTCCGAACCAAATCAATATTCAGTGTTTTGAAAAAAATCAACTTTCTTGTCACTTTAATGGAATAAAATACCTGCAGCTAAAAGAGAAAAAGAGCAAACCTTAAACCATTCCAATCTTAAAGATCAACTTTTTTTTTATGTCTATATAATTATTTTATATAAAACAATAATAAAATTAAAATTAACCATTTCTTTAAAAAAACAGAATAAAATATTACAAAATTATATCTTACGAGTGGAATAAAAATTTATTGGACAAATATAAATTAATAAATAAAATATTATGACTATTTAATTTTAAAATAGATTTTTTATTTTTATATTTTTAAATTCTTTCTAATTTCAAAATAGATATTATTTTTTCTAATTATATTTTTAATAAATGAATTTCTATATTATAATAAGATTTATTATATTTATAAAATTATACTGATTAAAATAAAAATAAAATATAATAGTTAAAATTTTAAAAGTATAAAATTAAAAAAAAATTATTACATACAATATTTAATGATTTTATTTTACAAATAAATAGAACATTAAATATTACTTTTAAAAAAATATAGTAAGTGGAGGTTTATTTAAATATTTAAAAAAAGTGTGAGTATCATCCTATCAAAATTTAAAATATAATAAATATTTGTTTTAAATAGTAAAATACAAGTCACATTTAATATAATATAAAAAATGCAATTTAATTGTAATATATTATTTTGTATAGAAATCCTCAACGGTTATATGTTAAATACTATCGGTGGATGGCACTATAGTTTATTGTGACGAAACTCTCAACTCCCGAGACGATATTTTTTATTCTGGGTTATGACCAAATTGTCCTGTGAGAAGATGTTCTTGAACAAGTAGACGTAACACATACAATTTAACCTAAAATTGTCCGAAGGGACATTGTTGGGATTTTGACCGCTACATGTTTCTACAGTAAATAAAACACTGCATGAATGAATAATTCTGCAATTAAAATGAAAAATTTGGAAGAGTAAATGGAATACGATGGAGGGGTAGCATAGTCCACTGAAGAATTTATTTACAGCTGGGTTTGCTGTTGTTTACACAGTGGGAGTGAAGGTGCAGAACTGCTACCAGGGACCTGACTCTGCATGAAGAAACAAAAGAAAAAAAAATGTTAAATAAATGATTTTCTTATTAGTTTCATGATCGCTTTAGAATTGTTTAATCTAAGAAGGTGAAATTGTAGTTGAGAATGATAACTAAATTAAGTAATTTTTGGAAAAAAAAAAAAAAACCATTTACTTGACCACTAATAGTAAAAAATTATGTATGAAAAGTAGAAAGAAACTAAATAAATAATATTGATTTACAGTAATGTTATTATTTTATGACTTCGGGAATGGCAGGCTGGCACAGACGCTGACAATGGCATCACAAGCCATAGAGCAACACATGGACTCTCAGTCCCTCGGACACGAGTTCACTTAAATTTAAATGCATAGAAAAATATACTTAATGTTTAAGTAATTTAATTTTTAATTGTCTTTGTTTATTAACTTTGCTGGAAGATGTAACAAAATTCTTAAATAATTTATGTTAACAACCACTTTTAATTAAGAAAGTTAAGTTTTACAACAATTGTATAATCTGTAGCTAGAAGTTTGACTGAGAATGCACAAAGACTTGCACATTTTCATAATTTGGAACTCAACCTCTCCCTTTTGTGCTACTCAAACTTGGATCATAATTCATAAGTGTGTTCCTATGAACTTAAAAGGCTTGCACGTTGAGAGGGTGCATTCAAATTTTTTATTTTATTAGACATTGAAACTATTTTTTGATGAATTTTTTTTTCTTTTGATTTATCATTTATATAAGTAAGCATTAACAATGTGAAAATTAGTGTAAAAAGTGAAACTAATGACATTTTAGAGTTGCAATCAAATTATGGTTTCATCAATCAAATTTCTATAGTTAAAAAAATGAAAAGAAGAAGAAGAAGAAGTGAATTCAAGTAAAAAAAAAAGGTGAAATTTGTTTAAAAGTTTCTTTTCATTCACTGTCCAGCTTTTAATCAAACAATATAAAAGTTACTTTTCATTTTCCTGTGAATTTGATATAACTAGTCATTCTTTTGCTTGAAATGGTGTAATTTTATAGGGTTTTCTTTTATATGTCATCATGCATGTCAATTTGGATAATTGTAAATAAGTTTAAAAATCTTTGGATACCAAATTGTTGTCTCTAAATTCATTTGTCTGTCTCATTACTTTGTTTTGGACAGTTTCCATCCATATACATGGTCAAGTTTATAGATTTTATAGTCAAAGGGAAGATATTGCTTTTCTTCTAAAACCTTCTTTTGATGTAATTTATGTGCAATCAAAGAAACATCACTCTCAGAATCTAAGATTAAGTTGGGATGTTAATGATTGAGATTTGGTTTGGCGTGCGCAAGACTATTACCCAATACAAACAAGTGAGAAAAGAAGATGAGAAAAAGAAGGGCCCAAAATCCAATAAGTGATCATGAAAAGGTGAAAACATAATCATCCCATATCCTAATCCACTCCTATGGTTAGATTATTTCTAAAATCTTCATCTATGCTTAGATTTGATTTGGACCACTAATTATCATTCACTTATGTTAATATTAGGCAAGTAAAAAAAACGTAAGTTAGTAAATGAACATATACAAAAGGAAGGAAAAGGTTAATGATACTTATGTTCAAATATATGTTATTGAATCAAAAAATATTTACTGATTTTCAATTTTCAATTTTCAATGATATATTTTATGGATCGTATTTATCCTCTATAAAGTGTAAAGAAATGACATGAAAAATTATTGTCTAGTAGTTTCATTTGTTTTCGAAAATAGGTTAAGCCAAGACATGATAGATGACCGTCCAATGAATAAAAACATAAAGGTGGACACATGTTATTGTTGTTCCCTTGTTGTTGAACCTCTTTCTTTAATTTTTATGATGTAATTATGGTCTTTTGATGAACGTGCTAGAGAACAGAAATTCTCTTGAATCCATGATATAATCTGAGTACCATATTTATACATAGAATTGATGAGTAATCTATATTAAGGGGGGAAAATTGATCTATCTCTATCAACTATCATTATCTATTGTCTCCTATATGAACCATCTGTGTCTAGTTTGTTGTTATATATCCAACAACATATACCCATCCAAATAATGGCATTTCATAACCTCGAAAATTGATTGTTCCTTCTTCATAATTGTTCAACAGTTCAGTTTCTCTCTCCCATAATATTCACACATTTTGTTTACATATTGAACTGTTGCAATTAACCATCAACTGTTCTATGTTATTTCTTTGTGAACCCACCTTACAAGGGTTTTCTTTTTTTTTTTCTTTTTCTTTGTTTGTTAAGAGTTATTTGTGACTCTTTTTAAAACAGCTTTCAATTTTTTTAGAAACATTTTAAAAATTATTTATTAAAATAGTTTTTATTTTTAATTTTTGAAATTATAAAATTAAACCAAATAAAATGTGTTTTTATTTTTATTGTTTATTAATTTATTAGTGATTTTATAAATAACTTATTGTGGAAGTTATCTCAACCTCTTGCCATGATCTTTTTTTTTTCTATTTCTAGAAATCATTTTCAAATTAAAATTATTAAATAAGTATTTTTTTTATGAAAATAACAAGATAATTATAATTAGAATACATTCTCATAATACACAATTTAGATATATCAAAATGCATACCCAATAAATAATAGTTGCATATAAGTTTCAAAATTCAAATAAAATATATTTTTTTATATAGAGATGGTTACAAATATAAAACTAAATATATTTAAATATATAACTAATTATATTTAATTAAATATTAAAAATAGTATATACACTAAGTATTAAAAAAAGTGATGCATTATATTAATTGTTATAAAAAAAGTGATAATATTTTGTAATTATTTTGACTTTTTAATGTAAGTTTTATTATAAGTATCGTTAAATATATACGATTATAATTAGAGTGGTTACTATATATTTTATTAAATTTTTTATTTTACTCATTTTATTTATTTTATTTTTGGATTTTAATCTTTATTTTTACTCTCTCCTCTTTCCTTGGTGATTTGCTTCTTTTCTTTTTCTTTTATTATTATGATTTAATTATTCTCTTCCAATTTTCTCTCTTTTTCTTTCCCAAAGCATTTCAAAATTTCGAAAATTTCAGTGTGATATCTTGATACTAGAAACTGAGATTCTCAAGAAAAAAGAAATCAAACAAGTCAAAGGTAGATAATAAATAGTAGAACACATATTTAAGAATGTTTAACTATAAATGTATTATAATGTCAAAAATTTTATTGTATTCAATGTCATATTTTAAAATAATGATAAGAGTAATAAAATATTTTAGATATATTAAGAAAGAATATATACAATTATATTTATAACTTTGATCGTATAACGACAAATTAAAATTGACAACAATTTTCAATTATAATTATAAAATTATTGTTATATATATATATATATATATATATATATATATTATATTTTTTAATCCCATTAAATATAAATGTCAAATAATATTTTTTAGTACTTTCCTTTAAAAATATTATTTGAAATTCCCTTCTTAATTTTAGCTTTGACCGTTTTAATTTTAAGTTAAGTATGTATTTATATTTTAATGTTTAATTTGATTAAATATACTTGGATTCCTTATATTTGTTTTAAGTGTTTTAAACAAATAATTGTTTGTTTTAATCCTGAATTGCACAAAATGTTTTTGGTCCTTTATTATTAATGTTGTTGATAAGTAAAAAAATACACACATGTAAATAAAATGTATCTCAAAAACATACAATACGATAAGAAGTAGGAGAGGGAGAGAAAGAGAGAATGAGAAAAGAAAAATGAATAGATAGTGAAAAAAACTGTGAAGTAAAAGATAAACAAGAGGATGATGGAAGCTACAAAGATAATGAAGAAGATGATAAAATTAAGGAAGAAAAATTGTGAAGATTGAAAAAACTGAATTAAAAATTAGATGAAAGTGTGAATGGTTGATATTTTGCTATATTGAATTTTGGTAGGTTTAAAACCTTACAAAAAATTAAAATATTACTTGGTAATTTAACGTTTTAGTTTTAACTCGTCCTATATAATATTAAACTTACATTACGTCAGATAATTTAACCAGAAAATGTAAAACAATAAATTGTTTGACCTACAAAATTTGAAAAACTAACTTTCATGTCATTTAATTAATTTTATTGTTAATTGGACGTTATTAGGCATGTTAACAACGACAATTGTTATGTCTGTCCTTAACGATAAGAGATGATTATTATTTTACAATTTGGTGATTAAATCATAAATTTTAATCTTGAAGCAATAAAATAATTAGTCAAGGTTTAAAAGACAAAAATATATTTAATATTTTGTAATATATATCATTCGCATGAATTAACTACGGACAATTTTTGTATATTTTCTATAAAATATTTGTTCTTTTAATTTATAATTTGAATGTTACTCAAGTTTTAAATATTTGAACAATGTGCGATATAGTTGTTAGTCATACGTATTATACAAAATAAGCATATAAAAAAAAAAAGAAAATTTAACTGGTTGTGGTGATAATTGTTCGTAATCTTTAATGTCAAATATTTGAAAGGTGTTATTAATTGCCTAGTTTTGTTCAAGAAAATCAGTTTTATTGGATTAATGAAAGAGAGGAAAAAAGTCCATAGAGAGATACATGGTTAAACTAATCAAAATTTGTTGAATGAAAGAGGAACATAATAAAATGAGTGAATATAATCTTTATAAGAAAAGAAGTGTAGGAATAATGAATATAAGAAGAAATGGGTTTTGGAAGGGAGGGAAGAAAAGTGAAGTGGAAAAGCCCAAAGGAAAGGGGAGTGGCCCTGGTAGGGGTTGAGGAAATATTTGGGAATGATGACAGAGGTGTGGGGGTGGTGGGCTCACGTACAAGACCGCATTGGGTAAAATCCAAGAAAAGGTGGGACCAAGTGTGTAGAAGGGGTGTTTGTGGAGTTGAGGCAATAACAACCCGTGGGTGGGCCCAGTTGAAAAGTGGTTGGGCTGGGCCCAAGGACATGGTCAACGGTCACATCAACAAAAGGTTGCCACGTGTTGGTTTGGAATTGGAGCTTGGGGAAAAGAGGAAGATAGAAAAATTGGTATGAAGGCGGTGTTGAAGATGGAAAGAGTGTGTGATGTGAGTGCGAAGCAGAGACACTCAGACACCGCGCACGCACACTGACACCTCATCCTGCTTCCTTGTTCTCACCTACCCTCTGTCCTTTTTCTTCTTCTTCTTTCTTTTTATTCACATTTTTTTATCATTTTTATTAATATTAGTTGTCAAAAGTGGTTCAGATGAAGTTTTTTATCCAATCCAATTAACTTTTCTGATTAATCACCCACCCACAAATCAATAATTTGTTCAGAAGGAAAAATCTCCTTTCAAAATTTGTCATCTGATATCACAATTAGTTTTACGATTAACTTTTTTTAAAATATATTTTTTATATCAAATCAATAGAGTTTAGACTGATTGAGTTTCGAAACATTTATATCTAAAACATTTATCAGAATATTTATGGATTATTTATCAACAAATTTTCCACATGAAAAGTCAAATTCAAACTAATTTCTTTGGATGATGTTTTCCAATTTTTGTCCTCAAATTTATTACAGTTTTAGTTTTTCAATGTAAATAAATTGATTAATATTTTTAGTTTCCAATGAATATTAATTACTTTCAATTTATTCCTAAATAAAATATATAATATATGTACTTATAATAAATGTAACATATTTACTAAAAGGATATTATTTTAATAAGTGAAATATTTATTATTATTATTATTATTAGACAAAACTAGTGTATTAATCTTTATTTACAATGTTTTTTACAATTATAACAAGTAAACAAAAAAAATTAACATTTAACTGTCGCCTACCTCAAATACTCACCCGAACATTCTCTTGTCCATGTCGGTTAAAAACTTGGATTCACAAATAAATTTATTTAAACTCAATATATTCACATGTTTTTATTGTGCTTCACCGTCACATCATACGAATCACTCGACAACCAGCCATGTTGTGTTTTATCTAATTCTTCCAACCCTCTATTTTCTTGTGAAAAATGTGAGAATGAGTTTTATACTTAATATTAGTTTAGATCTCAAAATATTCTTTTAAATAATTTTGGAATTGATATTTTTGTAAAGTTTAGTTAGAATTTTCATGGACAACAAAAGTCAGAGTCATCTCAATTTCAAATCATCGTTATTAAAATTTAGAGTCATCGGGTGTTTTAGAAACAGATCGATTAAATATAAAAATCAATTTATTTCTAAATAATCATATTATAAATATATCAGATAAAATGAAAAATATTAGTATAAAATAGAAAAAAATTAAAAAAATCGACTAAATTATTGAGTTGAGAAATCAGATAAAATTTAAAATATTGATATAAAATCGAAAAAATTAAAAAAATCGATTAAATTGTTGAATTGAACTAATTTTGATAAAAAAAATAAACATCAATTTTTTAATATAATTTATTTATAAAAAAATATAATATTTTTTTATTTTTCTATCTTGTATTAATTATATCAATTTTAAATAATAGTTATTTAATTATATTATATTATATTTTATTTATTTTATTGTATTTTTTTAATATATTTTATATTTATAATATTTGGTGTAATGTATAATTATCATGATAATAATTTTTATTATTTTATATTTTTTTAAAATATTATTATTAATAAATTGATTATATTTTTATTATATTAAAAAATATTATATTTATTAAATCTGGTTGATATGGTTAAACTTTTAAATTTTAAACTCATATTATTACCAATTCGAACGATCTAATTTTAAAATTATGAAGTAATAAATAAATTTAGTTTTATCCACATTTGGTAAAAAATAAAAAGTAGGAGTACTTTTAATATTGTTTTTGGTGAATTTAGTTAAATGTGTTTCCATATCTCGTGTATAATATTGCTTTAATGTTTTAATAATTTTATGGATATATATTTTCAGTAAAATTATAAAATTTATGAAAATAGTGTATTTTTTATTATAAAAATAATTTATTTTATCGAGTATAAAGTGATTGAATTTAGTAAATATATATGATTTTATTCATTGAAAAAAATTAATTATTTGGTTGTAAATGTTACATCCTTGATAATTTAAATCATGATAATTTTATTATTTTCTAACTTTCCATATTTTGTTTCTATGTTATGTTGTAATACCTAGTTGCATTATTTTTTATACCAAATATTATAATTTACTTATTATCTGAATTTATTTATTTTAAAATCATATAGTAAAGATCATCATCTTAACTTAATAATTTTTATACAGTTTTTAAGTATACGAACCAATCGTAATAGTTATATTCATATGGATGATAAAATAAGATGAATATATTTTTAACACTATGATGATAATGTTAATAATCTCCTGTAATAAATTAAAACATCTTTTAGTTGATTCACAGGCGATTATACAGTTAAAACAATAATAATCTACTAGTGAGGCGGAACTATCATGTAATAAAAAGTAAATTCGTCGTATGTGTTTCCAATTTTAATCTATTCAAACATTTTTTGTAGTAGTTGCTGTATAAAATATTTTTCAATTACAACACAACAATAAACAATTATAGGTCTATTAACATGTTCAAGACAATCAACTTGATGAAGGTGATTAAGTAAAAAACATTCGTCTAAATAAGAGAAATTTAACTTTATTGTTTACATATATTACTTTTATTATGGTCTTGATTTATTAATAAATTTTTTTAAATTTATTTTCTATATTTGTGTTGAAGAATTTGGGTTAAAAACTTGTTTTTAATATCATATATTTTTAACTTGTGTTTAACATTAATCTTAGTATTATATACATAAATGTCCATATAAATGAATATCTATATAATACATAATTAAATATATGAATATTAAAATTTTATAAAAAAATGGGATAAGTCTGTTTTAAATATATGTAAATAACTCTCTATATATAATTATATATGTAAATTATCAACTGTTATATCCATACATAATTACGTCTATGTAATTTCTCATGAATATTTTCGATAAATAATATCATATAAAATGAATTATAAATTTAAAAATCCATAATTAATTATTATCCACACCGATTTTATCTACAAGTTTTCGTTGAAAATTTATATAAAATATATTTATTCCTATGTATACTTTTTTTAATACCTATGAGTTTGGATAGTAGATAATAATATTTTTATTATATTTTTAATCTTTTATTAACCCTCCATCCCATCTCCCCTAATATATATATATATATAAAGAATTAAACGTTGAAATAAAGTCTGCATTAAAATTAATTTTAACAATAAATAAATATTAGTTAATATATTGATGATTTCAAAACTTAAAGATATAATATCTAATGTTTGCTGTAATGAAGAGTTAAAGGGTGTTGATGTCACTTATTTATGATATTATTAAATTCTTCATAAAATATACTACAAAAAAAGATAATTAAACAAGTTTTGTATTCATAGTTATGTTTTACCTTGTCTCTAATCTTATGAAAATATTAAAGAAAAAAAAGATTAGAAATTGAAGTAGTAATATTTAATGGCAACTATAACATTTAAAAAAAAATTATAACTTTACATTTCTATTTTTATTTAATTGAAAAAAATTAAACGTAATTAGACAATTGATGAAAATCAAATTAACTAAAGCAAGACCCAACAAAAAGGGAAAAAAGTTTATATATAGGAATGAGAACAATATTAGAACCCCGAAGAAAATAATAAGTTGAAAAAGTTCCTCACAAAATATAACATTAATACATAATAAGAGGGATCTTCTTTTACTTGGTCAGAATCAATTTCCATATTGATAATTTTTTTTTTATTAAAAGCTCCTATTGATTCTATAACAACTGGGCTCATGAGTCCAACTAACTAACTAACTAATTATCATGACACGTAACCAAAACTAATTAAGCTATGTCAAATAAAGGCCCACCAAAAATTGCACACAAAAATTAGAGGTCCAACAAAGGCCTAACTTAAGAAGCCTCCTTTCTCTATTTTAGTTTAATCCTAATTCTTTAACTCCCATGAGAGCAAGATTGGTTAGAAGCATACAACCGATTTCTATCCCAATTACAACATCTATATTACAAAACAATTCTAAATGAATGTCATTCACAATAATTAAACATAATTTGACATCACCATTTGCTTGAAATAATTAAATTACAATAATTTAACAAATGAATTTTGATATAACTAAAAGGCTTAAAAACTCGTGGAGAACTAAACACAAAGCAAATAAAAGGAAAATATAGAGAGAAGTAACTCAAGATTACAATATGAATAATATTATATTCTTAATTCTTAATTTGGAATTAAAATAAAAGTGTAGAATTTTAAATAATAAATATATAATATAATTTAAATGTTTATTAATTTTCATTTTTTTTAATAGGTTCTATTTTTAATTATTTTCAAACCTGGATATAATTTGGCTATGTTATGCATTTAGTGATGGAATATGCTCATTTACTACAACTGTACTTAATATTTACGCCCACTCTCTTCCTTACAGCGTATAAAACACACACAAGGCAATTTGTCAAGCAACTTAAGCCACGCTCTATCTGTGCGCGTGGGCATTATCGTGCTTTGGCATTTATTCTTAAAACCTCTGAGGGAGAAGCGTTTCTTCAAACGCATGGCCACTCCAAATTCAGCGCTTTCATCAATTACACCGTTCACTCGCTTCGTTCCACCGTTCACCTGAAAAACAAGGGTTAGTTTCCTTGTTGGTTTCATTTTGTTCCATTCTTTCGTTGCTTCTGATTCATTTTGTTAGGGTTTTTGGAAAAATTCAATATTTTTTAAGTGGATGAATGATGGTTCTTCTGAAAACCAGGCCAAAGTTTGTAGATTTGAAGGTTCTTGAAAACTGGAGAACTTAAATTTTTGTTATCTTTGTTGTTTTGTGGAGAATTGGACTGTTGTTTTTTAATGGTATTGTGTTGGGAATAGATTCCTGAAAGATGAGATGGAATCTGAATTTCATGATCTGATTTAATATATCATGGAACATTTTTTTTTTTTTTTTGTATTTTCTTTGTTGTTGATGTTTTGTGATTGTTTCGTTTCATATTAGTATTGTTACTATTATTTTGCATGTACTTCTGTACTGAGAATATATTGAGCCGTTTTGGACTGTTTATCTTACCAAGGTAAAAGGAAATTTTGGGCCCTTTTCCAGCATTTTCCCCCAATTTCCCTAACCCCCCATACAAAAATAGTTGCATCAATGCATTATAAAGTTAATTTAACATCTATACTGCAATGGCAATGACATTCAGACAACTGGAGATAGTAATTGAAAACTGTCCTTGAGCTTTGGATCTAGAATGGTTCATCTCAGCTCCACTATTTAATTTCCACAATTTCACGATGGGGCCGAAAATATTCCATCATCAAATTTTTTTATGCATGTTCATTTTCCGAAGTAATGAAATTGATTGACTTTGCTTTCAGTAACATTTAGACATACAGAAAGTTCCTGTTACATAATCAAAAATTGAGGGAACACAACTAGGTTAGTTCTATAACAATGATTGTTACATGATCATAAATTTAAGTGCCTATGGTAATTGAAGTTAGATTTTTTGGTCATGCTTGTCTCTACTGGTCAGGTTGTTTGGATTTGATTCAATTTATTACCAGGAGTTTGATGACTTGATTTAACACAACCTTGTGAGGTGCAGGGCATTACTCCATTTATCCATGTTTATGTTTGTTAGGTTTCCTGTCTCATTAACAGAGTGCAAACAATGGGTGATTCAATTGATTTGACCGGTGATGGAGGAGTCATTAAGACCATTGTGAGAAAAAGCAAAGCTGATGCTGTTGGTCCAACAGAAAATTTTCCTCTTGTTGATGGTATGCTTGTGCCGCATGGTGAATATTTGGAACTTGCCTAGTAATGGACTATAGTACATAGTCTTTTAGCAAGATGCAATATACTTAGCACCTTTAGAGTTTGGCTACACAGTCGTCATACTTTTGTATTTTTTATATGGTAAAGTGACTGTTGGCTGTTAGGGTGCTGCAGAAGTCATTCCAATTATTAATTATATAAACCTTCTTATTAGAATAAAAAGGAACATATCTTGTCTCTTATCCATTAACCAATCATATAATACTATTGTGGAAAGCTTATCATATTGTCTTCACCCCACCTCATGATTTGGTTCTAAAATACATGGGAACACATACATGACACTTGATTACTTGAATGTTAATATAATTTCCCCTTATTTGTGAAAATGTAATTAACTTCATGAGTATCTCTGTGTCAAGGCCCATTTATTATTATAGAAAGATCATGTTGGGATGCTATACAGTGAGTTGGAATTGTAAAATATTAGGATACTTACAAGGAAAGTTTAGATATTAAGGCCCATTTTGGATTAGTTTCTAGCTTATGGCAACTTTTCCTTTGAGATAGATATTTGATTTCTAACTTACAAAACAGCCTTAATAATATTATATGTGCTTACGGATATTGGAGAATATAAGGGAGTGTGTTTTATTAAAAGGCTTATGTGGACAAGTTAGTTTTAGCTTGTACAAGAAGCTTGATTCATTTGTCAACTTGTTTCGTTCTCCCTATCAGAAGTTTATCTAAACTGACTCTAAGTTTTTATTCTCTAAATTAGATGTTTTTAAGGTTTATTTGCTTGAAATGCTTGATTTTACCGATTCTCATTTCAATGCTGTTTGTGTTGATCAGTTCATTACGAAGGCACACTTGCTGATACCGGTGAAGTTTTTGACACAACACATGAAGATAACACTGTCTTCTCTTTCGAGCTTGGAAAGGGCAGTGTTATCAAGGCTTGGGAGATTGCAGTGAAAACCATGAAGGTCTAATAAACTATACTTTGGATGAAACACTATTTAGATAACGGTTTTCATCTCATATTTATCTGCTAATCTTGCTAGGTTGGAGAAGTTGCAAAAATAACTTGCAAGCCAGAATATGCATATGGCAGTGCGGGATCTCCTCCAGATATTCCTCCAGAGTATTATTCTCATGCCACAAATATTTGTTAGAAAACGTAATAATTGTTCAACAAAAAAGGTTAAAAATGAAAGTTGCACCTTAGAAAAATGAGAAAGCCGAGAAGAGGCCGTTTGTCATTACATTTTTACTCTTTTAAGGTACCACAAAAAATCAACCTGGGACTCAAATTTTCTAGGATTCCAATTATTTTCAATTACTCAACTATCATGTCACGAAATCAGCTTATGTGGTGAATTGATGGGTGAGGAATTAGGAAGGGAGGGTGAATGGAAATAAAGTTGGGTAATCTAAAAGAAGAGAAATAAGATGGAAATTATTTTAAGATGGTGAGATCTATTGAATTATTTCTCACATATTTCAACTCATTTCTCTTCTCATCTATTCTTTATTTCTCTTCAATTAAACATCTTTAATTTTCATTTTATTTCTTACTTAAATCCACTCTTTTTCTCTCCTCTATACCATGCAAGGCTTCCTTCTTTAGTCTTGCATGGTGCGTCCAACACATATCTAGTCCCATGTGTAGTGAGAGTTCTGTAGCACCAGATTTACCTTTAGATTATTATTAGATGAAATCATGCTGTAATTCCTTAAAGCCTTTCTTTGTTCCCTATTCTACTAATCTATTTTCACTTTGGTCAAAAGAACTTGCATCTAGCAGTGGCTTCAAATTTATAATTTTTCAATTTCCTTGTAGAGCAACACTTGTTTTTGAAGTTGAGCTAGTTGCCTGTCGGCCAAGGAAAGGTTCCAGTTTGGGAAGTGTTTCAGAGGAGAGGGCCAGGCTTGAGTAAGTAACTCGGTTTAAAATTTTACCAAATATATCTGCTTCTATTTGCTTTGGGTGTCCCTCTTTCATTATAAATTAATAATAATATATGATATATTGTGATGAAAAACAAAACGAAAGAGAGCTGAAGAAGCAGAGAGAGCTAGCTGCAGCTGCCAAAGAGGAAGAGAAGAAGAAGAGAGAAGAAGCAAAAGCAGCAGCTGCTGCACGTGTGCAAGCCAAGTTAGAAGCCAAAAAAGGTCAAGGAAAGGGTAAAGGTAAAGCAAAGTAGGGTCGCATAAACATCGACATAACTTAGATATATTTTGATGACAATCAAATCAAAATAGTTACGTATTATCTACTATTCAGCATCTCACTTCCCCTTTGGCCCATCCAAAACATTGTATAAATGATTGGTTTTGTTCATCCACATAACATAAATATGATGTTTGGTAAGATGCTACGTAACCAGCCGCTAGCAAAGGGCATTTTCCCGAACCACAACAAGCTACAGCCATGGTCTCCCTTTTCAATGAAGGGTGGTTAAAGGTAGAGACAGTTAATTTATGCAGTGAGGTGAACTTTAAATATCCAGATATTAAGAAGTGCTAGTAGGTTAAAATTTATTGAAAATTAGAAAATCATGATATTGAAACATTAAATAAGATATAAAACCCACACACTGATTTTAAATAACATAACCAATAAAATGAAGTGTGTTCATAAGATTAGTGCTTCATTAGCTTTTTATTTTCTATAGATATTTAACATCAGTAGAAATTCTTTAGCACATGTTTACACTTAATTCTTTGATAATTCTATCAGAATTTTCGTGACACCGAAAATATTGGTTAATGCGAGTAAATAACAGTAAAAATATTTTTAATAAAATGAGGACACCTTTCTATCTGGGTATATATATATATTATGGATTATTTTTTCATATATAAATACTAGATTGAGTTTGTATTTGTTAATAGATAAATTATTGGCATTCCGCTGAAAAAATTTGACACGCTTCGTACAAACAAACTTACACTTTAGTCTAAAACTGTCTGCTGTGCACCTTCTGAAATTTACCAAATTGTCTCTACGCTTTGTTTAAACTTATGCAACCTCTGAAACGTATTTCTTTTAGAAAGACTATTCCAGAACCAATTTAAACTACTTCAAAAAATATAATCTAAGAATCATTTTTACTCTACTCCAGAACATTTCTCCTGGAACGATGCATTTTATCTCTTTCAGGAAAACTGTTATAAAAATAATGTAACATCCCTTTGAAGATATAATTCTGAAAAAAAATTAAACACCCATTCGAAAAGAACATACAGATCACCTACTGAGATTATATTTTAGAATGAACTAAAGTAGAGAATTTAGTCTGAAAAGGATCTATTCAAAAAGCTCTTCTCAATGAATTTTTTAGAAGGGATAATTTTTTTAGGTAGGTGTAACATGCCTAAAAGATTATTTCAGAAATAATTTAACACCTTTTATGAAAAAATTCCAAAATGAATCCTAATTATTCCAAAAAAACTTATTCAATAACCATATGTATCATTCTAAAATGTTTTTCTTTTTTTAATTATCTTATCAGAAGAATGCTAAATTCATTTTAATACATTATTTTCAGAAGAATATTAAATTCATTTTTTTCTCAGAAAGGATAACATTTCATGCAACGGAAATTAAAAAATATTTAAGAAAATTATCACTTCATATTCATATTTTATCGGGGTACTTTGGGAGAGATTTATCTCGTAGGTAGGGATGGCAAAACGGGTCGAGCCCGACGGGTTGCTTGTTTTCAGCCCATCAGCCCGCTTTGGCCCGCCCGCCAAGCCCGTTAACCCGTCGGGTCAACCCGCGAGACGGAGCGGGCCAGTCAGTGGCCCGCCTAATTAATAAAAAAATAATTTTTTATTATAATAAAAATTAATTATAAAGATAATATATAAAGTTAAAAATTTTAAAAAGAGAATTACACTCTCACATAAAATATTTTTCTTACTCGAAACATAACATTTTCTCCTGTTCTCCTTGTTCATCTTAAACATTGATTATTTTTATTTTTATGACTTGAATTAAAGGTGTAAGAATTACTCAACCAAGAATAATGTGAAGTTTTATCAAATAAAAAAGATATAGGTATTTGAATTTTTCAATATAAAAAATATAAATTTTATAAGTTTTAACGTTATATATATATATTTGTTATTATTTATTATTATGTAAATTTTATTATTGTTCTAAATTATAATTTCTTAAAATAATATATTGATTTATATTATTAAATTAAAATAATATATATATATATATATATATTAAATTATTGACAAACAAATAATAATCTTATTATTAAATTTATTAAAAAAAATTATTTTAAAAAATAAATTATTTTTTTCTAAATTATGACGGACCAGCCCGCCTGACTCACTAACCAACCCCTTGGCAAGACGGACCAAGGTCTACAGCTCGTCATGACTATATCGAGCCAGCCGCCCGCCTCGCTTTGGCGGACCAAAGGCGGGACGAGCCAAAACGAGGCGAATTGACCCGTTTTGCCATCCTATGTGTAGGTAAGAAGAAATAGCTTGGAAGTAAACATCTAAAACATAGTTCAAGACTTGGTAAGGTAACAAGTACGAGTGAACATTAGAGTTCTTCAATTGGCTAAATTTTAGAAGAATTATGTTTTAATTTATTTTTTAACTTTAAAATAATATTAATTATTCTTTTATCAATTTTAATTTTAAATAAATTATTTCACTAATTCATATATATAAATTTATTGTGATATAAAGATAAAAAAAATATAATTTTATTAATTATGTAGAAAATATAATAATTTTTCTTAATTCTAATAAAATTATGATAAAATGTGAGTTAAAAATGGTTGATTAAAAAAAGTTTCAGATATAATTATGTAGATAACTTTTAAAACGATCCATTGAATTCGATATCCTGGCTGAATTAATGGCTTGATTGAATTAAACAAGAATAGTAGGAGGCATTGTGACACAAAAGGAAGAATAAGAGAAGTACGGTAGCAGTAGACAAAAAATTGTGCAGATGGCGCCGGGTTAAACACAGCAGCCGAAGAAATATAAGTTGAATAGTTGTTACACGGTATTCTGCCGTTCTTCTCATCCCTACACGTCAGAGGGTAATTACACCAATACGTCAAGAGCTACTAATTTTGAACATCACGAACTAAGTTACACTTTTAGATTTTAATCACACGTCCATAAATTAAAATTAGACGATGTATTCAAACCATGTCCGCGATATCGTTATGTCCATTGTCACTCCATCCAGATCCTGCTCGAAATTTGCAAACAGGGCATGTTCCTTGTTGGCGCAGCCAAGGATCAATGCAATTAGCGTGAAACTTCAGAAAAAAAAAAAAAAAAAAAGGAAACAAGGTGTCAGAATCATTTATAAGAGCTTAATAGATTAATACAGAATATCAACTATCATTTCAGTACATTTAGAATTACTTGTTAAGAGAATAGTCAACAACTGTTCCTCAATAAGTAACACAAATGTAAAAATGCTCGCACTATTACTAAAAGATAACTAAACAAGAGCAAACAATGTTTAAAACATATTACCTTCTTTCTTTAAAATGTTCAGATTTATAATTTGAGAAAATTCTCACGGCATGGCATAATTGTATAAAAGCATATGTTTGATAAACTTTTTTGCCAGGTGCTTCTTCCATTGATACACAACGTTAATGCTCAAATTCATAATGTAAATCCACATAAAAGAAAGTTTTCACAATATAAACATTACAAATCCAAGTCAACTATAGCCCAAATTAACAGGATTTCAACCACATTTTTACTAAGAAAAATGGTGATAACTTAGACATAAGTAAAACCTTTCTTCCTTCTCATAATTTCTAAGTGACTCTAACCTTTTTACTTCCATATATCAGAGAATCAGATGGCAAGAGTAGATATGAAGTGACATAATGAATCATCAAACAACATGAAAGCTAGTTGAACAAAAGTTACAGATTACTAAGCTATGAAACAGACCTGATGCAAGCAAGGTAAGCTACGCAGCACTTCACCAACATTGACTTGTTCCAAGCATACACTACAAGTGAGCTCATCGTCAGAGGCTTTCATGCTCCCAACAGCATTTGAATTATCTTGCTTCTTCTGCCACAAATGAAAAGGAATAAAATATGTAGATCACCATCATCACACTAGCAGCTCATAAAAGAAAAATTCTACAACTTGACAGTAATGAAAAGATTGATCAATAATCATAGAACAACAACAGTAACCAAGTCTTTCCCCTGAACTTATATTGGCTACAAGGACCCAAAAATGCTATAATGTTTTACAGTGAATCAATCTCTACAGTATAGACAAACCATAGACTTACAATGTACATGCTGCATATTTGTACTATCATTTCGTCATTTAACTCACCCAAAAGAATTGTAACGAATACACAAACGATGATGATGTAAATGATACAATGGTATTCACAAATTAATACATCAGTGCTGTGCCAGCACTTTCCCATATCGTCAAGAATAGCTTATGAAAATCACAAGAAAAACATGCAGAAAATGCACCCAATGAATCAATGAAGTTCTCATGAGCTGAATAATTCACTTGAATATGCCACATGGGTGGAGGAAAAAATCAGGCCAGAATGTCAACAATACCTCAGCAGAAGTGGAAGATGATGCTTGTTGTGTTGAGGAACCACCACTGTAAGCAAAAGCAGCTTCTAGTCAAATAATCAGTACTATAATTTTATTACTTTTGCACAAGACTATTTCTAAATGAAGGTGTGTAAATTCCCATTTCAACTAGAAGTTCAAGTTAGTACTAATAACTGGCAGGATAAATTGTACTGAACAGGACAACTTCAAATGTCAACTACTAATATAGAAAGTATATCATATAAAATATGGTAGTATACAGTAATCATAAGCGTCCCAATAGCATGGCAGTAAAAAACCAGTGTTTCCATGTCATCATTCAGAATATATTATTCACAATCAAAGCTATCATAATTTCTTTAACATAGAATTTTCTTAATATTATCATTACAATCTTACCCTCTAATGTATCCTAATATTTTATATTTTATATAATAACATGAAAATGGAGAGCAGTATCTTTTGCCCCACCATACGGACAAGAGTTGTTGGTATAAATTATTAATATCCATTTAAAGGGAAGACATAACTTATCAGAGTGATTAATTACCTCTGGGGACCAGCGACCTTGTATTTGTGAACTGGAAGTGCATTTATCTCTTCCTCAGTCATAGAAGGTGCAGTTGAAACATTATCAGAATCCAAAGCTCTTAAAGTTTCATAATCTGAAATTGGAAAGAAAAATCTGTATTCAATATATTATATAACACGTCTGAAGTGATTAGAGAACAAAATTAACTACAGTAGAACTCGTTTTCAGAATGTTCTAAAAATTTATATCATAAAAGACTGAAAAGAACTACAAACCAAGATCATCAAACTCCCTGTCAAGAAGTGCAAGCTGAAGTCTGAGGCCCTGCAGACGCCCTCGACTTGCAAGTGCGATCGATGGTGGCATATGCAACCTCAGTTCAGTGTGGCCAAGAATGCCACTGGCTGCTGCTGCATGAGCTTGGGCCTGTGCTTGAAGCTGTTGACATGTCGCATACATCCTCAACATTGTTGCCATCAAGAAAACACCAAGCACCAGCCAGAGCTACAAATAGAGATATGACCTTGTAATCCACTTGAATAAAATAAATGACATTTTTTCATTGAAAAACTTGCATGTCTACTTTACATACTACAAGAACTTACAAGAAAATTTGGGGACATCTGATGAGAGTTCAGTATCATGAACAACAGAAGAACTGAAACATATAAGCAATAAGATATAAATGGGACTTTGATGGCCATATGGGGAAAAATCAAAATAATAAAAATGTGATAAATCTGAGAGCAGGAATACCTGTCACGAGAAAAGTGAGTGAATTGGAATTACTAGGACGTGCTGCATGAACACGCTGAATAAAATATTGGAATCAGTATGGAGTTTTGGACTTCAAGTTGTTTTATTCATAGAACAAGAAAACACAGAAATAATAAAACATCTCTCGTGTCAGCTCCATCAAAACGCTTGTACAGGTGCAGATAATGAGTACAAGAAGTACATACCAATGCTCGCCTCTCTGGTATAAATCCTGGAAACCCATTTTCAATATCTGCTCTTGTTCCTCGAAAAACAAAACTCATGGATCTATATATTTGAAACTTGAATTAAAACTTCACAGGTAGACTAGAGACTTGACCAAAATCAGCAATTAAAACCTTTGAATATTCTGAAATATCAAATAAAACCATAGTCAGAAGACAAGAAATCAATAACCCATAAATGCTAGAATATAAAGTTCAATAGGAACTCAAAGAAGGGAAAAATGAAAATTTTCCATGAATACCATATAATTTTATCAGGAGACTGTATCTGATAAGCCAAAAGAGACAGACAGACATACAGTATCTAACAAACCACGTCCTAAGCTTACCAAGATCATCCCTAAAACCGGCCAATACTATAAAATATTATCATTCTTTGGAAATACACATCATATCAATAACATTACCACAAAGGAATAATAGAGTTAAATTTGGGTCCAACTTAACAAAAAATAATAAGGTTAGGCACAATCACTCATATTTCAACTTTCAAAGCAATGCGTGAACATTTAGAATTGTTTCACTCTCACACAGAACAGGGTCCTAAAATAGGTTTCCGTTGAACAGTTTATTTGTGAAAATTTACGTATCCCAAATGTAATAGGAAAGTAAATTTGCCAGTTTTAGACTTAACAGAACATAATTCATCAATTCTAATATCTAAATCTTTTTCTCCTTCATAAAATTCATCCATTTCTACAAAACTAATATCTCATGCCATTCACCAGCTACAATCAACGACAACGTAAATTGACAGAATCAATCACTTGGCTTCCACTACTCGGAGCCAAATAACTTCCAAGCATTACATACAATTACACAATTTGCAAGATTTCAATCCAATTGAGATACACAAATTAAGGTAATAACGTCGATCAAGAATCCACCAATCGTTTACTACGCGGTTATCATTTAACGGCATCGATCAAACCAAGCGCAAATCCTCCAACAAGGTCAAACAAAAACCCTAGCGTAATCTGGAGATAAAATTCAATCGAATCACAACAAGAAAGAAACGCTCAATCATAACAATAATAGTAATAACAAAAACATTGCAAAAACATCTCAGGAGATGAAAAATTGAAAATGGATTCGCGTGAGAGAGAGGGTTACCGAAATTTGCGAGGAACAACAGCTGAATGTGATTGGGGCTGTGATCGGAAACAGCGATAATCGGTTTTCGATCACAAGACAGAGGCGGAATTGGATCTTTCACCTCCCGACTCGATTCGATTCAGCCGAAGATCACGAGAAACGGTAATGGTGATATAGTTTTTTTCTTTTTCTTTTTAGATTTTTTGCTTTTGTTAAACAATGGTAAGTCTGTGTGTGGTGTGCGGTAATCCTCACGTATATACCACCATTATCAGCTTTTTACAAAATAAAGCCATAAAAACCGAACGTACAACAAGATAAAAAAAATGTGATAGATAAATAAAAAAATGCATCTTAAAAAACCTATGAAAAATAGTATAATAAATTAACATTTTTAAAAATAGTATAATAAATTAACATTTTTAAAAATAGTATAATAAATTAACATTTTTAAAAATAGTATTATTTACTCATCCGTCAATATACTACCTCCACTTTCTCTTTTCTGAAGATACCTTCGTTTACTATGAAATCATTTTAGTCAATTTAGTACTGAAGAATTCAAATAATACGCAGATTATAATTTCGTTCAGACAATTCTAAAAAAGTGAATATAACAAATAAAGAAAATCATATAAATAATATATATATATATATATATATATATATTAAAAAAACAACTTTTTTTAATTAAAATAACAAAGAGAGCGAAATTTTAACCATAAACATGACTTATTTGTTTTACTCTCATCTATAAAAATCTTATTAAATATATTTTTAAAATAATATAAACGGCCGAAATAAGTTAAAGGGCCCTGATATTTTGACATGCTCAGTTTAAACAATTCCTCTTACAATCCTTTTGATTAATAAAATAATGATAAAAAATTTAATAAAAATAAAAATAAATTATTATTATTATAATATTAAAAGTGTATTATTTTTAAAAATGGTATGGATTTGGATTGTTAAAATATTATTTTTTATAAGTTAAATAATTTAATAAATTTTAAGTAATAAATAATTGGTTCATTTATGAGAACTCAAATTAAAATAAATAATTAAATAATGATTTAATTAAGAACTTCAAACTGCAATTCAATTTAAAATATCTCAAAACTTAATAAATTAAAATATTAAATAAACATAAATAAATAATACTGGAACTTTTTTTTAATATATAAAAAACTTAATAAATTAAAATATTAAATAAACATAAATAAATAATAATGGAACTTTTTTTAAGTAATCATGATATTGTTTTTTATCAATTTAAAAAAAAAAGACTCTTCCCTATATGAAATAATTTTAATTTATCGTTTATAATTTTATTTCTGTTTTTAAACTTATACTCTCTAAACTTTTTTTCATTCATTACCTCATTTAATTTTACAAACTTTATTTTAGTAATTCTTTTTTAATATCACTCTATTTATTTTAATATGACATATAAATTATTTACTTTCTTGATTTTCCAGTAAGAGTACACTATTTATCTTTATTTGTTGATAAAGTATCTAATAACATAATGGTTTTATAAACTTTTATAATAAAAATAAATGACAAGAGTTCAAAATTAACTAAAATTAAAAATTATGATATTTTTAAATATTTTATTTAAAATAAAATAAAAATTATCTCACTATCATGATTAAATTAAAGAACAAGAATGAAATAAAATCTTATATTTTCTTTTGAATGTTTCGATTTTGAGTATTCTGAAATAAATAATATTGTTGAATTAAAATATATTTTACGTTTTGATTCCAGCTCTCATATGGGGAACATTTTCCGTCCTCAGTCGCCACTTCTCACCATTTCATTGTTAGCTACCTCATCTTCCTCGTCGCCATCATACAAAACTTCTCCATTGCCTTTCAGCTTCCACTCCACGTTACCGTTCAGGGAAACTTATGTTATGTTCTAACTGACTATTTTTCATTCTATCTTCACTATTCAATCATTTTAAATACAAAAGTAATCTTAGAAATAATTTTTCATCTTCTTATATCTATTATAACAAATATGTTTAATGATCTAACTAAAGTATGTTACTCCTTTGAAATCACTCAAGTAACCAAAACCACTCAAGAAACACATTCCTACCGAAGTTGAACCAATAGTACAGACGCATGAAACATGAAAAGAAACACTTCTGCAGCAAAAATACTTATAGAAATCTAAAAATTGCACTACTATTTCAATTTGGCAACACGATTGCTTCAGCTTAAATTAAACTTTGTTCACTTAGTTGTGACTGTCACGTTAAGTTACGCTCTATATTTGCCCTACCCCTACTACCTCTCTACTAACTCCACTTACCTCTACAGATTCTCCAACATCAAAAACAAAACTTCATCGTATGACAGATCACCAAACTCTCACTGCCATTAACAAGTAGTAGATTTGACAACAAAAATAGTCAATCACTATTAGCCAAACCTCCAAACTGATACCATCAAACAAATAGATAATTTAGTAGAACAGGCTTATTTTATGTCTTAATATAGATTTGTTACGTTAAACATTGCAAAATAACTTTACTGTCTACATTGATCATATCTAGTTCTAATAGAATTATCTCTTGTAACAAAAATACACTAGTTGTGTATAAAAAATAACCTATAGAAGGGTTCTCCACCAAATCAAATCCATGATCTATCCAAAAAAGACTAATCTCCCAGTGGTAGGCCACACCACACCCCAACCCAATCTAATCAAACTAAGGACCCATGCCAAGTCTTCGACTCGCAAGTTCACACCTTGTGTCAGCAAATCCAACTCTTGAGTTGACCAAGTCAAACTCCATCCACACGTTCTGTTGATGATGGTGCCCAATCACGTAAGCCTCAATTCCCAACAAATCTGAATTTCCAAACGTGAAACAATACACATCATTTCCCTTTCCCACGTCATCACCCACTCTATACAATAACCTCTCCCCGGACACACCCATCTCCGCCCCCTCAAACACCATCGTCACGGCGGGCACGGCCGGCACAACATTCCCTCTAACCCGAAAACACAAATCCATCGCCCCTTCAAACACAAAATTTGGATCCTCCAAAAGGGTCAGCACCCCTTTCGTCTGTTCCAAAAACTCGTTCTTTAGAGCAGTATAAACCGACCCGAGAAGGAAAGTGAATTGGGTACCCGAATCGACCATAGTCTGACCCGCCCCGGTATGGTCTGGTGCGAAAATTGACTTGGGCACCTGTAATGGTTTCGACCCGACCCTAATACCCATTAAACGAACCGTGTATGCGACACGGTCGAAGTAGGGTAATGGGGTATTCATCTTCACCAGCGGCGTGTACTTCAAAGGGCCCAGCCACGTGAGTTTCGTGTCGCCGAAGAGTAACACGCCTGAGGCATCGTGGCCGGAGATGCAGTAGGAGAATTTCGGAAACCCCATTTGCGTCACAAACGAGAGCGACCCGCGGTTCATGCCCATTAACCCGGTTGTTTTGGAATCTTCTTTGGTGTTGGAGCTAAACCCAGAGTCCATGCACCCGAAGATAATACCGGGTTGACCCGATCCGGATATGGAGAACGTGTCGGTGGCGAGGTTGCCCTCTATGGAGGTGGCGTCAGCGTAGGAGACGATGGCGTGACAGAGATTTCTCGGATCGCAGGAAACGGGTATGGGGAAATCTCGGGTCTGGGCCGTGCAAACGGGTGAGGTGCAAGGTGTGGGGGTGTACGAGGAAGAGAGTTGTGGGTTGAAGATTGAGTTCATGTTTTGGCTTTTATTGCAGTGGAGCCACGAGAGTTCGCTGCCTGTGTCCAGGACCATGGTAACGCTCTGTGGGGGCGTGCCTACGGTTAGTGAAACGGTTAAGGTTACGTTGTGGTGGAATGAGAGCTTACGTGAAGAAGGACTTGGAACAGAAACAAACCCATGTGGGAGTGTTTGGGATTTTAGAGGCAATATGAGAGGGGCTTGGGGCGAAGAATTGGTTGTTTGGACTAGGATAAAAACAGTGAAAAGGGTCATTGTAAGAGGAGGAAGAAGAAGGAAATGGGAGGCCATGTTGTGTCGTGTCTAATGATTTGGTTACCTTGAATTGAAGGCTTCAATTTTTAATGGAAATAATGGAGAGAGAGAGAGAGAGGTGAAGGGTGCGTGTCCTTGTAGTCAGTGACTGTCTTGTGTGGTGGGAAAGTGTTTGAGGTACATCCATGATATCTCTATTCTTGAAATTCTAATATGTAGCTGGATTGAACCTTGAATTGTATCGTGTCATGACATGCAGGGTAATGCGTACAACTTCGATTTTGGCCGTCTTCAAGATGTGTGGAGTGTACAGAAACCTTTACAGTTGTGTTATTTTCTTAGATGCTATTTCACTGGTGACTGAAATACTAATGTTTTCTTAATCTAGATATTTCTTTAAACTAGGCCTTTGAAGTATTCATCTATTTAAGAAACTGATATTATTGCATTATTTTCATTCATACCCCGTTGTATTATTTATATTCTAGTACTTTGCTACGGTGGAAAGTGTATCATTTGGTCATAACCAACTCTTATAATCACTGATTCTCCTTGATTAATTCTCTTGTTGGCATGATTAATTTGAAAGGTGAGGCAGAGAAAAAGAAGGAACACAAGGATGGAAAAAGTTAGATGCTACCAAGGCTTTTTTCAGGAAAAAGGTTTCACTTTAGAAGGTATAACCAAAGACATAAAGTGCAGAGTTCCAGGAAAACCTGGAAAGAAAAGGTTCTGCTTTGTTTGAGATAATGAACTGGCCTATTTATTGTCCCTTGACTCTATTAAAAATTAGTGTGTATTTACATGTATATTGAGACACCTATTAGCCTAAGTATAGTGTTAATATTTATTTGAAAAGTAGACAGACACGTTAATCTTAGTCATGTTGATTTTCGAGGGTGCTGCAGCTAAGTTGACTACATGTTCTATAATTTACTGTTTTAGTCAATTCAGTGCAATGTGAAATAGTTAAACTTGATTTGGACTTGCCTTTGATTGGTTGGAAATAGGGTCTTGCTTGCATTAGTAGAGTTGGTGATAATTTACTGATATTAGGAATTTTTTATGTGTTCAGTAAGATTTGGTTACACAGTTGTGTCCAGTAATGAACCATTAAGTTGATTGCTTCGAGAAAATGTTAAGTTGAATTTTGGTTTACTAGTCTTTTGGTGGTGTCAGGCTTAGAAGGTGAAACCTTGAGTCTTTGAATAAACTGATATGATTAGTTATAAGTTTTGATGACGACACCGACTTTTCCCTTTTAGTGGGACTGAACATTTTTATATTTCCCACACAACATTGAATTTCTGCACTTTAATCTAGAGGTAAGGCTTGTGACTAGATAGACAGTAATGTCGCAAAATGGATTTTGTTTCAATAACATTAAGACTTAATCCATTTTTTCTTCTGTTTATTTATTTGATTTAATTTCATCATACTATTAATTAATAAATTATTCAATCTAATCTCATATTCATAAATCAATTTAATATGTTTTATTACGTTCATATCAACTTGAAATGGTGATGCTAGTTATCAATAATAATTTAAAATTATCATTAAAAAATTGTTGCTAATTGATGGTAACATTTTTTTAGTGGCATTGCCATTGATGGAGGCTAATGGTACTAATTTAATTTAGACAGAAAATATAAGATTGTATTAATCAAAGAAAACTCTTTATTTTTTATTTAAATTTCTTAATTGATGATTTAAGGACACTAGTTAGATTTTTTTTTAATGTTAATTTGTCGCCATGAAAACATTAAAAAAACACATGAGCCAACTCTATTCACCTATTAACATGATTTAAATGAATCCCTTTAAAAACAAAAATATATTATGTTTAGACTTGGAAAATTTAGTGTAACAACACACATTAACATAAAATATAAATAACACTTAACATGGAGATTAAACCCAGATAAAAAGTGTGTTTAGAGGAAACTTCTTTTGTAACATTTTTAATAGAAAAAAAAGGAAAAAATTAAGTTATATATAATTTTTTTATAATCTAATTAAAAATAACTTCTATAAATTAAGTTATCATAACCTAATTGTAATTTATAGAGAAATTAATATTTTATTATTTTTCTCTCTTGAAAAACATATATAGAAAAGTTGTTCAAAAACAGATCCTAAATCATTAATTGAGGACACTAGTTAGCATCTTTTGAATAAATATTATGGCATAAAAATTAGTGTATGTTTGGTTTTCATCCGTTTAAAGGAAATTTGCATAAAAAATCTATATTCATTCCAAAAGGTATTCCACAAAGATTAAGTTTGCACATTTTTCAAACTCACCCAAGACTAAGAAACAAAATCCAAAATTATTTTCACTTGTTCCACTCAACATTATCGTGGTGGCCAACTACATGCCATTCATGGGTGATACTAATTTCTTGTCCGTTTTACTTACCCATCTCACTTCCAACTTTCTTAATGGTCTTTCCTTTGAAATTTGCACATAATGACATACCCATAAGGTTCGAGTGGCACAAACGAATCAATTTGAGAGAAATTTAAATTCTAACTATTTTGTTTTTCTAGCAACGTGGTCCAAGGATTTGGTATTAATATTCCAATACAACTCTCTTTATGTCATTCAATTAATTATAGCTACGGAAAAACTACCCTTCATTTTAATTATTGGTCAACTAAATATGTTGGTATCTTGTTTTGTTCTCATCATGAGGTTTTGTCTTCGTAAGAAAAATGGCTGCAATTTTATTTTTCAGTTGAAACTTCCATGACTCTATTAAATAATATGTAAAGTGAGTGACATAAAATTGATTCTTGGCAATCTCAATGGGATTCATTTAATTCCCAAAATAGCTAATTGATATTATTCTCTTTCTAGAGATGTTAGTTCAAAACGATAAAACTTCTTTTGATCATATAATTTGTATCTTTAACTTTTTTGGTAAAATTCTAAAATATTCTCATAAGTTTAGTTTTTTAGTTATTTATGAGATTAGTTATCAATTTACAACTTAGTTATATCTAAAAATTCCATCCCTTCTATTTATTGTGGGTGTGTATCAGAAAATATTTAATTCTTTTATTAATTTACGAAGAAGAAAATAATGTTAATAAATATGAAATTTAAATATAAAACATAATTAAAATCAAACAACGGAAGCCCTAATTACAAACCCTGAAATTGTTGTTTTTGAACTATGTTCAACAAGAACGGCTAAGATTGATTTTTTGCCAACAAACCCCACTGTAGATTTTGAAGCTGGAATTGAATAAAAATGGAGAAAAGGGTTGAAAAGCACAAGTTATCATCATCAGCACCACCGCTATTTTTCTTGTTGGTAATTCAATTTATTTAAACTTTTATTTTCAAAGTAAATATTTATTCCTTTGATAAAGCTTACGGCGAATGTACTTAAAGAAAAACGAAAAAAATAATCTGGAAAATATGACACACGAGGGTAGAGGACAAAACAAAATTATTACGCAATAGCTGGCCTTAACTTGAATGGAAAACACAAAATGGGAGAAAATTTTAATAAAGAGGAAGAAGCGATGGTTTTAATTATGACTAATTAAATTATTCCTCACCTTGGCGTCCCCAATTTTTTTTTTTACTAAATTTCTCAGTAGGAAAAAGACTGGACATAAAATTCATACCAGCCCAAGCCCAAGCCCAATAAAAGAGATTTAAAAATTTTCATTATTGGGTGCGTCGAGTCTGTTTACAGTTTGGGTTGATGTATTTTTGCAGTAAAATTCGCAGCAAATTCCTGGCAATATTTTCTTCAAGAAAATGGACCATCTCCAGTACTGATACTTCATCTACTAAAGAAATGAATATCAATTTATGCATTCATTGATTTTATATCCATGAAAATTTATACAGAGATAAAGGGGGAAAATTTGAAAGATATGTTTTTTATGTATGGAAATTCTATAGACCAGTAAAAAAAAATTACTTATTCATTATGCATATTGACAAAGGAACAGGTCACATTAAATTGGTAATTTGCTACATCTTTTATGAAAACAAGAGGTGTAAAAGAAAAAAAATTTAAGAGTGAAAATTACATTTTTTTATACCCGTAATATATGTGTCATAATGTAACATAAGAAAATGAGAAATAATAAAGTATTTATGATGTAATTATCTGAGATATATTATTATTCTTTTTAATTATCCATATATAGCTTATAATATAAGACACGGATTTTAATAATTTGTTTGTTTCATCGGCTTTGGGAATAAAGATAAAAAAAAAACATTTTTTTTGAATTTTTATTTGGTGATAACATGTGAAGATAGAAAATAAAAGAAAAAAAAATTATATACAAACATTTTTTATTTAATATAGTCATATAATTTCATGCATTTTTTTAATGTAGCCAAACAAGAATAAAGGGCTCCTTTCTTTCAATTTTTTTCTAATAAACAACCTAAAGGTTATCTAACTTTCTTTACATTTTTGTTTTCCTAAACTTAATATATCATAGTTTCAAGTTTGTTGACTGCCAGAACTTTTATCTTCAAATCTATGTTAAGTTCATGCAAATTATATATTTTCATCTGAAGTTCTTCAAACTTTGTAAATATAAATTTTTTGAAAAGGTTATTGCTTGTGCAAAACTTTCCAAAATCCGATTAAGACAGGCCAACAAACAACGACTTTTTTTCATAAATAATACTGTTTTAAAAAATATTTACCCAAATAGCACCTCTGCAACTTTATTTACACAACTAGCACTGTTTACTGTTCACTTAATAAAATAATATTATTTCGCGCAACTGTTCATTGTTCACTGTATTAAAATAATATTATTTCGCGGACTGAACTCTCGCTCAAGCGAAGAAAACCTTCGCTTGAGCGAGGAAACCTGTAACAAAGGGGTAGTCTGGGGTAAATTCTCGCTCAAGCGAAGTTTTCTCGCTTGAGCGAAAAGTATGATCGACTATTATCCCATTATAGTCGATCACTTTGACATATATGACTTTAGATAGCGGTTATTTGGCCAACCGCTATCTAAACTAACCGCTATCTAATGCAGTAGTTTAGATAGCGGTTGGCCAAATAACCGCTATCTAAAGTGACTCAAGCGAAAATCACACCGCTTGAGCGAGGACACCTGGAAACAAGGGGGACTCTCGGGTTCTGTTTCGCTCGAGCGACGCGGACTTTCGCTCGAGCGACAAAGTGATTGAAATCTGTTTCAATCGATTATAACGTATTTCAATCGATTAAAATAACTTGGAAAAATTTTGTACAGAGTTTCAATCGATTAAAACGCGTTTCAACCGATTAATACAACTTCGAAAAAGTTTGTACAAAGTTTTAATCGATTAAAACTTCTTTTTATCAGCTAAAATAACTTGGAAAGTTTTTATAAGAAAGTTTTGCAGTATATCAATCGATTAAAACACGAAACAATCGATTGAATCAAACTTAGAAAAGTTTTGTAAAGTGTTTTAATTGATATAACCGTTGTAGTATCAGCTAAAACAAATCTGTTAAAGAATCAAGAACGTATCAATGGATTGAAAGGACTTTTAACAGATTGAAACGGCTATTTCAACAGATTAAAACAAACTTTCAACAGATTAATTAATGCAGCAGTTATGAAAATACTCTTTAAAATCAGTTTGCTTGAACTTTTTAAACATACATTGAATAAGATCTTCGTTATATCAAATGATTCAATAAGATCTTCATCATTTTCAATTAATTGAAAAACTCCTAAGTTTCATACATTGAGACATTTCTTAACTAACACAATCTAATGATGCGAAGTAGATGCACATGCAATATTGGGACATGTTCTTACTGCTATGACCAGGGGTATGACAATATGAACATTTTTTAATCCTACTTTGATGTTCCGTAATGTCCATCTCGGTTCTTATACGACTTGATTTCGGTCGGCCCTTTGAAGTTCTTTTCATTTACGGATTTGCACACAAAGTAGGTCCTGTGTATGTTGGCCAATATTCTTCATTTCGCAATAACCCAAATTGTGTTCCGTATACCTTTGAAACTTGTTGTAAGGTATACACTGAATTAATATAGTTGTTGAAGTCATGGTGTGCATGCTTGCATGCAGCAAGAACATGTGAACAAGGCATGTGAAATTTTTGGAATTTCCCACGGTCACACCATAACTCATCAAGGTGAACTGCAAACTTCCCTGCTGGTCGAACTTCACGCGGGTTTTGTGTTTCTTCTACTACAAATTTTGTGGTAGACACTGTCAAACGTTATGACCACTGTGCGTGTTTGCACTGTGTTTGTGCTTCCTCTAAATTCTTGGCCAAAATTTCGGAGTATACATGACCGGCATTGATGAGGGCATCTATCCGCCTCCCTCTTTCAATGAAAAATTTGTTGCAACGGGTGTACGTTGCGGTGACCATGGAGCAAATAGGTAGATTTCTTGTTTTTTTCAAAACAGAGTTGATAGACTCTGCTATATTGGTCGTCATGTGGCCCCAACGTCGCCCATTGTCCCATGCAAGTGCCCATTTTTCTCTAGGTATCTCATCCAACCAATTAGTTGCTTGTATGTCACATTGCCTCAAGATGTTGTAATAATAGTAGAATCGTGGTTCGAGTCATCCCATACGCTACAACAATATTAAAAAAACATAGTTAATATAAATATTTATTAGCCACAATTATATAATGAATAAATTGAAACAAATTTGAAGCAAAGGAATTACCCATATTTACAACATCTTTCCTCGGTGCGGTGTTTTTGAAATGTCTCATAAAATTACGTGCAATGTGTCTAATGCGATAGACATGCGTTGAATTATTTTCTCGTCCATCCGCTTCCATTTCTCATGTATGCACTTCTAATGGATTCATGTCGGTCTGATATGAGGCATAATCCTTGCTGGGGTGTGACATATCTTTGAAGGTTTTTTAAGAAAAAAAACCAGGCATCACTTGTTTCACCTTCAACCACTGCAAACGCAATGGGGAGGATGTTGTTGCGGCCATCTTGTGCTACTGCAACCAACAAGGTACCTCTATATTTTCCATACAAAAAAGTTCCGTCCACTTGAACAATGGGCTTGCAGTGAACAAATCCATCTATGCATGACCTAAACGCCCAAAACACACGTTTAAAAATATTTGAATTTTGTTGAAGGACTTCACCTTGGTAAGCTGGTTGTGACTGCAGTTTGTAGATGAATCCGGGAACAAATTGTTGCATCGCTTGTAACAAACAAGGCAACTTCTTATACGACTCCTCCCAATTGCCGTAGATGATCTCCACTGCCCTTTGTTTTGCCAACCAGGCCTTCCTATATGTTATAGTGTAACCCGTTGTTAATTGGATGTGGGCTATGATTGTGGATATTGGTGTTGACGAATCAGCATCAATTAGTTGACCAATTTTTTGGGAAATCATTTTATATCCCAACTTGTTGTGATCTTGGCTGATTAATGGCGAAACGCATGTATGGTGCCCTTCAAGCTTCATAATCTCCCAATATTGCTCTCTCGTACGCAATATTGCTCGACATCTCCAATTGCATTGGTTATCACCACATTCAACAACATATCTACTTTGGTTTGAAATTTTCACCTTGTATGTGCAGTGATTGACAATGTGAAAACGGTTGATGACATCTTGAACTTGTTCTTTTGTTATGAAACGTTGTCCAAGAAATAGAGTTCCTGCCGGAGAAACAAAAGACTCTCTGTCCAACGCATGACCATACTCTGGGTCTTGTTGTTGAATGTGATTTTCAAAGTTAAGAAAATGTTGTGGTGGGTTGTATGGTTCCATTAAGTTTGGTGCATGTGTAGGGATATGTGGTTGTTCGTCCTCTGAATCATCTTGATGTTGGCTGAGAATTTCATCTTCGTCTTCATCCTCACTAAAAGGATCAACGACTTCAATTGGGAGGCCAACAATTTCGTTCTCTTGTGTGGGTAGTTCTTCGTTGATGTTGGTGGAAGGGCCACTTAGAAGTTGGGTCAAAGGGATGTAGTCATTATGTGTGGGTATTTCTGGGTGAGTGTATGGCAAAGCTTGGTAGGGTAAGGGTGAAATTTCTGGTGAGTGTGTGTTGGGGTATGAAGAAGAAGAAGTTTTAAATGAAACAAAAATTTCAATACCACATAGACTTGAGTTTGAATCATGCACATCGAACATGACCTCCACGTCGTCATCATCTTTCAACTCAACAGCAATGAAGTTGTTGATCCCAACTCCGAGTCTAGTTGGACAGCGAAAATGGATGGTTGCTACATTTTCATGGGGTTCTTTCTCCAATTTCTTGTGGATCAACTTCTTCAGCCTTTGTAGAGAAATTCCTCTCTTTAAAGGAACAAGTTTTGCAGTCCCAGTATTGAAGGTAACTCCCTCCATGGGACATGGGTTCATGAAACCATCATAGTGGACAATAATAGACACTACACCCATTTTAGGAGTGTGGAACACAAAGAAGACTAAAGGTAAGAAGAAGAAATAATGCAAATAGCTTCAGAGATTTAGGAGTGTGCAATGTGAGAACTTCAAAGAATGAAAGTAGTCTATTTATAATGAAGTCACATGGTTTACGCTTTTTGGCTAACCCAATGCGGGGAATCCAAGATTGGAATCCAAGATTTTGTCTAACATTGGAATCCAATGCTCCCTCACATGGTTTACGCTTTTTGTCTAACCCAATGCAGGGAATCCAAGATTGGAATCCAAGATTTTGTCTAACATTGGAATCCAATGCTCCCTCACATGGTTTCACGCTTTTTGTCTAACCCAATGCATGGGAATCCAACATTGGAATCCAATGCTTTGGCCAAGATTGGAATCCAATGCTTTGGCCAAGACATGGGAATCCTGACTTCGGTGGGTGACTCAGCATTGTAAATAGTTGCAGGTTTTCTCGCTCAAGCGATGGTTTCTCGCTCGAGCGAAACAGAACCCGAGAGTCCCCCTTGTTTGAAGGCTTCATCGCTCAAGCGGTGACTTTGTCGCTTGAGCGAGTAATGACCGAATCACCTTAGATAGCGGTTGATAACAACCGCTTTTAAAAATATATATTACATAGCGGTTGGCTTTAACCGCTTTCTAATGTAGTAGTTTAGATAGCGGTTGGCCAAATAACCGCTATCTAAAGTCATATACTGAAAGTGATGCTAGCAAAAGATGTCATTGATTTGATGAAGTCAAAGATAAAGTCAAAAGTCAACTCTGCGATGATCAACAAGTCACCCGAGATAATTGAGTTGAAGATTGAGTGTGTCTGAACAGAAAGTTTCTGCTGCATAAAGTTTTTTCATCATTTTGCAAAATGCCTCAAAAATAGTTTTAAACAAATCAAAAACAAAAGCATTTTGACAAAGAACTTTCTTAATAATGTTTTTAAGCGATATAGTTTTAAAAGAAACGATTAAAATCACTTAGAATGTTTAAAGAAGTGTTTTTACGAGTATTTTAATCGATACAAACTTCTTTTAATCGATTAAAACCACTTTGGAAGTCAGGATGATCGATCAGAATGAAATTATGACCGATCAGAGGTGGTTATGATCGATCAGAATTAAATTATGACCGATCAGACCTATTTCAATCGATTAAAACGCATTTCAATCGACTAAAATAACTTGGGAAAACTTTGTACGAGTTTCAATCGATTAAAACGCATTTCAACCGATTAAAACAACTTAGAAAAATTACGTGCAGTTTTATAATCGATTAAAACTTCTTTGTATCAATTAAAATAACTTGAAAAGTTTTATAAGAAAGTTTTAAAGTAAATCAATCGATTAAAATGAGAATCAATCGATTGAATCACTCTCGAAATATGTTTGTAAAATGTTTTAACTGATATAAACATGGTTGGAGGGTTGGTCTTTCCACCAACTAGACGTAAAATCTGCCTTCTTAAATGGCTATTTGGAGGAGGAAATATATGTAACACGACCATTGGGATTCATAGTCAAAGGAGAAGAGCACAAGGTATACGAGGCATTGGAACTATTATGCATCGGATGAAATACTCACGTGATATTCTTAGCGAGGTTCGGGATGAAGAATTGCAATCTTTGCGATAAACTCCAACGGAAATGGGTCCGAGATTAGAAAGGGGCACCGAGGAGGAAGATGTTGATCACACAAAGTTTCGCGAGAATCATTGGAAGTCTAAGATACCGTGTAACACCGGACCCGTGGTAGCTCTCTCCTCTCGTCAAGCGAGTATATAGGCTGCTGCACATGCTGCATGTCAAGCTGCATGGCTCGGGATGCTTTGTTGAAGGAGCTGAATGCGAATTGGTCCAACCACCAACATTGTTTGTTGATAATAAGTCTACAATAGACTTAGCTAAACACCCATCGGCTCATGGAAAAAGCAAACATATAGAAATGAGGTTTCATTTCTTGAGAGAGGTTTCATTTCTTGAGAGAGCGGGTTAATGATAAGAAGCTTGAAATAGAACAACTGCAGTACGGAAGATCGGAGTGCGAGATATCTTTACAAAGCCTTTGAAGGTCTGCTAGATTTTGTAAACTCGGAGAGTGTCCGAGAATTGTTCAGTTTTGACTTAAGTAGGCATGTTGAGATTTAAGTCAAAATGCATGATGGGTAGTTACGTGTATGGGTATTATGTGCATGGGGCATGCATTACGTGCATGGGTTTCTTTCGGTTTTTTTCGTTTTGTTCACGTTCTCTGTTCTACTCGTTATTTGTTATTTCTACTTGTATATAAACATTACGGTTTTCATACATCAATAAAAGGAATGTACTTCGGTTTCTATCCGTAGCTCTCCCATTTCGGATATAACGAGAGTCCCCCTTGTTTCCAGGTGTCCTCGCTCAAGCGGTGTGATTTTCGCTTGAGTCACTTTAGATAGCGGTTATTTGGCCAACCGCTATCTAAACTACTATATTAGATAGCGGTTGGGCAAATAACCGCTATCTAATGCGATAGTTTAGATAGCGGTTGGCCAAATAACCGCTATCTAAAGTCATATATGTCAAAGTGATCGACTATAATGGGATAATAGTCGATCATACTTTTCGCTCAAGCGAGAAAACCTTCGCTTGAGCGAGAATTTACCCAGACTACCCCTTTGTTACGAGTTTCCTCGCTCAAGCGAAGGTTTTCTTCGCTTGAGCGAGAGTTCAGTCCGCGGAATAATATTATTTTAATACAGTGAACAGTGAACCGTTGCGCGAAATAATATTATTTTATTAAGTGAACAGTAAACAGTGCTAGTTGTGTAAATAAAGTTGCAGAGGTGCTATTTGGGTAAATATTTTTTAAAACAGTATTATTTATGAAAAAAAGTCACAAACAACTTGATCCAATTTTGTCAAATAGCAAAATGATGAAGATGCTAAATCGTTCTTTGACTTATACCATTAATTCAGCATTGATACAAAACTCACAGGTTCCATGCTTTCAAAACGCCTTCAATTTTTTTCTTTTGAATTTCTTATATAGATCCTTCTCTCTCTCTATATATACAGAAAGAGAGAGAGAGAGAAAGGGAATCATTTTAACAAATCTACGCAATGATTAATTAAACATGTCAACAATTTTATATACTTAAAAATTTGAAAGTTAATGAATTCTGTTATCTAGTAACATGATATAGTTTTGGAATGCTATAACGAGGGTAAACTAAGTCATCTTGTTCCCATTGACATCCTCCCACTCATCTAAACAAAGAAAAATCCCAACCAAACTTGGAAAAATTACAACTTCATCGCGGTGCGTTTTGTCGTTTATACAATAAAACCCGCAGAAGTTGTTATGATAACTAACAAAATGTCCCAGGTATGAACGGCTCAAGTAGCTCTTCGGCTAGTGACACCCACCAACATAAGAAAGAAACACAACATAAACTTTTTTTTTGGTTTTCTATGAAGAGAACATAAACCTTGTAAACCTTGGTTTGTGACACTTGTAATGTGTGCCAAATTTGAAATGGGGCAACCTCACTTCCTAATCTTTAATCTCTCATCAAATGAAACGTGGCAACTTGCTTTAGAATGAAAACATCATGGTATTATGCCACAGCTCACGCACAACCCATAATTAGTGTCAGTGTTGTATGATTTTGATGCTCATCTCAAGGCTTATAATTGGGAGAATGAGGATTCGGATCCTTTAATAAAAACCGGGTCTTCCGTGTTCAAAGCTTTAAGCATATAGTATATTTATGTTGTCTCCATGAAATCATCCAAAGCAAGGGTGGTGGCATCGCACAAGATCCCTTTCCGATTTTCAAAATTCCTTGAATACAGGTAAAAGGCATGTGCGAAAATCAGTGGCACTTGAATGGCGTGCAGAAAAAAAAATAAGTATCCACTATCCACCAAGCACTGCACGTGCAATTATTTTCGTTACTTAATTACATTGCCTCAATGACAGGGATTGAAACCCTAACACGTATACCACATTCCGTTTCACTTTGTTTATTGATGGCATGGTGTGAAAATAACATCAACTATATGCATATGTGCTAACCTTTGGGTCAGTCCCCACCAGAACTGAAACCATATTGGCCGATAGTAGTGCTGTCCAAAACGTGCACAACTCAGGAACTTATATTTTGCCAAAACAAGTATCATGTCTCTACACTATATAACCATGGCATTCAATGTTTATTTCAAGTTTACTTACAACCCTAACTCATTTGCATCTGATCAAGGGCACTAACAAAATTTATAACCCGTTTTCAAATGGTAGCTCAACTAAAGATTGGATTCATACGAGTTTAACTTGTCATTCATTTTGCCACTCCAAAATTTAAGTTTTACATATCTAAACATTTTACTAAAAAGGTTCGGTTTTTTATACCCCCGAAGGACTTGTTTACTAAAATCTTGTATACATATTGGATACGTAATTCAACTTATATTATCAATATTATTTTATTTCATCAATTATATTACAAATTAAATAATAAATTCAATTTTTAATAGTAACTTAAATATTTTTAAAATTCTCTAAATTAGTTAAAATTCATTATGTCATAGACTAATAATTGGTTAACATTGTTTAAAAACTTCTAACCTTTATGTTAATAATTTATTTATTATTAAAGTATTTTTAATTATCATACAATAACATTTAAAAAATATATATGCATCATTATCTATTTTCATTTTTTATCAGTATCCTCATATTTTTACAATGTTATTTAATCTATTAAAAACATATTCTTCATTATTTACCAATATCCTAATCTTTACAATGTTATTTGTTTTTTTTAATTGAATTACTCAAAAATATTATATCTTGTTTTCACGGATATTTTAAAATTATTTAAGATTTTTTAAAATTGATATAATCTTACCATACAAATTCTTAAAGATGAACATTTTTCAATTAATAAAAGTTAAACAATTAGCACTAAAAAATTAGGGTCCAATGACCAATTGAATCGATTATCCAATAACCAATTTCTCAAAAGGTTTTAAAATATATGAAATTTCATGTTTAGAAATCAGTCTCCAGCCGATTTCTCAACATAGTGATGTTATTTAGATAAATAATAGAAGGGATGTGTCATCAGGTTAGAATTTTTTTTTGTTAATAAAAAAAGTCTTCGGTAGGTAGGGTAAATTGCTTTACTGAGTTGGCAATGCGGCATTCATGACAATTGGTAAATGTCCACGCTCAAAACACACAGAGGCAACTACTCAAATGAGTTTGCAAGGACTATGAAAGGAATGGGATGAAATCGAAAGAGCACAATATTAACATGAACCTTAAAATCTGTACCAAATAGCCTAATAGATCATGGGTATTGTTCACCCATCAGTGTTTGGAGCTGCCTTGTCTTTTCTACTCCCAAATCTCAAGTTCGTTTCACCCAGAATTGCCATGAAGAGAATTCAAGAATGTGCCTTACTGCTAACATAGACTGAACTACAGCAAAACAGGATGTAATGCAGAAGGAGACGAAATTCCACACAGATGCTTGTTTAGAATCAAAGAATCAACTGTATAGCTACATGGGAAATATAATACAAATGTAGTACCCATTAAACTAAGTTATCATCCGCACAATCAATTCAAGGCAGCAGTATGCTACAAAGTAAAAACCAATGACAATAGCCACACCATGAATTTGGAGGACCATAAACTGAAGAATATCTATGATGAGAAAGATAAAAATATGGAAAAAAGAACAACAGTAGGTGCTTCAGTTCATTATCAAAGTAAAATGAAGTTCACGATCAACATCATCATATATCCCCTCACCCTCAAAAATTCCAAAGATACACAAACATTCGACAGTCCCAGATACCTCCTTCGCAATATCGTTCCATTGGTTTTACTTTCTCCCATTGGTTGCCACTCCTGTCCTATTCCCTATTGCTAACATAACAGTTCCCCCATCAAAGAAAATGTGAGAATCAATCACGAGACCCCATGATTGCAGTGCATTCTTGACGACTCTCAACCAATATCATTATGTACACTTTGACAATGGTACAGGGGAACCCAGAAACAAAGTTGAGAGCTTTTACACTCTTACTGACCCTCTTCTCCTCCCTTTATAACTACCATGCTCTCATCCCACTGTTTACATCCATAGACCATGTCCTGCGTGATCGCGGAGAAGGATCCATACTAGAACGAGAAGAACTCGCTCTCATAGACTCTCTGCTAGAAGCAGAACGCTGTGTAGTACTGGCACCACTACTTTCAACCCCACCTCTGAAGCAACCAAACAAATTGCGAAAAAAACGGTTAAACCCCCCAATCTCTCTCCCTCTATTCCCTCTCGAAGACCATGAAATCCTCCTCGGCTCACCTCCATTGTTAAATCCTCCATCCATTTCAGTGTACACCACAGGAAGCTCCCTCTCAGCACCTCTTCTCCCACCCGAGAATCTCCCTACAGCAAACCCTCCACCGGGCAACCTCCAAATCGTCAACCCCACATTCTCTTCCTCGTTCAACCCTACGTTTTCACGTGGATTTGAGTTTGAATTTGCATTTGGATTTGTATTTGAATTTGCGTTTGGGGAATCCGCAGGTAACTCGTGGCGACAAACGGGGCAAGAATTGTGCAGTGCGAGCCATGGTAAGATGCATTCAGGGTGATATATATGCTTACACGGCATTTCCCTTACGGCGGTGCCTAATTCAAAAGCTTCCTTGCAAACCGCGCAGTGCGATTCCATGGCTAAGTGAGTATCATCGATTTCAATGGTTGGTAACGAATCAATGGCTGCTTTTGACGCAGGAGGGTGCTCGTACCTCCCAATACCATTGATCTCAATCTGAGAAAGTTGCTCAAGAAGCCTATCGAATCCAGATCCGAGAAGAAACTCTGACATGCTCGGAGGCAAGGGTCTGAGGCCAGAACCAGCACCGTCATCGTAGAAGAGTTCAAAGCCTCGACTTTCATCCTCGGCGGTGGCGGTAGCGGCCGAGGCGGCGGTCCCGCCGCGGAGGACGATGACGGGGTTGAAGGGGGAGCGGTCACCGCCGTTGCGACGGGTGCGGCGTAGGGCGGGGCGGCCTGCGTTATCGGATGCGGGGCGTTGGCCGATCATGTACATGGCGGCCGGAGGGAAGCGGCGTCGGCGGGGGTCTAGGTGGACGGAGCGCGGCGGATGTTCGATTTCTTCGATGAATCCGCCGTCGCAATCGGGGCAGACAACGGCGTCGTGGCGTAAGACACGGACGAAGCGGCTACACCGGTAGCACCAGTACGAGGATGTCCCGGAAGACATCATCTTGTAGTAGATCTCGAATAAACCGAACGGATCCGCACGCGGGATTCAAAATTTTTGACCAGATTCTCGTACAAACAAAACCTATAAAAGTCAAAAAAGGGGGGAAAAAAAGGATGAGAACAAAGGGGCAATAGGCTATGACGAATTGTTGAATGTCTATGCGAGGGTTTCCAGTTGAGAGGGAAGAGGGAAGAGGGGAGAGGGGGGAGACAAGGTCATGTGTCGCGTGGAACAAAGATAACAGCAAAGCCGCGTAGTCATGTCTTAGCGTGTCTCCAACCACGTGGCCGAGTGTGGTTGGAATTAACGAAACGACACCGTCTTGACTATGAAACCTTGTTTGTGAGCCGTTTCGGGACTGTGTTTTGGACTTTACAATTACACTCCGATCTGCCCGAACTTGGACACATTCTAATCATTCCTTCACTCTTTAAATAAATACTGTACTTCTGTGTTTCAAATTTTCTATTAATATTTACAAATTTTATATTATAAATGGGAGAAGAAAGATGTACTGATTGATAAAAATGGTTCTAAAAAACTTTATTAAATTCGTTTTTAAATCAAAAAGAAAAAAACTGATTTTAAATTAAAATTTTAAAAATAAATCTCAAAATCTTTTTCTAAAAGATTAATAAAACTATTTTAAAAATTAAAATTAAACCAAATATACTATAAATAAATATCATTTATGGCAACACTCACCATAATAATAATATATATGAATATAATTATATGATAGATATTCTGTTTATGATGTTATTATCACTTGTTAATATGTGATTAATAGTGGATCCTTCTTAAAAAAATATAAAAAATAAATAAATCCTAAAATAAAATTATAACCGATAGCTTAATTAAAAGTAAAATTATATGTCAGCATAATAATATGTATATTTTCTTTAAGAAAAACTTGTTTACATTGTTAACAGTCCCTTGAAAATATGCATCCCTTGTTATCATTACTGGATTTTTATTTTGTTTTTTCTCTACAAATAAGAAAAAGTTTTGGGTCATTTTCGAAAGCTGTTGTGGGCTCAGGCAATGTTTTTTTGTCGGACATGTCATGTCATTTAGTTTACTCAAAGGAGTAGTTGGCGTGCATTTTCCAATTTTCATTTTTGTAAGGCCGTGTTTGGTTGGTTGGTTGTTCTTATACAAATTTTAAAACAAAAAACTATAAACTTGAAAATAAATTTATTATTTTTTTCTAATAAGGTGTAGGTTTTGTAACAATATATAATAATTAAAAAGAATGAAAACTAATAATTATTTTAATTGGTTATCTTAAATGACCCACATAAATAAATAAATAATTAATGAATAATAGTTAAAAATATTAAATATTAACTAATAGTAATAATATTAAATATTTTTGTATTTTTTATTATTATTCTTAACTTCAACTGATGTATTTATATAACTGTACTAGAAACACATAAGAAATAGCTATAGTATTGTATTCTTGATTGAAATAATAAAAAGAAAACAACTCATTTTATTTTTTTCAATCAAAGTTTTAAAAAATATGACTATTCATAAACTAGTTTAATCCAATAAAAAGAATATCAATTAACAAAAATGAAAACTAAAGAAATTGAATTGAATCAAGTTTTAGATTTAGTTAAAAAAAAATATTAATTTCAATCAAAACTGATCTCTCACTATATGTATTTTCATTTACAAAGTTATGATATCACTCATATTATATTTCTCATTGTTGTATGTTTAAAGGTTATTACATAAATTATATTATTTTTTATAAATTATAATATATTTTTTATATAAAAAATACGTGTAATGAGTTTTTCTTATTCTAATGGCAACTAATAATTTAATATACCAAAATATGATTTCTCTGACAAAAGTAACTTCAATGTTGAACATAGTCAAACATGGGATTGAATGAATTTTGAAGTTTAAGTAAAATAATTGAATGAAAACTAAAAAAACAAAACAACTTTTTTATATCTTTTGCAAATCAATGACTATGACTTGGGCAAACAATAAAGGAGAGATTGAAAAAGAAGGTGAAAAAGATACACTAATTGAAGTTAATAGGGCACTTGCATCAATTGATTGTGTGTTAATTCTTAATTTGTTTGATAATTGATTTATTTTGATGACCCATAATTTATTTACATTAGGTGATAATTTGCATTGTTAAGTACAGAAAATAATACAAATACTTAGCTGCCATTTATTTTGATAAATTATTACATGTGTTGCTGTGTATTTTAGGGTTAAAAACTATATTTTTTACAAATTTTATTTTTTGGTTGTTATTTTGTTATTTTACAGTCCAAACGATTACTTACTAGACTGATACAAAATAATGTGTTATATTATAATTTATTTTATAGTACAGAAAATTAGTTCATTAGCTTGTTATATTAAAAAGTATTTTGTTTTGATATTTGTTTACATTTTAAAAATGACCAACCTATAATAACTTCCTATGGACTAATCCCAAACAGGTTAGATTCATTCCAATTGACGATTTTAAATGATAATAAATTATCAAATACTCAATATTTTGTGAATAATAATAATAATAATATTTTTATTTTTTAAAATAAATTTAATACTTCTTTAGTTTATAAAAAGATTAGGAGGATGAAAAGTGAAAAAAATATTAAGATAAACAATAAGTAAAAAAAAATGACAAAAAATATGTTGTTTTCCGTGCACGTCTATTTTTACTTATATATAACAAAATAGTAAATATAAAACATTAAAAGATATAAGAAAATTATTTTATTTTTAAATTATTTTTATTTAAATAAATAATAACTTATTTTTATCTATATTTATATATTAATATTTTTTTCATCAAATATAAAATTTAAATATTATAAATAAAAACAAATAAAAATATAAAAAAGAAAAATATGATATATAATTAATGAAAAAAATATATTTAAAAAGTAATTAAATAAATAAAATTCAAAATAATATTTGAAAAAAAATTAATTATACAAATATGAATATACACATTTTTTAACACTATATTTTCATTAATATTTACATATTTATATATGTATATATAGTTTATTATAAAAAATATAAACAATTTAATATGATATTATTTTATTAGTTTAAACTTATAATTTTGAAATAAAAAAATATTTTATAATTACATATCAAAATATATATTATTAAAAATAATAAGATATTAATTTTAAAATATTAATAAAAAATCAATTAAAAAATATATCAATAATTTTATAATTAAATAAATATTTAATTTTAATTTAATTATTTATTATTTTTAAAGTATTTTTTTCTTATTTTATTTTTAAATTATTTTATTTTATTTAAGAAAACAAGTAGAACTGTGTGAAGACATGCAATAAATTCAAATTCAGTCATTTTTGCATTATAGAAAGTTAAATCCTATTTGCTAAAATTATCTACATTTTTTCCTAATTTAAAAATGTTTATTTGAAGTTATACAACAATGCTCAAACAACTTTTATTTATTTCTGGAACAACCTTTACATCTTTTTAATTGTCACATAAGGTGTATTTTTAAATTTAAATAGAAATCTATCTGTAAAACACACTTTAAAATTAACAATGCTCGTTTTCATCTTTATAATTTTTGTTTAGATTTTTTAAAATTATAGACTAATTCCTTTTAATTTTAAAGTAAAATACAATTTTTTTTTGTCTTTATAAAATTATTAATATTTATCTTTTAATTCTATAAATCTTTTAGTATTTTTTAAATATTTCAAAATTACAAATATTACTAATATTCATATTTAATAAGGAAATAAATTAAACATTTTAATAAAAAGATACATTTTTTTATTTTTGAAAAAAAATTATATAAATATTTTTATTAACTATAGAATTTAATAATTTTTAAAAATCATAACTTTTAAGATTCAAAGTTTTTAATGTAATTTTCGTTTCTTTCCAACATTTTCTAAAAAGTTATTAACTAGCTTTAACACTTTGCACAAGAACCACCACCTTTTTAAGTTTGGAATACCTAAAAAAATGGGGAAAGATTTTTGAAAAAAAAAAAAAAAGGACTAAATCTTAGAATGTGAGTTTGTTCAGAAAACTTAATTTTGATTGAACAACTAAAATTTAGAATGTGTTTTGCTTTTTTGCGGTTCAATCTCATACATTTGCAGTATCAGTGAACTTTTTCTCAGTTTAGTTCACTCACTCATAATTCCCAACCCCATGGAGGAACGAAACTCTTGTTTCTTCAACCCTGCAATCTTGGATTCCCTCGCTGAGGATTCTCTTCAGGAAATCATCGCCAGCTACAATGGCTTCTGCAACTCTACGCAGTCCCTTCTCTCCGGCAACGGCGATCTTTCCGTTGGACCAGACTTCGTTTCGCACGTTCACACCCTCTGCAAACACAGTCTCCATTCCCTCGTTCAAGACCACTTTCTCCTAGTCCTCGAGGTACCCCACAATTTATTTTCCTGGTCCAAAGTTTGAAAAAAATTATCCACTCTTTTGGTTGCAGGAGACTTTTGAACGAATTGGGGCATCGAGATTTTGGCGCCATTTTGATCCCTATTCTCACGTTGCGAATTTGAACAAGAATGATGACCTTGACGTGAGTGTTTTTGATCCTTGACTTCTCTCTCTCGTTATGGCGAGTTTTTAGTTGTGCTTTGTTAACCGTTGAAACAGATTGATGAGGATGAGATTCAGAGTGTGTTGTATAATGCTTTGGAAGAGGTTACTTTGGAGAAACAGTATCAGGAGAAGTGTCTTTTCGTGTTGGTGCATGGTTTGCAATCTTACAAGGACCAGATGTCAGAGGATAAACATGGTTTTGAAGGAGAAAAAAGTTACCTTACTTCTAAGTATCAATGGATTGTCTCTTCTGTTCTTATGGCCACAGTTCCTCGGCATTTCCCTGGTTTGTTTGCAGTTTGTTGCTTGTTAGGATAATGAGGGTTTGGCATAAGTAAATTGACTGCTTTGATTATGAAATGTTGTTTACATATTCCTTGGTTTTCATCTTATGTGTACTTTTACATCAAAGTTTGTTGTGGTTAGCTCTAATATGCTGGTTAACATAGGTTAAATCCTGATGCAATATTTTAGGTTCTTTATCTCATTGGATTTGGCACTTTTATAGTGAGTAATGGAGTATGAGTAAACAAGTAATCTCTGTCCTTGATAAAAAAAAAAAATGGTTGATGCTCCAAATACATCCATGGTTTGTTAAGCTTCTTCATGTACTATTTACCCATCAAAGATTGAAATTTGTTACTTTACCTTCTAAAAGGGAGTTACTCATTTAGAGGAGCCATGTCCTTTTTTGACCTTTGTGAGAACATTCTAGTGATTGAAGCCGTTGCTTATTAAAAATACGGTTACTGTCTTTCCTGTTGACATCAATTTCTCTTATTTGATATTTTTTGAAGGAGCTTACTGCTTCCTTTCTTTTTGGCCTTACATGTTTTTTCCTGTTTGCAACTATTAGTTATATTGCATTGGTATTTTAAAAGAAAACTGGAGGAGTTAAGTACGATTATGGATGAAGAGTTTTGTGATGATGCGTCTCAAGATAAGGATGGCATGGATTTAGATGAAGGAGGAAAAATATGCAGCAAGGGTGGTGAAATGGATGTTGATGAGTGCTATAACGACCATAGGTTCTCGGAAAACAGTAGACTGGTGAAGAACGTTGGAAAGGTTGTTCTTGATCTTAGGAATCTTGGATTTACTTCCATGGCTGAAGATGCCTATGCTTCTGCTATATTTTTACTACTGAAGGTGAGCATGTTTCTGAATTTGAAAATCATGTATTTTCCAGTTTTCCTCAATCTCATTTTATCAAGTTGACTCTTACCGTTTTGGTTCATCTATGTGTCTCTTTGTAAATCTAATCTTTGGATGATATTTGTTTTCTCTCATCTGAATGACAGGCAAAAGTAAATGATGTAGCTGGTGATGATTTCCGAAGTTCTGTTTTACAATCTATTAAAAGCTGGATACAGGTTTGTTGTGCACATAGAAGTACATCTCACTGTGGCATGAATTAACTGTAGTTATTTGTTCAAATCCTAATTAGGGTATAATTTTCAATTGCTGTTTTTAATTACATCAAAGCATAATTTTGACCCTAATTATATTACAAATTTGAATTTGTATCAGATTGTAATAATTAATGTTGCAGTCAATTTCATCATTCAGTTAGCACTTATTTATCAGGTTTAGAAGTTGGGAATTGATAAAATAGACTGGTCAAATGATGCCCAACCCCCCCATAACATTTCCAAATATCCAATCTTGTCAAAGTTTTATGCTACATTCAACTTTCACTCCACTTGTTTTCTTAATTGTATTTTTTACTTTGTTAGTCAGGTTGCATCCCAATTCTTACATAACTATGATTTCTTTGGTTATGATAAATATACTAAATTCATTACATATACCAGATGCATATGGATTCAATTAAATAAAATTTTATTATGATGCTTTTGCTTTGGCCAATCATTTACTTTCACAGGAACAGCCTAATTTATATGCTTTATTAAAATATCAATGTTCATATGCATTAAGTCTAGTTGGTAAAAAGTATCTGCATCATAGTGCATGCTGGTTCCAAAGTCATTAATGAAAGAACTTGTTTCTAGACCCTAGTTATATATTTCTGAAAATTAGACAGCCACTGTGCAGTTCATCTACAATATGCTTTCTGCCCATAGTAGCCTATTTAGAAAAATGTATGCTCTCACAATTTTAACACTCTATGCTGATAACTAAAATCACAGGCTGTTCCTCTTCAATTTCTGCATGCGCTTCTTGTCTATCTTGGCGACGTAGTTAGTTATGAGAGTACTTCATCAGGTTTGAAATCACCTTTGGCACCACAACCATCTTCGTGCTGTCCTGGAATTAACACTCCCTCCGAAGGGCTAGTGAGATGGAAATTGCGGCTGGAATATTTTGCATATGAAACACTGCAAGATTTAAGAATAGCTAAATTATTTGAGATAATTGTTGATTATCCTGAGAGGTATTTTGTTTATAACTCTCTCTCTCTCTCTCTCTCTCTCTCTCTCTCTCTCTCTCTCTCTCTCTCTTTCTATTAGAAAATTAATTACCCTCTTTTATTTCCTAGCAAATTGAATGGCTAGATCAACAACACCCTTGACCAAAACATATTTGTGGTTACAGCTTCCAGTCATAGCAGAGAGAAGGACAATTGTTCTAGGCTTTAACATGTTCTTTTGGAAATGAAGTTGTTTCTGTATGTCTGGTTAAAAATTGAATCTTGAATTTGAATTATCTACTCTTTCTTATTGTGGTCGCATGCTTTAGCTTTGCTTTTGAACAACTTTCCATCTCCAACAAAAGCACTAGTGCCATTTCACTTTTCTTGACAAATTAGTTATTTGCTAAGTTTTGGCTTTGTTTGTTCATGTCATGCCTTCTGATCGTTTATATTATTTCTCTCTACCGATTTTTTGAAGCTCTCCTGCAATTGAAGATTTAAAATTGTGTCTTGAATACACTGGACAACATTCAAAGCTTGTGGAATCGTTTATTTCAGCACTGCGTTATCGCTTGCTTACTGCAGGCGCATCAACCAATGATATATTACACCAATATGTCTCAACTATTAAAGCACTTAGGACAATAGACCCTGCAGGTGTTTTCCTTGAGGCAGTTGGTGAACCCATAAGGGATTATTTAAGAGGAAGGAGAGATACCATAAAGTGCATAGTAACCATGCTGACAGATGGGACAGGTGGAAATTCAAGTTCATCTGGAAATCCTGGAGATAGTCTTCTTGAAGAATTGAACAGAGATGAAGAAATTCAAGAGAATGCTGGTGTTGATGATGATTTTAACAGTGATGATAGGCAAGCATGGATCAATGCCATGCGGTAAATATGTATTCTGGATGATGATCAGTTGTTTTTAATTGTTCTTTCTGATTTGATCTACCTGCCATATTGTAAACTGATGTTTTCTGATTGGGCTTTCTCAAGCAGATGGCAACCTGACCCTGTGGAGGCCGATCCATTAAAGGGAAGCAGAAACCAAAGGAAGGTTGACATACTTGGGATGATTGTTGGCATAATTGGTTCAAAAGATCAATTAGTTCATGAATATCGAACTATGCTTGCCGAGAAACTTCTAAATAAATCAGATTATGATATTGATTCAGAGATACGTACTCTAGAACTCCTCAAGGTACTTATTCAAACAAAAACTCTAAAACCTGGTAGTTTGATAGGTGTGGAGTTAATATTATTATTATTATTATTATTATTATTATTATTTTGTTTTTCATTCATGTTTTCTATTGCTATCTATACATTTGTTAATGCTTTTGTTTTTGCAGATACACTTTGGAGAGAGCAGCCTACAGAAATGTGAGATTATGCTCAATGATCTAATTGGCTCAAAGCGAACCAACAGTAACATTAAAGCTACCATAAATCAGCCACCTCAGACAAGTAATTTCCAAGTTCATATTTCCCATGTTTGTGATCATTGCCAACAATAATTTTAACTATTTCTATATATAACTCCTTTTCACAAAATATATCGTGATACTCCCTTAGGTGTTAAAGTTGAAGACAGTGCAATATCCATGGATGTAATTTCTGCCACTATCATATCTTCTAATTTCTGGCCTCCAATACAGGTTTGCAGACAAAATTATTTTATTGATTCTTTTGAATTTTAGTTAATAAGAAGATAAATGATATATTTATGTGATGATACAGCTTCTATTCCTCACTACACAAATTGTGTATTATATTTAGGTCCAACAATAAGGCTTCTCAGAAAAAAGTACCAAAAATTATTCTTCAATACAATAATTATTTATTTTTTTACTTACTCTTCACTATCTAGCAGTACGTTCTGTCTATTAATTTCTGTCTAAGAATCACTTCTACTTGAGATGCAGGAATTATATTGGTACCTTTGTTTCTTAATGCTTTAACTTGTAAATCCAAATCAATGTTTTACATAGTTTATCCTCATCTTGCAAATCTAATCCAAAAACTGATCAAACTTTCCTTTTTCTGTCCCTACCTTTCCTGCCATTATCACTCATTTTTCATTGTTTTCATCATTATGCTGGGGCAAATTTATATTATCCAAATGTAAATGTATTACGCATATGCATATTCAAAGCTTTTTTGCAGCAAATATTTGAATTTTTCTCTCAAAAGGTAAAGTAGAAAATAAAATCTCAAATGAAATCAGGTTTTTAGTGTTGATTTTAAAGCAGTTAAACTATTTCAGATTTATGATATTACATTTCAGTGTTATTTAATGTACTCATGGAGATTTTCTTGAAACTATTGATGTTTGTTTTGCATTTTATACATCTGTTATCTTTTCTAGAAAATTCAGGTACCTTTGCCTATCTCTTTTTGTTTTATTTTGAGTCTTGTTAAACTTGAAACATAAACCAAACACAATATGATAACAACCTAATCTAGCCTTTTTCAATATGTTTTTAATGATTTCGTTGTTGTCCTGCAAAACTTTCTCTGTACTATATAACTTTGAAGAGATTTACAGGATGAGCCCCTTAGCCTGCCTGAACCTGTTGATCAGCTCCTATCTGATTATGCCAAGAGATTTAGTGAAATCAAAACTCCTCGTAAGCTGCAGTGGAAAAAAAGTCTTGGAACCATCAAGGTTTGTTGCTCTCTATTATCCGTCTGTGGATATTTAACTATATTGGCCCATTCTCACCTTTTACTGTTTTACCTCTGTATTTGCTCCTAATACTACCATTTTCAATGGTTCAGCTGGAGTTGCAGTTTCAGGATAGGGAAATGCAATTCACAGTAGCCCCTGTTCACGCATCTATCATTATGAAATTTCAAGATCAACCAAGGTATCCTTAGCAATCTATGCATACCTTTAGTCTGTTGTTTTGGATGTATAGTAATATTATATTATTTAATTTTTTCAGTTGGACAGCTAATGACCTTGCGAATGCTATTGGGATACCTGCTGATGCTTTAAATCGGAGAATAAATTTCTGGATAAGCAAGGTGTAGGTCTGATAGGCCAACTTCTGCAAATTTTCTTATGTTCTTTTTTGGTATCACTAATTTACAGCATGATCATGTTTAATTTGTGTAGAAAAGTATTATTATCTCTTGAGTTAGCTAACTTATGATGGCTTTTCATAACAAAAAAAATACATTCATTTACTTAACATTGAAGTTCATTTATTCATGATGATTATAATTTTTCAATGACATGAATTGCTGTTGGATTGAGTACAATTTCAAGGCTGTGAATTTTCTTGTTTAAAACTATGAAGTCTTAAGTTTAGAAGTAAAGTTGACACTAATTAATCATTGCTGTCTCTTTTGTACCCAGGGAATTATTACAGAGTCGCAAGGGGAAGATTCCTCTGATCATGTATACACCATTGTGGAAAACATGGCTGATACAAGTAATAATGGAGCTAGTACTGCTACTCAGGAACTTCTAGGAGGCGATGAGGAGGAGGAGAGATCCGTGGCCTCTGTGGAAAATCAACTTCGTAAGGAAATGACTGTATATGAGGTATGTGGGATCAAGAAACGGTTAGTTGATGGTTTCCTAATTAGTCAATAATAAAAAATTTACTGCCTAGACTTTAGAATCCTTGCAATGATTATATTTTAATTTTAATATATGTTGTGGCAATTCTTAATGCATCTTTTACAACAAATGGGCTATCAATTATGGGCAGGGAAAATATTTAATGAAGGAACACTAATGAGAATGAATATTCCTTAAATAAATGAACACAGTTCTTTATCATTATCAGCCTGTTATTCCTAGTTTTGCCAATATGAACAACTGTTTTTTTGCCAAAGATGGATGGAGGTTTTGGGCTGCACATGGTTTTTCATTTATGCATCTCGAGGTATTTAAACACAATGGATTTACAATGCATAGATTAAAAGATATCTAACTGATGAAGTTTTTTGGCAGAAATTTATCCTGGGGATGCTCACAAACTTTGGTAGCATGGCATTAGATCGAATCCACAATACTCTCAAGGTAAGAATGGTTTTAAACTTATACCTTCTGATAAAATAACAGTTTTACTAAATAAGTATTTGTACATTAATATCATGAACAGGTGCAGAATTATAAATTTTATACGAGAGAGTCAACATATAAAAATTAATTATTATATAAAAATCAATATATTATATAAAATATTTATCAGGTTCAACATTAATTACTAATTTAATTTAAATTTTTGAAAGTAAAGTTTATTTTATCATTTATCCTCTCTTTTCTCTTAAAAAATAATCTATAATTTTTCTTTTTAGACATCTTTAAAACTCAATCAGAATTTTTTTGTTCATATTCATTATCCAATATATTTAATTACATGATTATGTTATTGCAGATGTTTTGCATTGCTGATCCCCCATATGATAAGTCACTCCAACAACTACAAAGCTTTTTATCTGGTCTAGTCTCCGAGGAGAAGTTAGAACTTCGGGATGGAATGTACTTTCTGAAGAAGTAGTTTGATTACAGAGTCGAATTGAGATGCATTTTGTCATGAGAAAAAAGGTGAAATTTCTTCATGTTTTTCAGAACCTGAATTTCATGAAATCGTTGTATTTGTTTTATTAACTTAGTCCTAACTATCCCTGTTTTGTCCATGTGTTCATTACCATATGTTTATGAATAACTTTTTATCTTTGGAATTTACTGAACCAACAGAACTCCACTCTTGGTGGCATCTTTTTGTTGTCCTGAGGAAACTGAATCCTTTTGGCAAGAGTTTGTTTTCAAACTTGGCTAGTCATTCGTGTCAATTTTTTATTTTGGTTTTGCAATGGGAATACCAATCTGAAGCATTCATCAAGTTGTTGGGATAACACCATCCAAGATATGCCACATAAAGAAAATTCAAGCACTAGCACACCAACTTTCACATTTGTTGCAGGAGATGTCAATTTGAAGACATTATTGGCTTTCAACGTGTGCTACTTCTGGGTTTGCCAACCTTTTCTAAAAGCTTCCACTTTTCTGATATTATCTATTCTCAAATGAGTCAGCCACTTACCGGTATGTAAATTTGTAGTATTTACTGCTAATTAGTTTAGAGGATAAATTGAATCAAATAGGAAACAATATTTTATAGTGTTTACATTAAAATGTAAGTTATTTGGTATGGTTCTTTTTAGATAACTCGATTAGACATCAGAGTAAACATGAACAGATAAATTTTCTAATGTTGACATATGGTGCAAGAGTTATCTCCAACATAAAGTGGTACATGAAACTCGCATGACTAATTTAATGATGAAAAATGACATTGTATTTGTCATTGGCATTCTAAGCCAAATAGCCTATTATTTCGAACAATCATTCAAACGTGGAACCATTTTTACCCTCCTACCATATGCACGACCAATAAGTTTAATAGGAAATTTGGAACATTGAAAAATTGGTGTGCATCCTCACATTTGAAATTGAAATTCTAGAACTCTGACAATATTGCCTCAGAAACATAATTTCAACACGCAATTATGCGTGTACCAGAATTATGTTTTCGGAACTATAGAAGTAGACTTCGGAAATATTAGACTTAGTGTAGATCTTGGAAGTAAAATTTTTGCAGTTTCAGAATTTTAATTATGCAAGACAATTCAATAAAAAAAAAATTAGGTCATCAGGATTTTTTATTTTTTTTTAAATAGAAAAACAAAGGACGAGTGATAGGTTCCCAAAAATGGACGTTGCTGACAATAATTTCGAAAATTGAAATTATTATATTTCAAAATAGTCCGTGAAGTTTAAACTTATGGCTTGTGTAGTCTAAGGAGATGATTGGACTAATTCAAGTGCTGATCTTCAAATTTAAAAGTAATTTTAAAATTTCAATAATTTTAGAAATTAAATTTATAGTGCCCGAAATCCCTTATTTTATTTTTAGAATCATTGACGTGTTCTTTTGAAGAAAGATCAAAATTTGATCCCGTACTTTATAATAAAGCTTTACGATAACAAGTGAAATTTTTTTACTACACATGTTTTACTACTTGTCTGTATGTATATATTTAGAAAAAAAAATGTAAAAGTAGTTATGAAAATATTAAAAATAAAATTATAATTTAAAAAAAAATGTAAAAGTAGTTATGAAAATTTTAAAAATAAAATTATAATTTAAAAAATTAAAAAAAAGTAATATATATATAGTAAAATGAAAAGAATTTGTGTATATAAAAAATATATATAAACCTTCTTTATTAATAATATAAATAATAAAAACACAAACATTAAAATATATTTACATTTGTTATATTATTAATTTTAAAATAATTATTTTTAATTTTATCTTTATATATATATATATTTAAATATATCATATTTTTTCTACTTTTATACTTGCTATATTTTTTTTATTATTCTTCATATGTATTATATCTTTCTTCTCTCGTAATATTACAATTTTCTTATATTATCTCTCATTTTTATCATTAACATATCATAAAAATTAATTATAAATCATAACACCAAAAATATATAAAAAAGATAAAATATATATATATAATTTCCTGCCTGTTAAATTGATTGAATAAGATGAATAAAACATTTTTGTTCAGTGAAATATTATTTACCATGGTTCCCAAGCTGGTTTATTGCAGAGGAACAGAGAAAAGAAAGATGATGGAGAAATGAAGTTTGATTTATACATTGTTAAAAACCACGGAAAAAAATTGTTTACTTCTGTATCATCTCTTCCTGTATCCGACATCTGCCTAGATCATGTTGAAGTTGAATTACTTCAGACCATTCTATTCAAACTAAGATACTTGTGATGCTGCACAGGGAAGAAAAAAAATGCATCACCAACTACATATATTAAATTGGATAAATTACAATTTCGTGCTGTGTGGTTTGAATTTGGCTCAAAAGCACATCATCCTTCGGATGATTGGTGATCAAGCAGTTGCTCATACCTCTCTGCATCATCATCCATGCATGTTTTGTGAGAACTTATAGTCGGGAATTGGAACATGCCCTGACTCTATTCTACCAACATCTTCTAAAAGAATTGTGTAGTGTCTCTTCACTTCCTCCTCTGATTTATCACCAACTTCTTCGGCTATATTATGCCACCGATCTGGGGTTTCTTCACCATACAAAACCAATGCCTTCTCAAATTGCTTGTTCTGCAATCTTGTTCAAGAGGGAAACTGTTGTTCTTAGTTCTTGTTCAAAGAATTTGAAGCCATTAATTAGAGAGCTTCAAGGTGTTCTTTTATTCCATTTGAAAGAGTATCAGAAGATAAATATTTATGTATGATACAACTGTTGCACCGATGCTAGCATTTACGTAGGTTGTGGTTGTGGATGGAATATAAATAGATTGAACATGTGACTATATCAATCTGTTATTATATTAATCTAATCGTGTTTCGTGGTGAAGATAAATATGAGAAGTAATGCTATCACCAATGCTGATAATACCAAACTAATTACATATATGTAAATAATCTATGCGTGGATGAATACGGTTTTTTAAGTAAGTATTAATTAGAAAATTACAAAATATGTATAAATAACATAAGTTATTTATTACGTTATATATGTGATAGAATGTAATTGTAAGAGACTCAATTAATAATATAATAATTGAAATAATGGGCACAATAGTCAATGGTAGAGCACTTAAATGAGTACAATGTTCTACCCTTGAAAATTGAAAAACTAAAACAAAAGAGAAACCACAAGTTCAGACTGAATGAAGAAAAAGAAAACAGTGAAAACACGAGCCACATGATCAATGTGGAGGGCAAAATGTAATGACATAGCGAGGTGCCAAACAAGTATTGAGCACTGCTGAATCATCGTCAGCATAGCTATAAGCATTAGGGCAAACGGTCTTGAAGAGACGAGCAAACACAGTTGGCTTGCATCTTCCAGCAAACTCACCAGTGCAGCAATACCTATCTGACTTTGCTGCCAAACAAGCACTCTTGCACCCCACAACCTTCCCATTCCTCTCCACAGCCAAAGCTGAAGGGCAATAAACATTCAAGTTATCTTCACAGCCAGCAACACCACAACCTGCACCACCACCACTCAGAGGCTTCATTGACACAGGGAGGTTAAACCCATCAGCCAAACTAACATCATAGAAATGGAATGGTAATTTTGAGGTTCCAAGGGTCATTTCTACTAGGGTTGCAGGAGGTACTCCACCAGTGCCATTGCATTGTAATAGGCCTCCACAATCTCCTGTTTCACAATAACCTTTGCCTGTTTGTTGGTCGAATAAACACCCTTGTCTGCCCCAGATTCTCCCTGCCCAACCCTCAGGGACTTGGACAACAACCTCTTCGCCGCTTCCAAGGTAAAACCCGCCATGTTTAGGTGAGGGCTGTCCTCCATTGCCGAGAAGTGCAGGCCATACACTTTCTTTGCAGTTGTTTGCCACTATGAGTTGTGTCCCATCTGTTTCGGAGAAAACTATGATGTCGTAGATGTGATGAAAAATGAACCATTTTTTTTTTTCAATGGAAGTAAATTATATAAGAAAGTGAGTATACGAGTTAAATAATTATAAACATTAATACCACAAACCATAACTAACAAGATAACACTTATTTTTTATTTTTCTTTTTAAAAAATTTGTCAACCAGACATGCAAAACGCGAGAACAAATAAGTACACATTATGCATCATTTATCTGCAATTTTTCACGAAATCAAAGATGACAACATAATCACGATTTAAACCATGTCTATTATCGCAAAAGTTTAAGTACAGATGCACAATAGTTTTAAATTACATCTTTTACCTTCTCAATTATGTCAGGCATCAACTAAAAGTTGGAATAGGATGATAAAAAATAAAGAGGATATGAAGCACACATAATGTGTAACATAATGGAATGATCAATGAGACAGTTATTTTCAAGTGAGAGAGGGAAGAAGATAAGAACCTGTGAGAGAGATGGAGAGTAGAATGCAGAAGGAAACGAAGTAATCTGAGGAAGTAGACATTCCGTTTAGGAAAGTGGAACCGTCCTGCTCTTTCCTTCAATTGTGTTGAGTTTGATATCACGGTGCTGCTCTTGATATCATGGTGCTGCAAGGTAGAAGCAATGAGAATGAGGTTCCTTCTTTTTAGCCATTTTCTAATTATGTTTCAAAACCGTTTCCCACTACCTTCACCTCTCATCCTCCATTACTTAATTAATATTTGTAAAGCAAAAAGTACATAATTATTTTTATGCTGTTATACTCTAAATTAGATATGAAAAACATTTATACATGTTTATATTTTATAAAAAAAAAAGACATGAAGAGAAAATATTCTATTAAGCTTATATATATTTGACCATAACATCCTTGGAAGTTTTTCCCAAAAGGAAAGGAAAATATAAATAAATATAAAAATAATAAAAAATGTATAATATCTCATCAATAAGTAATTATCACAAATTATTGTATAACTCTTCAAATATATATTGTTAAAAATATATTTACATAATATGGTATATATATATATATATACTTTTATTCAATCTTCAAATTTAGTCTTAACTAAATATATTTTTAAATAGTTACAAGTTATTAGTGAAAGTATTATAAATAAATAAAGAGAAAATATGCTTTCAATAATTAACTTTTTGTCTAATTTAGTTTCAGTTTGCATTTTTTTAAATATAAACTTATTTAATGACAACTTTTTATTTTCATAAAACTTAAATAAATAAAATTCATATATTGGACTAATTTATCAAATTAAAAATACAAATATTAAAAACAGTTTTGACAAAAATAAAACAATATAAAAAACATATATTTTTCTCATATATATATAATTTAATCTTCAAATTCACTGTTTCATTTCTTTTAACATAAATTATATATATAAAAAAATTATGTTCATATAAAATTATTTAATAAATCATTCATATATAAATCAAAACTAACATAATACACATCTTTCATATAATAGTACTATTGTATTGAAAACTTTTTTCACATAACTATATCTAAAATTAATTATATTAATCTAAAATTATTTGATAAATCATCACAAATTAAAATAAACAATTTTCATATTATACTAAATCATAATTATTATTTTTTTTATAAAATTTGGTACACAAAATTGAGATAACATATTTAAATAATTAAATACTATAAGTATATATTATCTATAAATTTATAAATTACGTCACTTCTTATTTATAAGTTTCAAACATTTTAAACCTTATTAAAACTTATAGGAATAGGATATTTTTATCTAGAAAGAAAGGAGAATTTTTATTCTAAAATAACAACGAGACAAAAAATTAGATTTTAAATTTGATACATTATAAAATTAATTGATAATTAGATATGTAAACCATATGGATAATGAATTAGAAGTTTCAAAATATAAAATAAAATTAATAATATTATTAATAATAATAATTATGATAACAATATTAATGGAGATGAAAATAATTGTAATAATAAGAATGGGGTAGTGATAAAATTGACAAGTAGTGATATTGCACAAATCATTACAGTGACAACATAAGTAATGAAAATAAATAAATAATGGTGTAGTAATAATAATAATAAGAATAATTATTTTAAAATTAATAATTTTAAAAATTAGTGTTAAAGTGTTTTGAAACCAAATAAAATGATTAATTTCAATTCTATTTTAATCAAATACATTTTTGTTAATTTAAAAAAAAACACTATTATTCATATTTAATTTTTATGCTCCTTCGTAGTAAGCTTTTATTTCTAGACTTTATTTACAATTTTTTATACGTGTTGGGAAAAAACTGAGTAAAAATCAATGTAAGTAAATTGTGCTTTTGATTTTTAGTTATAGAAATATAATATTTTTTTCTTATAGGGACAATTTTGTAATCATAAACCATGTTTATAGTTCTCTTTTTAATATATGTTACTTTAACTATTTTCAATATTATTATTATATGCAATAATAATATTATCATTTTTAATAATTATAATAGACCTTATCTTTTTTTAATTATTTTCATTTATTAAATAGAAATAGTTTATACACACTAATATAATAAATACTTTTATAATTTATCCGTTCAAGAGAATTAATTACTATTTTTTATACATAAAAGAATGTAAAGTAATAAATAACAAAGAGAAAAATTAAATAAACTAATAAAAAAATATTAATAATTTTAATTAATATATAAAAATATAAAATAAAAATTATATTTTTATTTAATTTTATTTGTTTAAATGTTTTTTAACTTATATTTATTATTCTTTATTTTTTTAATATATTTTATAGATCTATAAGAAAAAAAATTATTTTCTATTTATTTTTATAATTGATAGTGTGATTTTGATATATTTTAATAAATTTTTATCTATTTCAAATTAATCTTTAATTTAATTTAATTTTTTCTTTTATTTTGTTTTATTATAATAATAGGATAAATTTTTTATTATGATATTTTTTTAAAATTTATTTATTATTATTATTTATTTTATTTAAAATTTCTTCATATTTATTTTTAAGTAATTATGAATAGATGAAAATTGTAACAAAGAAATAAAAAAGTAAATAGATTAATAAATTAATAATTAAAAAATTAATTAAATAAACTAATAAAATAATTAATAATTGAAGCTCTTCTATGTATTAAAAGGGACTTATTAAGTAATCAGTTTTTATCTTATCTAACATTATAAACATCTAATGATTTCTATTTAGTGTAAAGAGAAATTGCTTTTACCAAAATCATTCATAAAATATAATCTCTAATAAAATAATATAAAAACAGGAGTTAGATTCAGGAGGAGGGATCGGCACGAATATCGGTTTTCCATTCGTTGTGGCAAAACAAACCGGTCCGGCTAGCTATCTTTTACCGCCGAAACCGGATCTATTCCAAGCGAAGCCAACTCAACCGGATCCCTCTCTCTTTGCCCTAGCCGGTCCGTCCGGTTACAACTCCACGGTTCTCTTCTTTTCTCTCTTAGAGTCGGTTCATTCTCCCTTACTATTCCCCTCTCCTCCTCCAATAATAAAAAGAAGCGACTCATCAAACCGGGTATGCATTTTTTTCTTTTTCCCACTCTCTATTTAGTTCTTCAATTTCCGTTTTTTTTTTTTTTTTCAAAACCAGACCCAGAAGTGTTAAGGACTTGATTTTGAATAAAGATTGAATCTTTGTAACAATTTGGCTCTGTGGAAAGTAAATACCGATTTGGGTCATAAGAAAGTGGTTGTTTTGGTTGCATTCACACTAATATGGCTGTTGTGTTATCATTGATCCCTGAAATGCTGGCTGTGATTATAGGAAAAAAATGGGTTCGAATCTTGAACCGGTGCCAATTACGTCCCAGAAACATGACCCGGCATGGAAACATGTTCAGATGTTTAAGAATGGGGACAAGGTGCAGCTGAAGTGCATATATTGTCTGAAGATGTTCAAGGGTGGTGGGATTCATAGGATTAAGGAACACCTTGCTTGCCAGAAAGGGAATGCATCCACTTGCAGCCGTGTCCCCCATGATGTCAGGCTTCACATGCAGCAGAGTTTGGATGGGGTTGTGGTGAAGAAGAGGAGGAAGCAGAAGATTGAGGAGGAGATTATGAGTGTTAATCCTTTAACCACTGTTGTGAACTCATTTCCCAATAATAACCATGTTGATGTCAATCAGGGACTGCAGGCCATTGGAGTGGACCACAATTCAAGTTTGGTAGTGAATCATGGTGAAGGAATGAGTAAGAATATGGAAAGGAGGAAGAAGATGAGAGCTAGTAAGAATCCTGCAGCAATTTATGCAAACTCTGAGGGTGTTGTTGCTGTGGAGAAGAATGGATTGTTTCCCAAAAAGATGGACAACCACACTCATATGGCGATTGGTCGGTTTTTGTATGACATTGGTGCGCCTTTTGATGCTGTGAACTCAATCTATTTTCATGAAATGGTTGATGCAATTGCTTCAAGGGGGGCGGGTTTTGAAAGGCCCTCGCATCATGAACTTCGGGGTTGGATCCTGAAGAACTCTGTGGAGGAAGTGAAGAATGATATAGACAGATGCAAGATGACTTGGGGGAGGACTGGCTGTTCCATTTTGGTTGATCAATGGACAACAGAAACTGGGAGAGTACTGATAAGCTTTTTAGCTTATTGTCCTGAAGGCATTGTCTTTTTGAAATCTTTGGATGCAACTGAGATTTCAACTTCTGCAGACTTTCTTTATGACATGATAAAACAAGTAGTAGATGAAGTTGGAGTCGGGCAAGTGCTGCAAGTGGTTACATCTGGTGAAGAACAATATGCTATTGCTGGTAGAAGGCTGACGGACACTTTTCCCACCCTTTATTGGAGCCCTTCTGCTGTTCATTGCATTGATTTCATACTTGAAGATTTTGGAAATCTTGATTGGATTAGTGCAGTGCTTGAACAAGCCAAATCTGTAACGAGATTTGTGTACAATTACAGTGCAATTTTGAATATGGTTAAAAGGTATACCTTAGGGAATGATATTGTGGATCCATCTTTTTCACAATTTGCAACAAACTTTACCACATTGAAACGGATGGTTGATCTTAAACACAATTTACAGGACTTGGTAACTTCTCAGGAATGGGCAGATTGCCCATATTCAAAGAAATCAGCAGGGCTTGAAATGTTAGATTGCTTAAGCAGTCAAACATTTTGGTCCTCGTGTGACATGATTGTTCGTCTAACAGCCCCTCTCCTAAAAGTTCTGAGAATAGCCAGTAGTGAGATGAGACCTGCAATGGGATACATTTATGCTGGAATGTACCGGGCAAAAGAAGCAATTAAAAAAGCACTTGATAAGAGGGAGGAATATATGGTGTATTGGAATATTATACATCATAGATGGGAAAGGCTGTGGCATCATCCTCTTCATGCTGCTGGTTTCTACCTCAATCCAAAGTTCTTCTATAGTATTCAAGGAGATATACACAGTCAGATTGTCTCAGGAATGTTTGACTGCATAGAGAGATTGGTACCTGATACAAGAATCCAAGATAAAATTATCAAAGAGATAAACTTATACAAGTCTGCTGCTGGCGACTTTGGGAGAAAGATGGCAGTCAGAGCAAGAGATAATCTGCTTCCTTGTAAGAAGCCAATGACCCTTTCTCCTACGTAAAATTAGTATACACATCTGCTTTGTTGTGATTTAAACTTCCCAAGTTTAAGTTACTAAATTGTGAAAATAAATTAGAATCTATGCATAGTATAAGAATGCTGATGTCAAAACCGATAAGCTGAAAGACGACAACAGATTTGCTTGGTGTGAAGGCTTTATGTTGTGGCATGATGACCAATGCTGTAGAAATTGAAGGTGAAATTTTTGTTGTCTGAATGTTCTGCACCAATAACTTATAGTTTTAGAATCACTGCCAGCATAGTTCTTTTCGAATCCTGCACTGATGGATCTATCTGGGGTTGCACAAACTACAGTTTTCTATTTGACTTTTATGCATGAAAATTTAATTTTCTTTATATAAGATTTGAGTATTTCCTTTCTTAGGTGAACACTTGTTGAATTGCTTCACTTACACATGTTATTTTTCTAGCTGAATGGTGGTCAACATATGGAGGAGGCTGTCCTAACTTATCACGGTTAGCAATTCGTATTCTCAGCCAAACATCCAGTGTGATGTCCTGCAAGAGAAATCAGATTCCTTTTGAACAAATAGTCAACACGAGGAATTATATAAAGCGCCAACATCTTACCGATCTTGTCTTTGTTCACTGCAATTTACGATTAAGACAAATGTGAGCTTAAACTGTTTACATTGAGTATTGATAGATTGTTTTGATGCAGTTGCCAGTTGAAGGGATTATTATGTACTGTTTGACTTTCTTTCAGGTTTGTTAGCAAAGAGCAAGATTTTAGTGATCCCCTATCATTTGACAGCATTAGTAATGTTGATGAGTGGATTAGGCCAAGGGATTTATACATAGACGAGTATGGGAATTCAGATTGGATGGCCCTGGATCCATGTTCTGTTAACACGATGATGAAGCCTTTAAATGATGAAGCTGAAGAATTGGGTGAAGGTAAACTGCATGTGCATAAGACCTGTTTGGATAAGTCTCGCTATAAACACTTGTAAATAAGAAGTAAAAATTAAATGAATATATGGGTAAAACTAATTTTAGCTTATAGAGAAGTTCATTTCCTTTATTATTATTATTATGAAATAACTGTGCAGTAGAATATGTTATTAACTAACATGTTTTCAACTGATTGTAGGGTTTGATGATGATGAGATTTTCAGTTGTGGGAAAGATTGTGAGGATGAAAATAGCGTTGACAAGTTGGTAAACCGATAGCAAATGATCATTTGGAAGAACCTTTCTTTTGTTTGTGGACGGGTGCCAATAACTTCCCACAGTATTGGGTAATGCAGAAAAGGTGCAATATCCAAGTGTTTCCAAGTTGATGTTGGGAGAAATTAATGTTGGAAATCAATGGAGGGAAATTGAGGAGGTGCTCGGTGGACAAGTGAGGGGCATCCAGCATCCTATTTATTGTTACATATATGAATTGGCATGGTTTGCAATGTTCTTGTACAGTTACATTACATCCTCTGTATTCAATAGTTTCTGTGTTTCTTGCATATCTAGAGTGTACAGCTATTGCACACAGAAACAAATGAAAAGGAAAGCGACCAATCGAACTTTCTATTTGGTTCGTCTTTTATGAATCACGTTAATAGATTATCACATTTAAACAAGCTCATGAGTGCTCTTTTTCATTATTGATGTGATTCTATACGTTAAATTTATATGATAAATTCATTTTTCAAATAATGTTATCTAAGTGAAATAAAGTTTTAATCATTAAAACTGTACTTTTTTAGTTTCAGGTGAGATAATGTCTATACACAGTATTAGAAGAAATGGAGTATGATGAATAATTAAAATTGTAACTAAAAAACATGGAATACATTGTATTTGTCACGCCAAATACACTTTTAAATGTTGCAATGTTTTGTCCTGAATACACAGTAGTTAATTATATGTTATCTGTGATATATATAAAAAAGTTGACACAGTTATAATAATGTGTAATTTTTTGTTTTATTACGTTCATACTTATTTATTCATTTTAATAAATTGTGAAACTATATATAAATTTAAAATTCATATATAAAATAAACTAAAAATTAAATAAATTTGCAGATTATCATAAAAGTATATTTAAATTTAATATTTCATTCAAATTATAAAATTAAACAATATATTGGCCGTATAGCTGACAGCTGAAGCTGAAGCTTTGTGCTGATTGGAGTCTCTATATTGGCCGACAGAACCTTGCACAGTGAATATTGAAATGGCTTGCAAAGTTGTCTGTGTTGTATGTTAACGGGGAAAGACCCTTCAGTTTGAGTATAGGTCATCAGTTTTTTCAAGCTTTAGATTTTAAATTTGTTTAGAAAGTTAAAATCTCAGTTGTAAGAAAAAATTCATTTTAATTTTTTCGAAGTGTTTAGAGAAATTTTACAGCTATATGATAGACAAAGGAATTTCATTAAATATCAAACTTCCAAATCAAATCATTTCACATTAATTTAGAGGAGACAACTAAATATATATATATATATATATATATATATATATATATATATATATATATATATATATATATAGTACAGATAAAAATTAACTTGGTACAAGGAAAAAGAGAAGAAACCTTCTGTCCCTTTAATTCCAACTATTGCAAATTTGGAATTAAATTGTGTCTCTTCCGTCCCTTTACAGGCTACCGGCCACCGGAAAGTGAAAGAGATGACGCCACGTCATCACCCACCGATGACCACGTCGAGTACGAATGCAACTCCCCATAGCAGCCGCCACCACCAACACCACCTTCCTTTTTCACGTACACCACTGGCGGCGCAGCCACCTCCCGTTCCAAGTACCTCACCACCTGCCTCATGCTGGGCCTCTCCTCCGGGGCCTCCGCGGAACACAACAACCCCACTTTGATGACCATCAAAACTTCCACATCATCAAACGCCCCACCCAACCTGGGGTCCACCACCGCCAGGGGCTCCCCCACGCGCCACTGCTCCCACACCCACTCCACTAGTATCAGCTCCTCCGGCAACGCCTTCACCTCGATGGGCCTCCTCCCACACACCACCTCCAACAACAACGCCCCGAACGCGTAAACATCAGAAGCCGTGGTGGGTTTCCCCGTTCGTGTGAGCTCCGGTGCTAGATACCCCAGCGTTCCCACCACACGCGTGGTCCTAGGGTTGGCACCATGCTCATAAAGCTTCGCCAACCCAAAATCCCCCAACCTCCCATTCATGTCGCTATCCAACAAAACGTTCCCTGCCTTCACGTCTCTGTGAATCACCGTTTGTTCCCACTCCTCATGCAAATACACCAACCCCGAACCCACTCCTTTTATTATCTTAAACCTTTCCTCCCATGTCAGAATTTTCCTTGGTTGATCGAACAAGTATTTGTCCAAGCTTCCATTTCGCATGAAATCGTATACAAGTAAAAGGTCGTTTTGTTTCCGACACCAACCTAGTAACTGTACGAGGTTCCTATGTCGGAGTCTTCCTGTGGTTGATACTTCCGACACAAACTCCTGCATACCTTGTTTCGATTCGGGCGAAATTCGCTTCACGGCGATTTCAATGTGGGACTTTGGGAGCACCCCTTTGTAGACGCGACCGAACCCTCCGAACCCGAGCAGGTTCTTGTCCTTGAAGCCTTTCGTGGCTTTGTGTAGCTCTTTGTATGGGAATCTGTGGGGCCCAACAACGTCCATCTCCCAAACTTCGATTACTTCGGTGTTCTTCATCCTTCTGAAGAGGTAACACGCCAGAGAAACTGTGGCGAGTGTTAGAATCAATGAAAGTGAGAGTCCTAAGATTAAGTGCTTTTGAGTTTGATTAGAGGCAGAGAGAGATGGGAGATTGTGTAAGGAAAGGGTTTCGGCCTCTCCGTTTATTTTGAAGCTCCAACCGAATATATAGTGTGTGCTTGCGAGTAACCCTGTTGAAGAAGAGAACCCCACGTACATGGAATCTTGGAGAATTGGTGAGAGATCTACTTTGTATGATAAAATTGGGTAAGTGGGTTTGGAGGAAGTTGGGGAGAGTCGAACTTCCAATTGGTTCTTTGATGAATCATAATCAACCCATGCTTGTGTGACTTTACCACTCTTCAAATTCAGGTTTTGCTTATTTGATGAGTCCTCAGGGAAAAACGCAGCTTCAACAGATTTGTTGGAGACCATGTTGTTGAGATTGACACCGACATGATTGTCATTGATGTCCTCGAATTCGAAGTCTTGGACGGTGTCGAATTCCACTGCGAAAAGGTGGTTTGAGAAATTCCCCACATCGTTTGGGTTCAGGAGGCCCAAGTACTGACTCGGGTACGCGTCCGCGAGCGACGTGGAGCGCGAAATGGTGAAGGCAAAACCGTGGCCACCGAGTTTTGGGTGCTGTGGGAGGATTGCAAACGCAAAAGCAGTGGAAAAGGAGAAAAGTTTTGCGTCGGTGGGAGAACTTTTGTTATTGTGCTTGAACTGAATTGGTGTTGGATAAAACGCATGCCCGATTACTCTCTGAGTATCGTTTGTTAAACGAAGCAAGCCCCTGTGCTCAATCACTGCACCTCCGTTTAAGGCTATGTTGGTGGCAGAAGCACCACCAAACCCGTTGAAGACAAACTCTTGAGACTTTGCAATGTTTGTGACCAGAATGGTCAAAACACAGAGAGGAAGCACAAGTGTTTTGGTTTTGGCCATCACTAGGCGGAGCAACCAAAAAAACTCTACACACATGTTACATGCTTCATATTGTTTGTATGAATCATTAAGTAAGCACAAATTAATAGTGCGCTGTGCTGTGATGTGCTATTCTGTAGTGTGTGGATTAAACTGAAACGTGGCTGTTATTTGATTGGTATTGATTCCTCACACGTTTGGGGTTTACCAAGATAGCCCACTTCCACTTCCACTTCATTTTATTTGTGTATCAGCTTTATACCATTTATTGTATGTGTTGGTATCAGCTCCTACTGTCCTTTTCCCTGCAAATTTGTTACCCACCATGATTTTTTGCCTGTAGCTGTAGGCCTTACATGGAGAGTTTGTCTAGCTCAACGTGGATAGCATGTGAATATTTGATGTCAGAACTTTAAATTCTGCTGATATTGGAATAATATAATGCAAAGTTGATTAGCTTAATATTACAATTTATAATTTGATATTCAGAGTCCTTCAGATATTAATTAAATTAGGATCAGCTTCTACTCAGCAAAGAAAACTGTCATTTTCTGGGGTTTGTCTTATGTTTTGAGTGACTCAATGAATGTCAGATGATGCAGGTAAAGTAACATCAAATATAATGGTGTGGATGGGTTTGGCTTTTGAAATATACACCAATTTTTATTTGCTTGCCAAAATGGGAAACCGACTTTTAGGTGATATATATCTCTGTATGTTGTAGTTGAGACTGGCCAACACTGTAATTACATTTTCTTTCAAAATGTTGTGATGATCAAATTTAATACCCACTTTCCAGGGTGAAGTTGTGTTCTGAGTTATGATTTCAACCATTATTTTTAATTAATTATTATAGTATTTTAAATATGGATAATAAGTATTATTTATGAAAATGATCTTATTCAGATAATTTATACGTTTAATGATATTAAAAATCTTATTTTATCTTTAAAAAGTCAGATTTTTTGGAAACTAACTAATAAGTTGAAGCTGAAAAAAATATTCTGCAGTTTGAAATTTTATTTAATTAGGGACAATGAAATTTACTCTAATCATCAAAATTACACACGTGTATAATTTTCTTTTATAAATGTGTGTTAGTGAAATTACAGTGAAAAGTGCATCTTAATGTCTACTCTACCAATCCAAATGCCTACCACAAATATGTTATCGAATTGCAGTCATGCCTATTAGTGGCAAATTTAACCACCTCCACCCATATTTTAGTGCTTTCTCTGATGCTTCTTCACGTCATAAGTGAAATATAGAAAAAGAGTAAAATTTTTAAAAAATAGAGAATAAAAAGTAAGATGCAAAAATGTTTTTAAAATGGAGAGAAATAAGAAAAAAATAATTTTTCTCTCACATTTAAATAAGTAAAAGGTAAAACAATGAAAATGTTTTTACATTAATCAAAAATTAGTTTTAACCCAATTAAATAGATTAAGCTTTAAACTCTATTATTTTTTCTTATCATTAAAGTATTTATTATTTTCAATTTTTATGTACTGAATGATTATACTTTTTGAAAAAAACTAAACAAAATATGAAGAAAAAAAAATCAATCATCTTCCTTAATTATTTCATGCCAATTCAAGGGGAATAGACACTTTTATGGGTCCCAAAGAATTCATGCTTCTCGTCTCAAACAAAATGTGAATATTTCTATCACATCTCTATCCTTTCCATTATTTTTTCACTAATTGCATAGACTCAAGTAATGAGAAAGTCACACATTTAGTTACATCACACTTCAAAGTATTTCAACTTCTCAGTAATGCTATTCACTATTCTATGGCCTTTAGAAAGACTTAGTCTCATCTACTCATATATGCATGCAATTTTATTGGAGTTGCTTTGTGGGAAATTATAATCTAATTATTTTGAACATGAAAATATAATATTTCCTCACATTTATAGTGCAAGAATAGTGGGGGTAGGTTTCTCAAACAAGAAAGCCAGTTCGTAATATGACTATCTCCTCCCATTCTCCCTTTTACCCTTTAGAGGAATAATATTAGTATCTCTTCATTTTATAAGTATAGTTAACACTTATTATTTTTCTTCTATTTTCTTTTCTCTAGATCATATCACTTTTGTACTTATATTTTGCTCTCATTCTCGTAAGTAATAGGTTAGTGGGTGTCCAACAATTATCTTGTAAAATTTAATATCCACTATTTATTTGTCTGCAGGTGGACCTTGTTAACATGGAGAGATGTGTAGTTGAACGTGGGTGACATGTGAATGTGATGTCAAGTGGTTCTTTCTTTATGATTTACACAGATCAGACCCTTTTTTTCTGCTTTGATTTTTTAACTTTTGAATTCAAAGCACTATAGTATTATATAATAGAAAGTTGCTTGATTTTTATACGAGCTTGATGTTCTCCAGCATTATGTTTTTCTTTTTCTTGTTTTAAGCAGTTCACTCTATGCCTAGTGGTAGTTTAAAATCATGCTTAAAAGGAATTTTTTTTCTTGAAGAACAAAATTTACAGCACCATCTTACTATCTCTTTTATAATTCTCTATCAAACTCTGGGCTTTTCTGTAGTGTTAATATTTTCAAAATTGAATCACTTTCAAAACGAAGCTATAGTGACAAGATATGTATGCATGTAGACAAAAGTACAAATGAAGGATATAGGACAAAAGGAAAAGGCACCAAATTCATTAAGTGCTAACTCAAAATTATAGTGGAAGACAGTCCAAGTAGAAAAATATAGTAAAATTATTTCAAACTTAGCATCTTCTCTTTGCACACAACACATTGAGAATGCTAAGAATGTAATACACAAGTGCCATCACAATTGCTAGCACTTGGATCAGCACAACCTTCAGGAACGGAAATATTTACTTGCCGGGTTGCTTTGCCTGCACATAAAAAACTTCAAGAATTTATGCCAGAGTGAGATTTGAAGATTGAAACTGACACTATTGTTGGAGGAAGATTGAGGTAGATTCAAACCTGCAATTATGTAGGCCCATAAGTCTATTTGAAGAAACTTCCACTCTTAATGGCATCTTCGTTAGCATTTCCGAGAGCGGCCTCATTCAAGTACTTGTCAGCCAATTGGACTCTCTTCACGTTCTCTTGTTCTTGGACAAGCATGTTACCATACTGCAAGAGCTTGTCCAGATTCATCTTGGGCTGCTCAAAGGTAGGAGGTCCTTCTTTTGAGTTCACAAGCCTCTTCCCAACAGCATCAACACCAACACCAGAAATCCACTTCCTCACTTCATCATCATACACTCTGGCCCTCAGTGCACCAAAGAAATCTGCAGCACAACAGATGGTATATTTGTTATCTATTCTTTCTTGTTATCACTTGTTCTGTTAATATTTGAAAACAATATACAAAGTGAAAACAAGGGTGATTTATTTTAATTTACAAATTAGAATTGCTCCTTGGTTTTGTTATTTCAATGAAATCAAATTGTTCGCTTTCTTAAACACATGCTTTGTTGTTCTATTTTTAAATGCGAGTTTAATGACTACGCATTCATAGTTGAAATGGTTTTATACTATCAATTAATCAGAAATTACAATTTATATGACTTCAAAACTACGGACTCTTTCAATAACTAACTTAAAAACTCATACATAGCATGATTTGATTTCTGATTAGTTAACTGTGTAACAGTGGAAATGAATAAAAATTAAACTTGTTTATATATTATGTTGTGTCATTTTAACATGTCACTCACCAAATTCTACCTTTAGTGTTACAGTGTGGTTCTAGTTCTTACCAATGGATTGGCCAGGGAAAGTGTCAACAAGCTTGACAATGTCCTGTTCAGGAACACCATCAGTGCGGAAAATTCCCGTGCAAACACCAACGCGGTCATCCCTTGTTGGTGCCCAGTAGAACTTCTCCATACGTCCATCACGGATGAGAGGAGCATACAATGTTGAGAAATCGTTACCGGTGACAATGATGGGCACACGGGCGTTCTCTTCCTTGTTGTACATACCAGGAAGCTGCACATTTGTGGGGTTGTCAGCAATGTTCATGAGAGTGGCATTCACCATCTGGTTGTTCACAGTGTATTGGGTGGTTCCACCAAGACGACCTGCTCCTGCATCAAGATCATTGATGAACAGAGCACACATCTTTCCCTTACTGATTAAGTCTGCAGCTTCACGGTATCTCTGCCTGATCAATTTTGCTGGCTCTCCTGCATTTCCACTTTCCAACTCTCCAGCACTCATCATGATTGGGCTGTAATGGAATCACAACATCACAACGGGGTTTAAATGATAGGTAACTGCAACACAACTTTATATATATTGTACGCAGAATTAATTCTTTAACATGATACACAACTTTCGATTTTATATTTTAATGTGGTTTGGGATGATCATGAATGGGCTAGTTCAGCAAGAACTCACTTGATTCCCATCTTGGCAAAGACAAGCTCACATTGGAAAGATTTTCCTTGTCCCTTGCCTCCCCATATACCAAGAATGAGAGGAACCTGCAAATATATTGAATAAAAATGAATGGCGTCTCCCAATTTTACAAAATTCCAGGGGAAATTTATGCAGAGAACATGTTTCTAGTGGCATGCCTTGATGTTGGGCAGGGTCATGTAGTTCTTGGTGATGTGAACGACAAGCTTGTCCATAAAAGCTGGAGCAATGTAAAAACCATCCACGTTGTTGTCCAAGTTGTACCTAAATTAAGCACCACATATCATGATGTTGAGGTTGAGATAAAAACAGAGGGAAACACTAAATAAATGCTTTAGAATATGTGACCAAGTCTACTCACTGGCGAAGTCCAGTGCTAAGGTACTCGTAGGAGCTCATGACTGCATAGTGAGTTCCAGCGTCCATTGGAGCTTGGAAAAGTGGATCAACCATACCCTTCCCCCTTGTGATGTCTTGTTGATCATCAGAAATATCGTAGGCCAGACCCTTCCATCTGTCCTGGTTGGTCTGCTGGGTCTCCTCAGTATCCTTCTCTGCAGCAACAATTTTGAAGCTTCCAGAGGACACCCTGCTGTTAGGGACCCTTGAGGCAATAACCTTCTTCAAGCTTGTGCCAAAGAAAGGTGAACTGGAAGCTGAAGCTCCAGCTCCAGATCCATTCAGGTTCAACTGCAATATCACATCACATAAGCTCCTTACTAAAAAATCCACTACTTTTACAATTTTTTATCTATTATATACGATTATTGGTTTAGTTAATCATTTAGTTTTCATGTACAAACTTTTTGCTTTAATCTTCACATATAAAAATTATATAGTGTAGCTCTTACGTTTTGTTCTTTATGCAACATGATGAGATGCATATAATAAACATGCACATGAAGTAACTTTATACAGCAGCTTAATAACACCAATCCTTTGAACTCAACATGTAACTATGTCACTATGACACGTAAAATGAAGATAAAGTAATCCACTTGTTTGGAAATGACACACGGCAACCTAAGGTGAATAAACATGTGGAGTATACGCATGTGATTTGAACCTTAGCCGTTCATTCATCATTTAATCATTACCATTTCTTAAGGTAAAAGCTTTCCTATCTATGATAATTCATTGGGAAAAATAACCATGATACTAGCTTTTTAATTAATAAGAATTATGACATTTGAAGAAAAGTAGGTGAGTAAAATGTAATGCAGTGAAAAGGATGTGAAACTAACAAGATTGGATAAACATACATGGGAAAGAAGACATGAAAAGAGCAACAGTGTAACAGAGTAGAAAAGGCATCATACAAGAGTTCTGTTGACAGCTCCGACAGTGGAGACGGAGGCAGCCATGGAAGAGTTGTGTTTGGAGTTGTGGAGAGAAGGGGTAAGGTTGTTCTTCAATTGGAGAGTCAGTGCTAGGTGGCTTGTGACCAAAGGGTACGTGGAACTTATAGTAGTTGATAGGTAAGAGAGTGTGCACAACAGGATTGGTCACAGAAGCCTGACATCCACACATAGAAGATTGATCAGCTGCCACGTGGCAACATACTGTGCCTGCAAAGTTTTTTGTCACTCTTAGTCCTAGATTTTGAGGTTGGAATTGCAGCTTTTTCTATCTCCACCAGAATTAAGGAGATTTCATTGCCACACAAGCCTTGAAGGACTTGTGTCGTTTATTCAAATTCAACCATTGGTTATTGTGCTTTCAGTGCTCTTCAATCTTTATAACCAATCATATAATAATATAATATTAGTATTTTGAAGTGCCATAATATTTTGAGGTGGTGTTTTACTTACGGAAAGATGGTAGAAATGACCCCACATGGTAGCCAATCGGTTCAATTCTCAGTTTTCATTAAATTATCTATGTTGGTATTTTCAGGTGGAGAAAAATTGTAGATGAATTATTATTGGTAGAACAAGAAATTTAATTGGTGAGTCAGATAATTTCATGAAGGGGATTGAGCCCTATTACATCCATGGACCCTACGACCATAACAAGCTTATGTCTCTCTCCTTGTCTCTTCTACGTGTTGTGTGTGGCTGTAGAAACACCTAACATTCTTCATGCTGCAATTGAAAGAAATTCACAACTTCACTAGTTTTTTTCAGTGTTGAGCTTCGAACCAAAGAAAAAAAAAATACAAAAAAGGGATTATTGCATCAGTTGACATAATTGATGTTTAATTATCTAAAAATAAGCTTTTTTAAAGAATCTGCATATTTAAATAAATGAAATTCATCTCTCTGGTTGTTTTCCTTCACATGGCACACCAGTCTGAAAACCAATTTTGGTATCTGATAGAAGCTGTTAGATCTTCATCCTGATATAAGAAACTCAACTATATACATATTACTTCGTTTCTTTAGCCTTTTCAGTTATAAAGAAAGAAGAAGAGTGTTATTTCCCCGTCACACTTTTTTTAACTAATTTTTTCATTAATAAAAAATTGTAACATTGTGAGTAATTAACATTTATTCAAATCTTTGAAATTTGAAATGTAGCATACATTTAGAAATTTAGCAATTATTTCTTATCCATACAATTAGAAGAATGTACATTTTTTTTGTGTTTAATTATTATAATGGTATATAAGGTTAGTTATTACTTTGATTGAGTTTTTTTTTTAAAATAATGTTCTAAATATTAAAATCTATTATTATTATTATTACAATTACATTTTATTCAATAAATTTAATTACTATACCATGATTGTACTTAATTAAAATACTTATAAAAAATGAATGTGCCTAAATATATTTAATTTTATTATTAAGATTTCATTTAATAACTTTATTTTTTTCATGATGACATTATATAAACAATGAACACATTTATTCACAATAAATGTTTTGTAAAAAGATGGTACAAAATCTGCAATACAAATATAAATATACAGTAACTCGAGTTATTTTTCTAAGGTTTACAACTTGTAATATATACTCACATCACGTCAATAAGAAAAAATGTTTTGAAAAACCTTTAATCTTGAAGGTTGGTCTTAAAAAGTTACGGATTCCAGAACCTGATTGTGCATGGAGAAAACCTTTAATCTGATTACGTTTGGGCATGAAGAGAAGAAAAAGAAAATCTGTAAATCTACTATGTCTTTTTTATCATAAGAATATGGAGTGTCTTTCTTTTTCAGTCAAATATTTTTATTTTATTTTTATTTTTTTATAATTTTATTGTTTTCAATTTTGAATATAAAAATATTAAAAACAAATGAAACTACATGGATAAAAATAATAAGATAAAATAAGTGTTTGCATACACTAGTCATAGATGCTGACAAATGAGCTTAGGTACAATATCATCAGGTATTAAAAAAACTTTTGGACACTTTAAATTTTATTTTATTTGTCAGTTATGCTATTTAAGAGAATAAGTCGTTTTTTTTTATAGAATAAATATCCTCCTCTGTATAAATAAATTTTCTTTTATTTCTTAATAATGTTATTGATTAGCATTGTTAATTAATAAAATAGATCAAAATTACGGATACGATTTTTTTTTGCTTCGAGTATCTTAAAAATTTTGTTTTCTCGTGTCAAATAACCATGTCAATTATTATATTAATGTCACGTTATTTCTAACAAATCATATAAAAAAAACGATTAAAAAAATAGGTGGCAATACAATGAAAGAAAAAAAAACTCATATAAACATCTAAGACATAATGTATAATTAAAAAAAAAAAAAGTTAAAATTATAAAGTTACAATACTTTAAGGATAAAGTGTCAAATAATTTTTGTAGGAATAATTAACTTTAAAATGTCACATAAATTATTCACCATATTTAAAAGTTTCCATTAAAACTACTTTAAATTAAAACTTCATAAAAAAAGTTAAGGATATTATTCATTTAGTTTTTTTTTAAGAAATTAATAATAAATTTTAAAAAATTACTTTTAAAAAATTACTTTAAATTGAAAAGTAAATGTTTAAAATATAAAAAATATTTTTTATTAATTTTTAAAAACTAAAACACAAAATCAATTTTTTAAAATTATTTTAACAAATAAATTAATAAACAATTTTTAAAATTTTTACAAATTAAAAAAACGTAAATTATTTTTATAAATAATAAACAAATAACCTCTAACTCTTTATTGTTTCCCTGAATACCTGTTTTCTACACAGGCGTGAGAGGGAAAAATACAGAAGAAGACAACTATTTCTCTTATCGAAAACTCAGTATCTTTTAGCATACAATTTTTCCATGTATTTGAGTCTCCAAGGAACGATATGTTCAGTAGAGAAAGCTTTTATTATCAATGATTCAGATTCAAGCCACAAATTCCTCCATCCTTTGAAAAAGTAAACTCTGCAACGGTTATTAGTCTGGTAATGTCTGCGTGCAAAGTATTAACAACTCGGAAATTTTGAGCAAAACACCCCATGATAACAGCCTTTGAATCTCTAAAAATGCCTCCGCAAGCTATATGCCCCCATCAATAATGTTTGGCATTCTTCCTTACCAGCTAACGTATTCCAACCAAGCAACATAAAATTAAGAATACTAAAGTTGCAACTGTAATTCACTTGTACAGGATGATTGCACCAAAACCAACTATTATGCTGTACACATTTATTTTTCAAATTTAATTTAAAATATCCTCAAATATTGGATCTGATTTTCTGTTTATCAAATCAACAGCCTATAATCAATGTGCATATTGGTAACAAACGGTTGTGCAAGTATAAATATTTTTAGTACTTGCACATGGTTTCTTCAAGAACCTTCATATTTTTCAACTGCCAAGACCTGCCCATTATTTATTGATAAATAAAGTAAACAGAAGGAAGAGATAAATAATTCATCAACAAAACAAGGACAAGTGCTTTATAGAAAAAAGAAAAGAAAAACATATGATGATCTCAGGAACACCAGTCTCTTGCATTCTGGAACATGCGCAACCAAGGACTAGGCCCATTCTTCTCCACATTCCAGTGCTTTGGATACCATGGGAACTGCCACATTAAGAAGCAACGCTCTGGATGAGGCATCATGGCAAGATGCCTCCCATCTGGGGAACAAATAGCTGCTACCCCTAAAGGAGAGCCATTCACATTGAAAGGGTAGGCCTCGGTTGGATTCCCAGCATCATCACAGTATCTTAGAGGAGCTAAACTCGAATGAACTATTCGGTCAAACACACCTTCATCTGGAAAATAAGCCCTTCCCTCCCCATGAGCTGCCCATATACCCATTGTGCTACCTGCCATGCCCCTGAACATTATAGCTGGTGAGGGCAGTATGGTAACGCTTGTAAAGCGGCATTCAAACCGCCCTGATGCGTTGTGAATGAACCTTGGTTGATATAGGTCACCACCAGCACCATGCACACCCCCAATTCGGGGACCAGGTACCAACCCCAACAAAGCCATTAGCTGACACCCGTTGCATACACCTAGGCTGAAAGTGTCTGGACGCTTGTAAAACTCCTGAAATTGTTGCAAAACATGCTCATTGAACTTTATGCAAGCAGACCAACCTTTTGCAGAATCAAGGACATCAGCATAGCTAAATCCACCAACAAACGCAATTCCTCGGAACCCTTGCAAAGAGATCTTTCCATTGAGAAGGTCTGACATAGTAACATCCCATGGCTCAAAACCAGCAGCATAAAACGCTGCAGCCATTTCTCTGTCTCCGTTGCTCCCTTCTTCTCTAATCACAGCCACTTTATGTTTCACAGTGGCAGACAAAATCTTTTCCTTAGTGAAGACAGGAAAATAGGTAAGATCCCACGAGGGCTCAAATCGATGTTTTAGTCCTTCTTTCTCCATATCCACACAAGATGCCAGTCTTTGGAACTTTTCCAGCTGAAAACTGGTCTCTTCCCACATGTCCCTAAGGATACTAGTCTTTTCTGTCAAATAAATATCCCCGTCAACCCTAACTTCTATTGACGGATTGGCTGTCACTTGACCAATGATTTCAGCTGACACTCCCACATTGCTCAATTTATCCATTACCAAAGCCAGATTTTTCTTGCTTACCTCAAGAACTAACCCAAGCTCTTCAGCATAGAGTGTGTGGAAGAGGCTGTTACCTTGAGATGCTAAGTTCAAATTAAGCCCGCAATTACCAGCAAATGCCATCTCTAAGGCACAAACAAGAAGCCCACCATCACTGATATCATGGCCAGCAGAGATCAGTTCATCAGTAAGAAGGTCTTGAATACCTTCAAAGACCTTTTTAAGGTAAGGAACGTCATCAAGATCAGGACACTCGTCCCCAACTTGGTCAAACGCCTGGGCAAGGGCAGATCCACCTAACCGCCTCTTACCTTTGGACAAATCAATATGAAGCAAAACACCTTCATCCTTAAGTTTTAAGTCTGGTGTCACTGTTTTTGTTATATCAGGACAAGTAACATAAACACTGATAACAAGATTTCCAGGAGCCTTGACAACTTCTCTATCAGAATGGGCTGCCATAGAAAGGCTGTCTTTCCCTCCATCAATAGCAATTCCAAGTTCAATCATTGCTTCAGATAAAGAAATGGCAGCATCATACATGTCAGCTCCTTCCCCATCCAGCTTGGCAGCATACATCCAATTACCACTAGCCTTGACATCAGAAAGGGAAGTGACCTTTGCCCATACAAGATTTGTTAGTGCTTCTCCAACAGCCAACCGAGCCATTGCTTTGGGATCTAACAAGCCTTTGATTGGTTGTTCCCCAATGGCACAAGCACCTCCAGTCAAATCAGTAAAAGTTTGAGCTGTAACAGCAACGTCAGCTAGGGGAATCTGCAAAGGGCCAACAGTTTGCTGCTGTGCAACTAGACCAGTAACACACCTATCAACTTTTGTTGTCAAGAAGCGCTTTGAACAGACAGATGGTAAACTCAACACCCTCTTCAAAGAATATATCACTGTAATCCCAGGGGCAATATCAAGTGGCTCCCTCTCATATACCACCCGATTAAATTTAAAGGATTTTTTCGGCATGTCACCAAGGACTTTCTCCAATTCAAGATCAACAGCAGGGGGAGGGGGTGGAAGTCCATTTGAAATAGACTGTTGAGTTGCTAAGCTATCAACCAACACAACACGTCCATCACCGCTAATAGTTCCAATAACAGCCATTGAAACTTTTTCCCTGCTACAGATTGATTCCAAGAGATCACGACTCTCAGGCTTCACCAAGATTGCATCCTGCTCCTGATACTCTGCCCCCCAAATTTCTAGAACAGACATTGTATGATCACCAACGACAATTGCTCGGACATCTATCTCAGCACCCTTTGGATATATAATTTCCTTCACAACATTGCAGTTCCCACCAGCACCCTGATCATGGATGCTGATAATTGGATTTTTATCTCCCATCTCAATACAGGCCCGAACAAGACGATATAGTTTTTGAGCCATTTCAGCATCCCCACGTTGCACAGCATTAAAATCAAGCTCTGCATCATTCTGCCCACTGACCATGCTTGAGGCAGCCCCACCTCCCATACCAATACGATAAGCTGGGCCTCCAATCTTGACAACCAGCATCCCAATGTCAGGTTCTCCCTTTGTTATATGAAGATGGTCTATCTGTCCAATGCCTGCACTGAACATGATTGGCTTCAACCATTCTCGTCTCTCCCCACTAGGAAGTCTCATTCCAAAAGTTCTACAGAAACCCTGGATCAATGGCTCTCCAAATTTGTTCCCATAATCAGATGCACCATTACTAGAATCTATGAGAATCTGCAAAGGTGGTGCCAAATTCGAAGGATAAGTAAAGGAGGGATCTTCCCATGGAGCAAAGAAGCCTGGCGCGTTGAGATTCCCAACGCAATAACCAGCTGTAGCTGCCTGAACAAAGGACCCCCTTCCTGTAGCATGTGTATCCCTAATGCGACCTCCTGCACCCGTCTCTGAACCAGGATAAGGTGCCACTGCGCATGGAAAATTGTGTGTTTCAGCTGTAAACAAAATATCTAACTCATGTACTCCAATTTCTAAAGGACATGATGAACCAGGCTGAACTGGGCGGAGCTGCTTTACGGGGAAACCCCTGATTGCACTTGAGTTATCCTTAAAGCTAATAACAGAGTTATTCGGATTTGCCTGCAGAGTACTTTTCACAATTTGCATAAGAGTTTTTTTCATGAGCTGTCCATCAATGAAAATCTTTCCAGTAAAAAACCAATGTCTACTATGCTCACTGTTGGATTGCGCAATATCAAACAATTCCACATTTGTTGGATTGCGCTTAATGTCTTCCCTGAAAAGTTTGGTGTAGTATTCTAAATCCTGGTCATCAAAAGCAAAACCCATCTCTAGATTAATCTCTTCTAATGCCTTCCGCCCCCTCTCCATAACAGGTATATAACGAATCTCCTCTGGAACAACGCTGGTCTCAAAGGACGTTAGCTTCTGGGTATAAACACATTCGGTCATCCTATCATGCACCATAAATGCAAATTCATTGATTTGATGATCTTGCAGTTCAATTGTAGTGAACAACAAGTACCTCCTTGACCGTTCCAAACGGATTACTTCCGTCAATCCACAAGCTTGGCAAATTGCCACAGCATTAGTAGACCACGCTGTGGTAAATGACAACCTAGGACCAACCTCAATTATAATTGGACTCAAACCCTCCTTCCTCTTCTTCTCAAGAAGACTATCAACTCCCAGATTCTCAGGCTCAAATGTTTCTTGAAGAAGCCATTTAAGGACCGCAAATTTTTCACTGGAAAGTTGTGAACTAAGGCCAATATTATAACATTGCTCAGTTTGTATTTCCACGATCTGACTAGAGATTTTCACTTGAGCTTCCTTTAAAAGCTCAGCAGCTGCACTTTCTTGCATAAACGGGAATCGGAATAAATGAACAACTTCCGAAGCAGGCTTCTCGACCAAGCCAGATTGCTCTTCTACAGAACTGCTCACACCCCCAGAAACCGCTGCTCTGGGATTTTCTTGAGCCTGACATCTTAAAGGCAAAGCACTTCGAGTTGATCCCAGAGCCCAATTCCTATTCCAAAGGGTAACCCAAAGCATATGACTTCTCTGTTTCCGAGGCTTCTTCTTCAAAAACAATGTTTGCCTGGAAGTACCCTGAAACCAAAATCACAAAACTCAAACAATGATGAATTTTCATTTGCCAAATTAAACATAGTGCACCAACTTGCCAAATATACAACCAAAACAAACAGATACCCTACCCATGTCAACCATGCAAACTTGCAAGCCATCCCGATATGCTACTACAGCAGTAAAAGAGATGAAAATAAAAGGGGAAGGGAAAAACCATAAAGCATCGTTTCACTTCATTTGCTACACGCTGCAAAACATAGTGATCAACGCAAAACTGACAAATAAAAACAACCTATGCCAAATGTAAAAACCTTAAACGGATCAATTCATGCTATTACATTATCAAAGCATGAAACACCCCCTCCCACCCACCTCCAAAAAAACGCCAATTACAAGTAGTAAATAAAAGGGGTCCATCAAATGATGCTAATTCGTCGAGAGGGAATAAAACCAAACCTTCAGAAATTGAGACACCCCGAATTCCGTGACAGCCGCCATGTCCTCGATCAAGTGTTGGAAAACTCTAAAAGAGGGGGGAAATGAAAACTTTGAGAAGGACTAGCAGATTCGGAAAAGGATATGGCGCGAATAAAAAAACGAATACAGAAACAAGAAGAGTGTGGCAGTAGCGTAAAACCCAGAGGGTGTTGGTGAGGCACAGAATAAAACTCTGTTGATTGCTTTGGCGCTATTTCCTATCCTTCAATTTTATTCTTTGTTCCTGTTCCTCTGTCTTATCGATCAAATTTTTTTTTTTTTTATGGCTTTTTTTACTTAGTCTAGTCAGATCAGCTACTTCATAGAGAGATAGTTTAAAACACCAATACCATATGTGTATTTAAAAAAAAAAGGGACAAGGTAGTTTTAATAATATATTCCAACAATGTAATTAAATTTTCCATTCAATTCTTTCTTATGGATTGATTTTTTATTTGTGCATCACTCACTATCTCCATGTGTAGAAACTATAAATAACAAATTGAGTTATTTTTAATACTAAATATATAATAAATGGATTAGTTTTTGTTTTTTAATTTCACTATTTATTAAAAAATAACATTGACTTTTATAGTTTTCTATCATCCGAGGTTGATTTTATACCTATTCACCCTACATGATCAGATTGTTACACATTTAAAACAATAATAATAAAAAATATTTTGGACGTAAAATTAATCTAGCGATGATTTTTTTTTAATAATAAAAACTAACTTATGATTTTTACTTTCATATTTTGTTTATGAATAACGTCATAAAGAAATAATTCAAAACAATTTGTGATTTTAATAAAATATTATACCTCTTCTTTTGGTATTTTAAAAAACTAAAAGAAATACGATAAAACCTTTTGGAAGTGATCTGAGCACATCTTTTTCTAATTTTGTCCAGTTCAATTCAAATTTTCTGTAGTACTTATTTTCTTTGTTAATGCTTTTCACTAACTTGATTCCATGTTGGACTTTTGATGAATTGAAGAGTATTTTATTGTTGGATGTGAATTTATGACAAAGATAAGTAACTGTTGATGAGGTAGAAATTTAATATTTGACCAATTAACTGCAACTTTAAGATGGCTCTTGGGTACCATAAATAGAGAGGAAAATAGGGGTATACTGATTCATTAATGTCAGGATTAAGATTTTCTGCAGCGATCATGTGATGTGAGAGTTATTTAATATTTATGTTGGTTTTTAATATTCTTCTCCTTTTATTCTGTGTTATTTATTGTAGTTTGACAAAAATATCAAGAGAAAATGCAAAGAAACCCTAGTCCAATAGACATTATTTAGGAAATCTCTGTTATGTTTGGTGACAACCTTGACAAGTCCAAATTAAAGAAAATGTTGGCACAGTAATTTAGATAAAGAATTAAATTAAACCAATAAAAAATTGAATTATAACATTTATATGAAAAATATAACTTAAATGACTAAATTATATACAAAAACATATTAGAAGAATTGGACAACAAAACTCATAAATTTTGCCATTTTATAATTTTATGTCATATATTTTCATTCTAAATCGAACATTTTACATTATTTTTATCTCAATCTGTTTAATTCTGCCTCTTATCTATTTTGTATTTCGACCTGTGAGATACTCTTTATTTAAATTTCAAATATTCATATAATACATTAAAGATAAATCGTACAATTTATTTATTCATATCGCTACGTTAAAATTTCTATCTTTTAATATATTTATTATGTGATATTAACACCCAGACACAGGTTTAGCTATATGATGAGTTTTTTTTTTAATATAATAATTATGATAATTATTTATTATGGTTTAGATGAAACTAATCCGAAAAAAGTTGGGACTAAATGGCTAATATAAATGATTAACATTTTTTTATTAAGCATGCAAAAAAAAAAAAATAACAACTTGTATAATTTTGAACCAACGCTACTGTACTCCTTAACATAAATGTCTAGGAGATGTTGGGTGGTATATAATTAGTTTAAATCACAAAAATTTCTTAATTTTTTAACAATATATTTTTTTTCCCTTTATGATCCTTTACTTTTTAACCAAATATTCATGATCTTTTACCTTTTAAACAAACGTCTATGTATCTAGTTGATTGTAAAATAAACCATACAAATATTCATATTTTAGTAGCTCAATGGTCCCTTTTTTTACCCAATAATGATTTATATCAATTAGAAGATATATTAGGGCAAAGAAAAATAATGGAACTAAAGAAACAGTTAAGCAGATCAATTAAAATAAACAAATTTTGCAAGAAAAACTTAAATTTCTTGACAGTTAAGCAGATCAATTAAAATAAACAAATTTTGCAAGAAAAACTTAAATTTCTTGATAACTCCTAATCTCTGCTATAAAATGGATGATATGGAGGGGTTTTAGAATAAAATTAAATATTTTATTATACATTTTATTGTTAAATGGTTTAAAAGTTGATAAATTTACATTTTTTTCTTCTATTTTTAAAATAAAATTTATTATAAAATATTTATTTTTAAACAATTACAAAATGATTGACATAGAATGTCAGGTATTTTATTAGGTAAGAGGGCAAGCTCTCACTATTCTGTCAGAGTAGAGGCATTATCTTATCTCCAGTTTTCTATCATAAATATGTGTGCCAGGTGTTTGATTTTACGATTGCCACAGGCCCTCACCAGGGACTAGTGTCAACCTTCTGCATCAAATGCTCAATGCAAGGTCCACGGATTGAACCAACCCTCACATGATTTTTTTTTTTTTTTTTTATATATATACTTTAGGTTACAACTATACAAGGAATGTCAAAATAAACTTTGTATGAAATTTGGATTAACGCTTCAGTCTATAATAGTTGTTAAACACTGCTACTAGGCAGAGAAAAAGAAAAAAACATAACTAGTTAATTGAACCGCAACAACATATTAGTTCAATTTCCATTAATTGTTCCCAAACCTAAAATTCATTCTACATAGTTTTGCATGTGAAAATGAAGAATATAAAAGTTAAGACAGAATATATGATAAAAACAATAACTCTCCTATGTTAATATATTGGTGTCTTAAATTAGCTTTAACCACAGACATGTGTTGGAGAGGGGGAGGGGACTGTCGATAGCAGCTACCATTTTTAGCAAGGGAGGATGCACTTGAAAATATGGTTTGTCTCTTTAGTGGAAACCAGGCTGTCATCTGAACTATTGCTAAAGTGGCCTAGGGTTTTATTTAACCCCAGTAATATTGATAATTTACATTCTTCAATTTTCAATATCAAGAAATATAGTTATCTTCTCTGTTTCCCTTTTATATCCTACAAGTCTGCAACAAACATCAAGGACACAAGCAACACACATAAAAGTTTATCCTTAATTGGCTAAGTATTATTCATATTTCATGCCCATCAACCATCCTTCCTATGCATGCTTACTCCATTAATCACTTGATCAACTTCTTAACAACAAGAATTACATAGTAATTTGATGGATTGACAGTAATTTGGAAGCAAAAGATACCGTGTGAACAGAAGAACAAAAAAACTGCAATACAAACTCAAAAATTTGCATAGGTTGGTATAGTATTTATCTGATAAAATTAAACTCGGTATAAATAGCACACTCGTGATAAAGGTTAAATTGGGTGTAAATATCCTCTATTTGACCAGCAGTTAACGCTGACAATATTTTCTGTCTCTTTATGTTGTATCATTTATTATATCTCGTATTTCTCTCTTAGATGTAAGATTTGTTCTATTAACATCCCTCAAATATTTACACTAGCAGGTTTAATATTGGTACTAGTGGAAGCAAACCTAATGGCTAATTCATTTTTTTCAATTAATATGTGACATTTCTATAGCGTTAAATAATGCACATGGATTTCAACCACACAGATGAAACATGAGACAAGTCATGTTACAGTTTCCCACATTCAAAATAAATGAAAATGAGAATACACAAGTGTCAACTTGATGAACGTAGTTGAACAAGAAAGTTATCAATAGGAATATCTACACAAGGAGTGAGTACAAGATTTGAAAGACCTTGAATCCAATGAATACCAAACAATTAAAACAGTGGACAGCTATGCTACTCCCACACTTCATGTCCATGGATAACTATTATCTCACTTAAAAATTTATTAAAAGATGTTCAGTAGATGAGTTTCTTAGCATGAGTGACACAGACCAAAAGACAAATACCTTAAAAAATATTATCCACTATAGGGTCCAAATTTAATGGGTGCAGGTTGGTTCTTCGAAAATACTGAAAAACAAACCCCGTAAAACTTAGAAGACAAAACCAATGGGAACTACACCGAGACAACCTTTTTTTGACACCATCCACGCAGAATAATGTTGACTGAGTTTAACCAGTATGGTCTATTCTAAAGTCCAAACAAACAGCATGAGAGTGATTTAATTCATTCAGGGAAAGGGAGATGAACCGACCGTATACCCCTTCCTTTCTCTTTAAAGAAAAGTTTGTTCCATTTCCATATCAATGTAGCAAGTGCAAAAAACATTCAATGCTGTATAGACTCCAATTAATGCAAATTCCCAGGCTACCACCATCCATAAACTTCCTCTACTTAATGAAGTACAAAGTGTTACTTGGAAGAGTCAAACAATACAGTAGCTTACCACAAATTCTCCAACACAGCTAGCTAGCTCCAATCTTTTTCTGGATCATTTCAAACTCCATCCTTATTACCTACACACAATAATAATCCAACTCTTCCACCAGCAAAAGCAGATCCATTAGACAGAAGAGAAACAAACAAAACAAATGAACAAACCAGCTCTAATACGAAGTGTCTGGAAGATAATAATAATAATAATAATAATAATAACATCTACTCGAGTCTCTTTTAGAAGCAAAAATTAACAAAAAGAACCAGAAAAAAAAACCTAGTCTTATGATTACAAAGAAAAACCGTCAGAAAAATTAACATACTTAATTCACATGTCAGTAAGATTAAGCACATCATCATTGCTTGGGCTCAGAAGGAAGGTGGAGGACGAGGCGGAGCAGCTCCCCAAAACACATCATGAGGCATGTTCTGACCATTGTGTAGCAAATTAGGAGGCAAATTATACATAGGCATTGAAACTTGTTCACCTAAACCCTGAGATTGCTGTTGCTGCTGCTGCTGCTGTTGCACTTGCATTTCCTCTTCACCTTGTTCATCCTCCAGTGGCAGCCTCTCATAGGTAGCATTAGCGAATGTGGCGGCGATCACCATCACCGGCCCGGAGGCCACTAAAGAACCCGCAACGGTGCCTCCGACAACCTGTCCCTGCCCACCGGCCAAATAGACGGAGAGTCCGGTGGCGCCTGGCGGCGAAGGGGAGGGCAAAAACGCCCCTGAGAGGGAGAGAATCTCAAATCTTCCGTGGAGGGTGATGACACCGGCGGGCGCAGCGGGTTGGCGGAGAGTGACGTTGGTGACAATGCCGCTGCCGCTGAGGACCGACACGCCGCGGTGGCGGCGGTTGGCAAAGGCGGCGATGCTCTCGGACACGTCGCTTCCGCTGGCGATTTCCAGCACGTGGCTTCGGAGAGCGTTGGGGCTTTCTTTGGTAATGACGATCGGCGGCTTGGGCTTGTTCTTTGACCCGGGAGGCCTGCCACGAGGCCTCCGACCGCTGCTTCCGGGCTCTGAACCTTCGTGGTTTCCGAGGTTCTGGTTCTGGTCGTCTCCGTTGTCCCTGCTGACCTCTTCCTCAGTCGTGTTGGTGTTGGCGTTGGTGTTGCTGTTGCTGCTATTGGTCGGAGTAGTATTCGCCTTGTTATTGTTCTCCATCAACTCTTGCTCTCTTATCATTCCCACATTCCCAGCCCACCACCGATTCGCCATGTTCGATTCGAGAACTTTATTTTATGTTGAAAACACAGACAGATAAAAAAAAATAGATACTTGAAATCTCTGTCTCAATTAGGCACGAAAGACATGCTTTTTGCATGTAAACCCTAACCACACATGTAAACAGGAGCAGTCACATCCACCTAATTGAGACTATGACACAAAAATTAACTAAGATGAAGAGGCAACACGAAAACTAGAGAGAAAAAGGGTGTAAAGAAGTAGAAGCTAAGATAGGAGAAAGAAAAGACTAGTTGAGGTTGAGGTTGAAGTTGAAGGAGTTTTTTTTTTTTTTTTAACAAAAACGCAGTGTTTTCGGGGGTTGTTGTTGCAGCAGAAAAGATATGCTGCGGTAATATGGTAATATGCTTTTGTAATTGTACCTCAATCTATGCCACTAAAAGGGTCAGATTTGTACGGGCATAAGATGGAAACAGTGGGTGGGAAGTACCTTGAGAGTGAGGGGGTCCTCTACTGTTTTTTTTTCTTTTTGTTAATATTTTTTGGGAGAAGGAAGATGATGTTTGCAGTAGCAATAGCAATAGGAAAAGCAATAATGGTTAAGTTATGTTATGTAGTAGAAAGAAGTAATATTGGAGGGTTGGGGTTAGCACAGAAGATTAAGCGGTTTTGAGGAGCGAGTGGTTTTGGGTTGTCTCCCTGGTAAGCGGTTCTTGTGTTGTGTTCAAAGTTTTCAACTTCCGAAGCAAGCAGAACTCCATCCACTTGTTGTTGTTGTGTCACCTACTCACCCAGCTTCCTTCAAAACAATACTAGAAGAGAGAGAAGCAAGTTGCGCGAGGTGTGCAAGAAAAAAGAGTTAGCATGGTGGCTTGAGTGACGCGTGGGGTGGGCCTTCGATGTGAATGAACTCCATTCACTCCACCCACCTTTTACATTTACATCACATTCAATCCATCTTCTTCCTCCTTTCCTTTCTAAATCTATACATCAATCTTTATAAAATTTACTTTCATTCAAAATCATTATCCTTTTATTTTTAGTTTTATCAGTAACAACAAAAAATATATTTGATAGTAACAAGTCATATTTTTTTTTACTAAGTTACTTGTATCCAAAAACTCCTTTACAAAGACGTTTTCTTTCGAAATCATCATATATTTAAAAGGGTCCTACTTTTTAACATCTGAATGTTAGTACATTTTCCCCGTGTATACGTTCATATACTTTTATTCAAACTTTTTAATAACAGTTTATTAGTCAACTATAGCATAAACTTTTTTTAATATTATGAATGTATTTTAATTATATTCTTAATAAATTTAATGCAAATGATAAAAGAACATGGGATAAAATTAAAATATTTAATATTTGAAAATGTAAAATGTATATGATTTTATTTTTACGTGAAATTTTGGTAAAATGTAAGTGGATAAGAAAAAAAATACCAAAAATGATATTAATTAATTAAAAATATTTATTAAAAAAAAAGGAAGGTTATAATTAGGGCGGCAGGAGCAGAGGTGGGGCACAACAATGTCTGCAAATGGCGACAAAAATAACGAATGCCGATGTCTCTGAAGCATCACCGCCACCAACATTATTTATTACTATGCTCCATTCACAAGTAAATAGTCTGGACTTAGTAATAATTTTTGTATTTTTTTTATTTTTCATCACAGTGATTATTTTATTTTAACCTTTTATTCATACAAATTAATCCTCAAATATATATAAAAAAAATTAGTAATGAAATGACAGATACAAATATTAATATATATATATATATATATATATATATATATATATATAAAAAGTTAATAGAAACTATTAAACATTTGAAACAATCAACACACAGTTGCACATTTAGTTTTGAATTAGTCACTTAACAATATTTATTTGTCTGGAAATGAAATATGAAAATAATGTCAACTATATTGAAAAGTGAAAATATTTTTGTTTTTATACATATTTTTCAATTTAGATTATTTTTTCATGCTTTATTAAATAAATTTAAATAATTTGAAAATTTTAATATTATATTTTGTTTACTTTTAAAAAATATACTCTCATTTGTGTTTTTTAGAAATTGATAAGAAAAAAAAAGACCGAAAATAGAAGAAGAGAAAGTTAAAAAATGAAGTAAAATAATCGTATCCTGTTTACGTAGTGACAAGCAGACGAATCTCTTTTTAACCTGTGAATGCAGTGCCATTTTATTTTGTGTTTGAACATAAACGAGAGAAAGACAAATTTTATGTGTAAATATATTTTTTATCATAATATATTATCTGTTGAAGAAGTTTATAAATAAAATTTTGTAAATAATCTATGAATGATTTTCTTTTGTAATAAAATTTATACTGAACCAAGGAGATAAGTCTGTGGTAGAATAACGTGTATGAGTTGTTTGTCTGGTGTGAGACGCTTAGCTTGTTGGAGCTTTGAATGAAATTATGGTGATTCTGTTGTGAACGGCGACGCGTAGTGATGTTGAGCATGGGAATTGGGATCACTGCCACCAATACGTGTGAAGTGATGCCACTTTTGCAATGAATGTATTGTACGCGACCAGAAAAGTGGTCATGGAACCCAGAAAAAGAACTCAGAATAAATACATCTTACAGTAAAGTAGATGCTTGTGAAAAAGGGAAAAAAATAACTTAATGGAATGAACATAAGCAAACATTATCTCATCATATAAGTTCTGTATTATAAATGAGATAAAAATAATTATTTTATGAATAAGTGAAAGTGAATAGTATAATTAATATAATTTGTTGTAAGATGAGAAAGAAGGCAAGGATAACAGGTGAAGGTTGCATAGATTGTGTAGAAACAAAAGAAAAAGGAATGGGTGGTTAGTGTCTTTATGTAGGGCAATGTCCTCCATGATCCAATCCTGGGGTTTTCATCAAAGGTCGTTTTCAGGTCCATCATCACATATTTAGAAACAAAAATGGCAGCCAAGTTTGTTCCACAACTGCTATCTTATCTCCATTCAGACGTCAACTTTTAAATTTCTTTCTTTCTTTTAACTACCACTTTAAATAAATTATGATAAGATATACGTAGAATTGTATCGAATTTATTTATTCATTATATATATTAGTTATAGGTGTGAAGTGTTTATAACAAATTGTTTCAATTTAGCAATTTATATTAGGTTAATATCTTAAATTAAGACATGGAATATACAACCATGATACATGAGGGTGAGACGAAATTTAAAAAAAAAAACGAAATATATTGGATTAACGTTGATTATGTTTTGTTTTTATTTATAAAATTATAAAACAGAATAATTAGAATAATTTAACTTGGATTAATCGACCAACGGTCAAATCAAATTAAAGAATGTGTATAGAATTTTTTTATTTAAAAAAAAATAGTGAAGTTTGAAAAAACTAACCTCATCCATGACTAAAATTCAAACACGATCAAATTCTAAAAAACTAGAGAGGAAAGGGATAAGTCTGGTGGCCAAAATTCAAATTGGATCAAATATATAAAATGGCAGAAAAGCAAAGGATAAGTGCTCCGAAGATTGATTAGCTAGCACCTCTGAAAGCAACACCATGTAACATCGTTATCCATTTTCATAATACAAGATGAGGACAAATTTGGGAAGTGAGGTTTTTTAATATAATAATGGCTCGTCACTGATAGCAGTTGAAATAGAGATTTGTGGGTTTGAGTTTTCTATGAGAACATGGTAGATTTTATTGGAAAAGACTGATGAGATAGAGTTTGAATTTTGAACATTGAAATTATAACAAAAATTTAGTCAAGCAACTTGAGCAGCATGAGATGGCACACAGACCGGACGCAAACCTCATCTGGTTGGTCATCCAAAATCCAATTGGCGATAGGGTCCAAAGTTCAGTTTAGATGTCGTAATTGGTATTCATTTAGTAAGTAGGAAGTGGATATGGAAGTAGAGAAAAGAAGATAGGAAACTACGAGAATCAGAAAAATAAAATTAAAAAGAAAGTATAACTTTTTTAATTGTTTAAATCAGGAGAATAGAAAATACAATTATATGTTTATTAGATTGGTTTGATTCTAAAAAAAAAAATGGGGAAGAAACTTAAATCTTAAAGTTAATTATAAAGGATTTTAAAATTTTAAATAATTTATTAAGGTTTAAAATAGTTTGAAAGATGATCAAATTGAACATCTAAACAAAAAAAGAAAAAACTGACTTAAGATGCATCAATACGCAACATAGTCATGGCAACAAAGTTCACACCCTTATTGCCAACAACAATCATTTGTTGGTGATTCAGTCCATGCCAGATGAAGTGCAATTATGTTGCAATACATAGTGTAATGGCACTTGGCACTAGATGGATACTAATAGATAGATATGTTGAATGATGTGGAAGGGGGTCCAAGTGCACCCATAATCTAACAGTGTTAGGCACCAAAGTAGGACTATGTAAATTTTTAAAATGCTAAAATAATTCATTCACCAATCACAACAATTTGATCATGGGTGGTCCAAAACGCAAGTGGCCACCACTTTGTTCACATGATCCAACAATGAAAATGTCATTTTGCTTCAAGTAATTCTCATGCTGGGTTGAAATCCATGCACACTAAATCCTCCATCAACAGAAATAACTTGTCCAGTGATGTAAGAAGCTGCTGGCAAGCAAAGGAAAGTCACCAAGGATGACACTTCATGTGCTTCTGCCAATCGCTTTACTGGCGTTCGAGATATTATCTCATTAATAAGCTCTTTGTTTGCGAGCAACTGGTAGAAATAAGGTAAAAATTAGCACCCCAAATTCAGAAGATAATATTATCATTAGACGATTAATCATTACTGGTGATCGTGTTAACATACATAATAAACCAACATACACACCAATACACATGTGTGATGTTATTTGGATGGGACTAAATTAACCTCAAAAGATGTGGAAGACTAAACACCTTGAAGATAAAGTTTACAAAACTGGACATCAGTGGATAATTCAAGAACTACCCAATAACGGATATTTCAATAAACATAAGAATAGATTCTGAGATCTTCATATATTTTAAATTTGAACTAACTCAACCCAAAAACTAGCTCAAGAGATGAATATTGTCCCCTCTCCTCCCAACTTATATACACAATTTCCATCATATTTATAGCTAATGTGGAATGCCCAATAAGCACAGTAACGCCATGTTGATAGCGTTGGGCCCCACAACAGTTCCTGACATTAACCCAACAAGTTGTCTGCGTTGGGTCTCTAGTCATCCAACTCAACGAGGTATCTCAATATCCAGGCTAATTACACCTCCTTATAACACAATGCAAAGGATTAGAGGGTGTAAAGATTGATTGAAAGACACTCCTTTTATCTGAATACTCTTACACTGCTGAATAAATCCTTAAAGGAGCATGAATATAAGAAATTCAAAGCTCAAAATATATATTGACAGGGTCAACAAAATAAAAGAATACTATCAGCTTAGAATTATTCACTAATGTCCGAGTTCACTGCTGATCCAACTCAATTTTAATTAGTCAAAATAATTAACCAATCGTCAGAAAGAAAAAATGACTAGTACTTGGAACAGAAAATAAACCAGGGTGAAAGAGTATATTACATGTTCCACAAATGATGTTTTGGTATACCAGGGTGCAACACTGTTGCTCCTGATATTGTCTTTAGCCCATTCACAAGCAAGATATTTGGAAAGATGATCGATTGCAGCTGAAGAAAATAGCACAATGAATAAATTTTGTTGATATCTTTCAAAATAGTTTATAATCTACGTTTGAGCTGGAGATGACGTAATTATACATCAACTCACCTTTAGTTGCTGCATAAATGGCTCCAGAACCAACACTTTTCTGACCTGCAACAGAGGAAATGAACACAATACTTCCATTTCCAGATGCTTTAAGAAGAGGATATGCAAGTTGGCACAGATAGTATGCAGAGTCCAAGTTAGTTGCCATCAATTTTGAATATTCTTCGGTTGTATACTCTATCGTTGGCTTCCTCACATTTGTTCCGACATTGTTTACCTAAGCACACAAAAATAATCATAAAAACAAAACTTATTATGTGCTGAAATCTTGCTCATAAGAGAAATATGTCTACTGAATGGATTTCAAGCAATATATCGTTGGCTTCAATTATTGGCTGTATACTAATGCTGCCTACTGAATGGATTTCAAGCAAGTATAAGAAAGTCTTAATCAGTCAAATACAACAATAAATAAATTGTAATTATTTATTTTATAAGTCAGTAACCACTTGCAAATTGAGTGCATGTAAGACGAGAAAACGATGAAGAACAAACTCTTACACATTGAGTGTTTTACCAGGATCTTATTACAAAACATGATACAATCATATAGCAATACAAAACACAAACTGAAACCCCTGTTTGAATGGTAATACAGGAGATCAATCTCTAACAAATTCAGTAACTAATATCCCCAAATAAAATAAAGAGTCATCAATACAACTGAACAACAGGTTGTCCTGCCTACTATGTCAAACACAAGCAGAGCCTCCGAGTTGCATCAGGGTACGTGGCAGGGTATAGGAGCTCTAAAATAATTTGAAATTTAACATGGTAAACAAATTAGTAAGGGGCCAATCCATTCACTCAATACCCATTTTGACAGCATAGTTTCCTTGATTTCAAGTACTATCTTGAGATGTATCATATCATTATTACATACTCTAGGATAGTATCCATAGTGCCGTAGTCAGGGATTTCCCACATTCATACATTCGGTTTATCAGAATAGGTGGATAAAGATCGAACCATTCATATTTGATCTTGACAAATTCAATCCAAGACATGTATTTGAAATATGAATCGTTTTAACTTCACCTAGCAGTTCGGATTCATGAATGTGTGAATATTAGAGATCGATTTCAAATATTATAAATTAGTGACGACTCTTTATAAAGCTGAAAACACAGGTTATCCTGACTACTATTCTAAACTACTTTAAACACAAATACAAAACAAATAAGCTATTCCAATTTCCAAATATACAAATAAAAAAGGAAGAAAGTGTCACAAGTATGTTGAGTTTGCCGTTGAAGGCAGAGGCCACTTGTTGAATGAGTTTCTCCCTTTGGGCTGGAGAAGACGCATCACAAACCGACCCAAAAACCGAAAACCCTTTCTCTTTCCACTCCTTCAAGCATGCATTCAGCTCCTCTTCATTTCTGGAACAAGTGTACACCGTGGCACCAAACTCCGCCAGTTCCTCCACCACAGCATTACTGAGTCAACAATGAAACCACATCACATCACACCCAGAAATAAAAAAACAGCATGAAAATAAAAACGCAACTTTAAGTCGTTTTAACAAACGCCAGAAACAAGAAACCCAAATCAGTTCATGCAGCAAATAGAATCCACAAAAAAAAAAAGAAAAAAAAAAAGAGGAAAGCAATAACGATTTAGGAACGTGTAGAAAGAATTGAGAAACTGAAAAAAAAACGAACCCGATCCCACGTGTGCCTCCAGTAACGAGAGCAGTGTTTCCCTTAAGTGACCATGTTGAAGCTCTGCTACTACCCTCTGGGTTCGCCATTGTTGCTTGCTTTTGCTTACGTTTCTTATCTTCTTGGGAGGTGACCATGAAGATTGAGGATCGTGTTACTTTATCATCTTACCTCGAAACGACGACGCTTGTGATTGGGCATATAGATCATTGCCAGTGCTGATGCCCTTTTTATATTGGCTCATATGTGGGGGTTGTTTGTGTGTTTTCACAGCTGATTATGAAGAGAGTAGCTTATGTAATGGTTAAGACGAAGTTTAATTCTTTGTTTAGAAAAAACTTGGTTGAGTTGAAAGGTTGTTTTAGTTCCTTAAAAATATTAATCTCCCATAATATTTCGGTGGAAGAAAATGAAGGGATGAAAGGAAATTTTTTTTTTTTTAATATATTATTGGTTGATTCAAGTTTTAGCATGAAACTGAATGAAAATGAAAATAGAAGGCATTGACGTGAACATGACCTATGATAAGAGTTAGAGCAAGAGAAATAAAAGAAACTCTTCAACAAATATTGTTGGTTAACCAAATTATGATTTGAATTAATCAATTAATGGGCTTTAGTTTGATTTTATTTTAAGTTGTAATAAGGGTCCAATTGAAAATTTAATCATCAGCCTTTGGGAGACCAAGGGGTGCATAGCTGATTGACTTTTGATTGCCACAGTTTCAGATACAATCAGTCATTAAGTAGTTTCAATCCCTAAGTTAATGAATCATTATTAGCCTTTATTTGTTTTCATTAAATAGTTTTCAATTCCTAGATTAATGGGTTATTATTAGTATTTATTTTCTTTTACTGAGTCTTTTGTAATTCTGATGGTAACGCTTCTATATCAGCTGAACCATTCTTATCAAGAAATAACAAGTGGAATTTTATTCAGAAATATTAGGGTTTATCTTTTTTATCTTAGTGAGAGTGATTCTCCTAAATTTTTTAGTGATTCAAGAACCCTTGGCTGTATCAAAGGACTTTCACATCATTTGTGTGTTGTCTCCCTTGGGAAGTGTGATTCTTTCCTTCCACCTTCTTTTTTAATTCCTAAATTTCTTACAAGGTTCTGACCCTAAAGATCCTAAATCACCCATTGTGATTCATATCATTTGGTATTCAGAGCTCCGGTTGAAGGGTTTAAACATCAAATTGATGGTAGAAGAGAAAAATTACAATCAAGAAGCAGGAATTAGTCAATTTCAAATGAGAGCATTGATACAACATTTGGAAGGATTAATGATACGACATAACAATGAGCTTCATGAACGATTACACCGGTTGGAGAATAGAAATCCTGAAGACGAAGAAGAAAGGAGAAATAGGAGAATGAATGATGGAGTAACAAGACCAAGTAGGCTTGAAGGAGTCAAGCTTAACATGTTAGTTTAAACTGTAATTGAATATGATCTTCTTCCTTATGATCAAACATACATATATAATCCCATATTGTAAACATGTTATGAACTAAATGCGAAAGCGTACCTGAATTATCCATAATGATGATATTCTTTGTAGAGCACCTTTGATTTGATCTTATGGTCTTTAATGTGGGATCATAAAATTTATATCCCCTGGATCTTTCAGCATAACCAATAAAATAACTACTTACTGTTCGGGAGTCCAATTTCTTTTCATTTGGCTTATAAGGCCTTGCCTCAACTGGACATCCCCACACATGGAAATGCTTCAGACTAGGTTGTCGCCCAGTCCAAAGCTCATAAGGTGTTTTGGTCGCTGCTTTAGTTGGTACTCTGTTCAGAATATAAGCTGTCGTCTTTAGTGCCTCTCCCCAGAGTGACTCCGGTAAGGTGGAATGACAAATCATACTCATGACCATATCTTTAAGAGTTTGATTTCGTCTTTCAGCTACACCATTCATGCTAGGTGATCCCGGCATGGTATACTGTGGGATAATTCCACACTCCTCTAGGTACCTGGCAAAAGGTCCTGGACGTTGTTCACCTGACCCGTCAAATCTGCCATAGTACTCACCACCACGATCAGATCTGACAGACTTAATTCTTTTATTGAGTTGATTTTCAACTTCAGCTTTAAATGTTTTGAACACGTCTAGAGATTGTGACTTTTCATGTATAAGGAATAAGTATGCATATCGTGAATAATCGTCTATGAATGATATAAAGTATTGTTGACCATTCCACGAAGGTGTAGGAAATGGCCCACAAATGTCCGTATGTATCAACTCTAAGACGTCTGTAGCTCTATATGCACCTAATCTTTTCGCTTTGGTCTGTTTGCCCTTAATGCATTCAACACAAACATCAAAGTTTGTGAAGTCAATGAACTCTAAGATTCCAGTTGACACAAGTCGTTCAATTCTATTTTTAGAGATGTGACCTAAGCGCCTGTGCCATAATGCTCCTGAGTGAGTATCATCAATTTTACGTTTAGTACCCCGTGATTACGTATTAAGGGTTTCATTATAGGTGGTCACGAGTATCAAGTAAATACAGATTATCATAAGGCAAAAGTGAACCAGTTCCAATAATATCTGAATTAAAAGACAAACTGAACTTATTGTTTCCAAATGAACACAAATAACCTAATTTGTCTAGATAAAAAACTGAAACCAAATTTCGTCTAAATGACGGCACAACAAAAGTGTCTTTCAAATCCAAATAAAAACCAGTACTCAATAACAATTTAAAATTCCCTATGGCTTCCACCTCTACCGATTTGCCATCTCCAACATATATCCATCTTTCAGAATCAATTGGCTTCCGGTAGCTTAGGCAACCCTTTATAGAAACACTGATGTTAGTAGTTGCACCTGAGTCTAACCACCAAGTGTTACTAGGTACTGACGCTAAATTGACTTCAGAATAGACCAAAGTAGGAAACATACTTTTGAGGATCGGAATATAATTTAAATTGGCAGATACAGAAGCAATTATAGCTGGATTAGAACAAAAGAAATAAACTAATTATGCTCACATTATAAAAAATAAATAATTATAAATAAAATATATATTCAAATAATGGTTTAACCCATCTCAAGACACCCAATGCACCATCAATATCAAGTCTTTGGACGAGTAATATTAACTGCTAGAGGTATCTTGTTGTAATAATCAAACATTGACAATAAAGCACGTCCAACAACAAACCAGTCTTTGGATTGATTTATCATCGACAAAGCAAATCCTTATAATTATCACATGTTTATCATTACAAGTGTGTGTGCAATTCGGCCAAATATTAATCTTCATTTGGGCCGACTAATACTCGCATGAATATACACAAAACACTAACATTCAATATTTTTCATGAACTGCCCAATTCAAGAGAGGTTACTTTGGTAACTTCTTGACTCAATTTGCTCACAAAAAAAATATTAAACTACCAAAAAATTTGAATATTATATAACAAAACCAAAATTTGTTTATTTATTTATATATAAAAAAAATATGATCTGAAGCACTTTCAAGCTGTACATTTGAGTAGTTGACAGGAGATCGATAATGGGCACTCATCAAAAAAAATATCTCAAGGCCAGTGGATGGTAAATGTCTATAACCTGACGTATTGTGAAAAAAAAATTTCCCAAATGTTGCAGGTAGCATCAATTGTCCTGTGACGAAGGTCAGGTGGGCGAGTCACAATTGAATCGTGGTGTTTGGGTTGTTAAAGTAGTGAATCGTGGCGCTTGGGCTGTTAAAGTAAAAAGAGTTGCGCTCTGACTAATGACTATAGCTTTTGGCCTAGTGGTAAGCGCTCGATCCTAACAATTGATATCAAAGTCACCCATACATTATTCATGTTTGTGTTAGAAAATATTTAAAAATTGAGAATCCTAGGGTTTCTTAAAATCCGATTCTCTGTTCCGTGTGTGACATTATCTGGAGACGGCACAGATTGTTGGCAAAATTTGGGTCATGTATATATATGATACATATTTAAATGTGTTAGGGTCATTATTTATTAAGCCAAATAATAAAGTGATTTGAATAAATTAAAGTTTTGACTAAAGGCATATGTCATGAAAATAATATTGTGTAGAGACCATAAAGTAATTTCTAATTTGATGAGGGGCCCAATTGGAAATACTAAAACTTAAGTAATTAACATAATTTTGGTTATATAAAGGGTCATGGTCCCCTTCTGAGAGCACACAGAAAAAATACATTTACAGTCCCGTTCTTTTCTTTCTATCCCCATCAAGAGAGAAAATCAATAGGAAAATACAGGTGTTCTTCAGGTGGAATTGTTGCGGGTTGCACAATTGTCCCGTGGCGGAGGCTGGGTGGGCCAAGTCACAATCCAAGAGTGGGATACCTTGTAGGACAATTGCTGAGGGGGAGATTGTTACAGGTAGCATCAATTGTCCTGTGACGAAGGTCAGGTGGGCCGAGTCACAATTGAATCGTGGTGCTTGGGCTGTTAAAGTAAAAAGAGTTGCGCTCTGACTAATGGCTATAGCTTTTGGCCTAGTGGTAAGCGCTCGATCCTAACATAACATTCCTCCGTTCAAAGAAAAAAGTTATCCGGAAGCATACTTGGAGTGAGAGATGAAAATAGAGCATGTTTCCTCATGCAACAATTATGAGGAGACCCAAAAGGTGAGACTTGCAACAACATAATTTTCTGACTATGCTCTTGTTTGGTGGAACAAGCTACAAAAGGAGAGAGATAGAAATGAAGAGTCAATGGTTAATACATGGACTGAGATGAAAATGATCATGAGGAAGCGGTATGTGTTGGCTAGTTATGCAAGGGACTTAAAATTCAAACTTCAAAAACTTACTCAAGGCAACAAAGGGGTTGAGGAGTATTTCAAAGAAATGGACATGCTCATGATTCAAGCAAAGATTGAAGAAGATGAAGAGGTAACTATGACCCGATTTATTGGTGGTTTGAATATTGATATATGTGATATTGTTGAGTTGCAGGAGTTTGTGATATGGAGGATTTACTTCATAAAGCAAATCGAGTGGAGCAACAACTCAAAAGAAAAGAAATGACTAAGAAGAGTTCTTCCAACTTTGGATTTTCAAGTTGGAAGAACAAAGGCAAAAAAGATGGGATTGTTACTTCTAGTAGTTCCACACCTATTCCTACAAAGACTCATTCAAAATATGAAGAACAACCCTCTAAAAAAAGTAGAGATGTGAAATGTTTCAAGTGTCAAGGCCTAGGACACTATGCTTATGAGTGCCCTAACACAAAGATCATGATTCTTAGAGAGGGAGAATATATAAGTGAATCTGAGGTTGAAGAGGGAGAAAAGAGTGAAGACACTGAGGAGGAGGAAGAGATTCCAAAGGGAGATTTATTGATGATTAGGCGATTACTTGATAGTCAATTGAAACCTATGGAAGAAAGTCAAAGAAAAAATATTTTTCACACTAGATGTTTAATCAATGACAAGGTGTGCATGATGATCATAGATGAAGGTAATTGCACCAATGTGGCTAGTGCTAGATTAGTATCAAAGCTAAATTTAGCTACCAAACCACATCCTAGGCCATATAAACTTCAATGACTTAGTAAGGATGGAAATGTGCAAGTGAGACAACAAGTTGAAGTGGACATTTCCATTGGAAAATACAATGATAAGGTGTTTTGTGATATTATTCCTATGGAAGTCAGTCACTTACTTTTAGGGAGACTATGACAATTTGATAAAAAAAGTTCATCATAACGGGTTCACCAACAAGATCTCTTTCATGCACCAAGACAAGAAGATTGTGCTCAAACCTTTGAGTCCACAAGAAGTGTGTGAGGATAAAAAAAAATGAGAGAAAAACTTCTTCAAGAAAAGAGAAAGAAAGAAAGTGTTAGTGAAACACTTGAGAGGAAAAAGAGTGATCAAAAGAAGAGTGAAACACTTGAAGTGAAGGAAATTTATTTAGCTATAAAAAGTGAGTATAATGTTAATTTTACATTCAATTTGTCAGAATTATCTTTTTTTTTTTATGTAGATGGCGAATCTAATTTGAGGACAAATCCTTTTCAAGAGGGAGAGAATGATGTGAACATGACCTATGATAAGGGCTAGAGCAAGGGAAATAAAGGAAGTTCTTCAACAAATATTGTTGGTTGACCAAATTATGTTTTGAATTAATCAATTAATGGACTTTAGTTTGATTTTGTTTTAAGTTGTAATAAGGGCCCAATTGAAAATTTAATCATCAGCTTTTGGGAGACCAAGGGGTGCATAGCTGATTGACTTTTGGTTGCCACAGTTTCAGACAGTCATTAAGTAGTTTCAATCCCTAGGTTAATGAATCATTATTAGCCTTTATTTGTTTTCATTAAATAGTTTTCAATTCCTAGATTAATGGGTTATTATTAGTATTTATTTTCTTTTATTGAGTCTTTTGTAATTTTGATGACAACATTTCTATATCAGCTGAATCATTCTTATCAAGAAATAACAAGTGTAATTTTATTCAGAAATATTAGAGTTTATCTCTTTTATCTTAGTGAGAGTGATTCTCCTAAATTCTTGAGCGATTCAAGAACCTTTGGCTGTATCAAAAGACTTTCACATCTTTTGTGTATTGTCTCCCTTGGGAAGTGTGATTATTTCCTTTCACCTTCTTTTTTAATTCCTAAATTTCTTACAAGGTTCTAACCCTAAAGATCCTAAATCACCCCTTATCATTTCAGGTAGCAAATATTTTCGTCACCCATTTTTCTTCCCCTCCTATCTTTTTGATCAAGTAGAGTCATGTGCTCATTAAGGGTGTTTGCGATTTGAAAATTTGAAAAGAAAAATCATATTTAATCACTTCGCTTTTGTAATTTATCATCCAAGTAAGTTTAATTAAAAAATTTAATGTGATCTAACGGATTTGTTTTAGTATTATTTTTTGTTTTTTTTAAATAGTAGGATATAGTAAATATAATTAAAAAACTTTACATATTAATATTTCATTTACATATATCATTACATAATTAATAATAGTATGTAACTTCTTACCTATATATTACATGAAAAATAATTTCATACAAGTTGGTAGTTATATTTCTAGATCTTGACTCAAATTTTTAGTAAAGTTTATCATTACTTAAATATATTTTTCATAAATAAATATAAGCTGTTTTTTAGTAGATAAATAGAAATAAGCTATGTAATGATTTTGTAAATATATTATACTGATGATCATGCTAACACTTATGCCATAATGGTTACATTGGGCCTCGCAACAATTCCTAACACAGCCCAACAAATTGTATGGGTTGGATCTGTAGGTATCGAAATCCATGAGGTGTCACACTGATGTTTGAATGAAAGAAATAAAACATTGAGCATTACCGGTTTATGAAGTGATGTGTTGGTATAGCAGGGTGCAACACTGTTACTCCTTATAATTCAGAAGCAAGATATCTAGAAAGCTGATTAATTGCAGCTGAAGAAAACAGCGCAATGAATCTATTTCGTCAATATCTTTCAAAATAGTTTGTAATCTATGTTAAAGTCGGAGATGACATAAGTATACATCAACTTACCTTTATTTGCTGCATAAATGGCTCCAGACCCTATGCTTGTCTGACTTGCAACAGAGGAAATGAACACAATACTTCCATTTCCAGATGCTTTGAGCAGAGGATATGCAAGTTGGCACAGATGGTATGCAGAGTCCAAGTTAATTGCCATCAAATTTGAATTTTCTTCGGTTGTATACTCTATTGTTGGTTCCGTCACAGTTATGACAACATTATTTTCCCTGATGTGTTACTCAACTTTTGATGTTCTATCCAAACATAACAAATCCAATTTTACGTGTATTTGAAATGTGAACCATTTGATCTTAATCCAACAGTTCCTTTTTATGAATTGTGTGAATGTTAAATATCGATTTCATGTCCTATAAATTAGTATGCTGAGCTTGCCGTTGAAGGCAGAGGCCACTTGCTGAACAAGGTTCTCTATTTGGGTTGGAGAAGAGAAGACACACATCACAAGCAGATCCAGAAACCCAAAACCATTTCTCCTTCCACTCCTTCAACCATACATTCAGCTCCTCTTTATTCCTGGAACAAGTGTACGCCGGGACCCGAAACTCCTCCAGGTCCTCCACCACAGTAAAACCCCAGAATCAACATACCCAATTCAATTCATGCAAAAGAAAAACGACATGTAGTGCGAGAAAAAGAGGGAGAGAAGCTAAAAAACACTAAACCGATTACACGTTTGCTTCCAGTAACAAGAGCAGTGGTTCCCTTAGGTGACCATCTTTGAGCCTCTGCTACTTCCCTGTGTTCGCCATTGTTGTTTGTTTTTGCTTACATTTTACCGTTTTGTGAGTTGTGACCATGAAGATCGAGGGACATGCGTGAACGTTCACCGTCCTTTCTCAATTGTGTGTTTTTTTAAGTCATGTCACAAAATGTGTTTGTGATGGGCATATAGATATCTGCTAGTATTGATGACCTTTCTTATGGGCCCTATTACTATTCTGATGTCCCGATGGGCCCATTTGTGGGGTTGTTCGTGTCACTGTTGATTAGGCAAGAGAGTAACCATGCTTCCTTTTTAATCTCTTGAAAAAGGACTCACGTGCACAATTGTGCTATACAATGTAAATATGACAAACCCTTGGTCAAAGTGAAATCACCAAGTCATCAGTTTAAGTACTATTAGCAACATTATTATACTCAATAGTCTATTTATACTCGTAAAAGGTACCTAAACTCGATTTATAAACTTATAAAATTCTACTTCATATTAAAAATATCAATTTAATAATAAATATTATAATATCAATTCTATATTATTGAAATAATTAAAATAAATAAATAAAAAATTATTAATATCAATTCTATATTATTGAAATAATTAAAATAAATAAATAAAAAATTAATTGAATTTATACAACGAGTGTAATCAAAATTAAAAAAAATAAAAATCCTTCAATTTTTTAAATATCTTTATCTATTTAAAACCCTAAAATCTCAATTCCTTCAATCCCTCTCCATTTGTGCCAAAACCCTATAATTTTATATTCTTCAATCTAACCTAAACGACGGTGAGCAGTAGCGGCAAGAGGAGCACGACCACGACACAACCAATACATGATCACTATGCAACCACCACGTGACCAATGTGTTACCTAAGCGATTGTCGTGTGACCAACACGTGAACACCATGCAACCAAGGGCGAGCACCCAACGACGACCATTGCGCTACCCAAGCGAGCACACAATGACAACGACAAGTAGTGATAAAGTGAGAAGGAGTGAGATCTGAAATTGTGAGAAGAAATGAGGAGAGTCAGAGAAGATCTAAGTTAATTTTCCTTCAAAATCTGTGAATCGTCTCTAACTCGCGAGTTTAATTAGAATTTACCGAGTTCATCGAGTTTAACTTCGAATCTACTCTAAAACAAGTTTACTCATAAATTAACTCGTAACCGGTTACTTGACTCGTTAACTCGTACAAGTCAACTACAAGTTAACTTGAGAGTTTGTGTAATTAGTAATTCGAATTTTAACACTTTTATGTATAGAAAAAACTTATTCAAAGGTGGTTCATTGTCTCTTATGCAAAGATATTAATCTTACATATGTAGGAGGAAAACAAAGAAGTTGAGAAAAACAAAAATTAAATATATTGTTTGATTCAATTTGTAGAAGAAATTGGGTGAAGAGAAATATTTTTTCTCACCTCCAATATATTATTTGCAATGTACATAGAAAATAAGCAAAGAATCAACGATTGTTTAAATTGAATCCATTCCCAGGGAAATCATGTGGCACAATCACATGAGTAGATGTTAGGTAGCTACAAAATTACAAAACCTATTATAGTCACGGAGGAGATTGAATACAATTTAGAATTGTCATCACGTGCATGTAGATTGTAGAAGGCCCTATTCTTTTTTCCCTTTTGTCAAATTGAAAGAACTATTTTATCTTTGAAAGGTTTCAATTTGTAGATGAAAGAATAAAGCGACATTGTAGGAAGGAGAGAATGAGCTTGTGAAGTGTCATTTGTCAAATCGTCTTTCACAACCAATGAATAGATTAATTATACGACGAAATGTCTGTGTAGTTGTTTTCAGTGGCAGAAGCTACAAACAATCCTAATGAATAGACACACACGTGCTAGGTAGCTACAATTACAATTCCAATCTCTATAGAGACTCTTAAACTTCAGCAGTATATAGCAATTAGCTATACAAATACTATCACTACACTTTGCATACATCGAAGCACCCTAAATAAAGTAAACAAACTTGCTAAAGCAGGGAACATGTATCCATCTGAATTCCCACAATAAATACACCAAATAAAAACAGAAACACACACATCATCATCCCCATGTGACCTCTCTCTGCTGCATGTATATATCTTTACACTTTAACTCAAACATAAGATGGACCCAGATATCAGGCATTGCCAAAATCAATATGTTGCATTAATTAATCATAATTTCCATTCCGAGTCACCAACTTTATTCACATAATTGCAAACTCAGTGAGTAACACCACTTCCTCTACCACGTAGGGTTGTTTGCTTCAGCAAGTTTTTAGGAGAAGAAAGAAAGCTTAAACCCAGAAAAAGACAATTATCCGAATGACTTCAGTTGCTACAGGCACACAAGTTGGTTTCATGGCACCGCTCAAGAAAAAAAAAATTCAGTGTAAAATTGAGATAATAACAAAAGGTACGTTGCTTATTTGATTTTGGGGCATTTTTTAGATGCGTGTACATTAAAAAATAACTAGGATAACATATTTATATACAGATATTCTGGTCAAAGACCAAACCAACCTTTGGTAGACATATATACAATATACATTTATCCATTTAATTAACTTACTTACCAATGTAAATTTTTAGAATTGAAGTTATTTAATCATCAACTATGATGAGTTTATTACTTTTTATAGTAATTATGAATGATTTATAAATAAATGACTGGATAATATTATTTTATAGAAAACTTGTTTTTCTTCGTTGATCTCTCGTTTGTGCCAATTTTGTATCTTGTGAGTCAAGATATATAAGTTAGCCATAATGGGAAATTAAACATATATAGCTGGAATTCCCCGTTGATCGTAGACAGAAATGCAATGCTTCTGTGTGTATGTGTTGCTCTTGGCAGACTGCAAAGAACATGAAGTGAAATAAAAGCGATATTTCATAAAATTTCCTTACAAAGAAAGGTTGAAAAGAAGAGACTGTGACGTCCCCGTGTATTCTGGAGGAACGGTCGGTGTCACAATAAGGTGGCTAACACTGTTTTTAAGTTGCTACAGGGAGCAGAAGAGTCTCGGGCTTCGAAATATTTGAAAGATAAGAAGTGGACATTTTTAGGGATAACTATAACTAACATGGATATATATAATGCACATCACACCAAGAGTAAAAACAATGACATGCTAATAAGGCCAATGATGTGATGTTCTTTTCCCTCTCTACCAAACTAAATTAATATTTGGCTGTGCTGTGTGTGTGTTAATATTCAATTTCCGTGTGGTTGGTTGATTTTTTGGAAGTGTTTGTAAGAAGAAGCATGTGGAAAGCAACTGAACAGTTTGGAATTTATTGGAATGATGAGGTGAAGTGGTAAGTGGGTGAGCGATCACTTGTAATGATCCGTGTAAAAAGGTTATTCATAATTTTGTGCAGGTTTATGTGCATGTGACTACTGTTAGTTCCCTGGAATATATGTAGCTGAAGTGACTTCTAATTGTCAGTTACTGTCAGTTCTTCCACCACTTTAATTATTACCTTACAGTTTAACTTTCCTCTTCTTTGATTCCACTCACTGTTGTTGTATCGATAAAAAAAAAACTTCTAAGAAATTAATGTTTTTCCTTCAAAAAAGTCCAATTTGGTTTTGCTTATTTGTTTGTTTATCTTTGCATAGCTCCTTTGTCGTGAAATCCTTTGTATATTCATATATAGTGTTGTATATATTTTCAATATATGTCATTTGCTTTCAAACGATGAAGGTATTCATAGTATTATTCTCGTTCATTCCTGTTTATAAGTTTGTTACTTTTATTCTTTTTCACATGTAAGTTTTATCTTATACAATACTTCTCTCTTTCCTTTACGTTTCTCTTTGATCTATTGTGAAAATGTGAAAACAACCATTACGCATAATTTTATGCTCATAATCATTAAGAGAAGAAAAAAGATGGTATGCAACTAGAGATAATATTAGTATTCAAATTAACATCTCATGAAAATAAACCTAAGAATTCTACCCAAGGTGGTTTAGGTTAGGCGAAGAAGGTTCTTGCCTATTTTCTATGAACCTCTAGCAGGAAAGGGGAAAGAAAAAGGTAAACACTGACATTCCATTACAACTTCTTCTGTTTGTCTTATATACTAAATAACTTTCTGTGGCTTCCCCAGCCTGAGTTCAAGATCTAAGTCTTCCATTCCAGGCTTGAGTCCAAGTACAAACTCTGCAGACTGAAAAGTTAGGTGTCTATCACTTGAACATGGTTTGTGGAAGACAGGCAAAGGAGGCATAGAAGTCTTTGATCTTTTATAACTGATAGCTTCGTCGCCACATGATTCCATTGGTAATTTTTGGCCAAACACTGAACTTTGTCCCACGGACAAACTTGTTTCAACATAATCATTACAACCCAAACCTTTTAAAAAATGTTCCCTTCCATTCACTGCAGACCCTTTTGGTTCTGAATCAGGAGACCCCATGTGCTGATGTCCCCAACTAGTTGAAGAAGAGTAAGGAGACATGGTAGGCTGATGATAACAATTTTCTTGAGTGGATATAGTTGAGAGCTTAGAAGATGAGACTTTGCTTGTTGCAACTGAACCTGAAAGGTTAGAGTAATGATATAAGGATGAAGACAACAAATTGTAGATGAGAGAAGTTCCATCTCTTCAGAAAATTGAGTACTTGGTGACTTACAATCATTTTTGTTAAGATGTTGAAGGGCTTCATTATGGTGACTAAGGCTTTGTTTGAGTCTAGCCCTGTCCCTCCTGTGCACATTCATGTGTCCCCCTAGAGCCTGAGCAGACCTAAACTCTCTTTTGCAGAAATTACATGAGTAAGATCTTGGCGGCCATATGCACCCACCAAGTATCCTAGCAGCATCTTCTGCAAAAGCCCTTTCCTCCCATGAAGAGGTGGTGCTGTTGTTGCCAGCTCCAAATGGTTGTTGAATATGTGACCTCAAGATTTGTTTTCTCTTGAACCACAACAAGTACTGAGACTCCTCCATGTTGATCAGCGTAGCAAGGAAAATTAAACCTGTTGGGAGATGATAAGAATGAGAGTGAGAACAGGTGTGGCGGACGAAGCTTTATATAATGAGAAAATTAAAGGATGGGAGGGAATTGAAGATGAATAGTCTAGGGTTGCATGTCCTGGTTATTATTATATTTGAAAGCAACCTAAGAATCTAGAGGGAAGAGAAAAAGGTTATCTGAAAAGGTCTTGTTATAAGCTCTGTGTCTTGCCTTTAGTACTGAAGCTTTTCTGTTGTTTTTTTGCTTGGTTTACTTGCAACACAGTTTTGGGAGGGTCCCATTTATGCAACTGTCTTGCATCATATTTGATTCACACGGATGATGGAGATAACGGTTATGAGAGTAAGAAAATACATGTATACTGTTTCTCTGAAGCTTCCACCAAACCCATATGCATGGTAATACTGTTACACTGTCCAGTGTTCTCATAATAATTTCTACTATGTAGCACGCACATAAAGTACCACTCATTTAAACTCGTGTCTAGTATTTCTGTTCCACTATAGTAACTTCTTTATTAATCATAGCATGTCACTCACCACAATAAATAATACAATTCCATGTGAGAAGGAAACAAATTAAACGAAAGAAACATAATCTCCACAAAAGAATTTCCCGTATATGTTTTAGCTAGTCTTAATTTGAATATAAGGATTGCTTTTTCATGAAAGGTTTTACACCAAAAAAATTAAGAAAAGAAAATTATATTTGTAATGCTATATAAGTATCAATTCCATACAACAACGTGCATGGAAACTCAACAAACGAATTGCCAAAAGAAAAGCGTAAGGAATTACTCTTGGGTTTCTGCTAAAGCTCAGAAAAATACAGTGTATATATATATGACAATTTTGTTTCAAAATTAAAGTTGAAGTCATTTTTTTTGTCATCCATGAAAAAAAATGATATATTAAGTTTATGAAGGAGGTATAAGAGCCACCTCTTTATTTGGATTATCTAAACACCTTTTCCTCTTGCATCTGTCGCTCGGAAACACCCAAAGAATCTTTTAGGCTTTTCTCCCATATCACGTTAAGCTAACAAGTCAAATTAAGAAGTCAAATTAATGATGTATGATTGAGTTTTTCTCCCTGTCTCTCACTCACACAGTCACAAACGATTGAGACAAACACACGAACTAGTCAATTCAGGGCATATTAAACTGGTACCCCAAGCTTGATTTGATTTCACTCAATTCTTCTAAAGTAGTACAAGAAACAAGAAATAAAGATTAAAAAAAGGAAAGATAAGAACCAAAAGTCCTTATTTTTCAAATGTTGAAACATTTGGGTTTTTATATTTGGCAGTGAATTGGCTTTTTCCAATTATGATATATATATGTTCAGTGGTTATGTTTTCAAACGAATTATCCGTGTCATCATGCACAGCAAATTGCTATTAACAAATTTTTAGGTTCCTTATCATTTTTTTTTTTTAATGTTTAGTGGACTTTTGTGGGGAGGAATATAGTTAGCAAGGGCCTATTCATTAAGAAACACATTTCAATTATTGGTTAGACTAAATCTGTAAATCAATTATGCACTCGAGCCCCGCAAGCAAGTGATTGAAATTAATATTCTTAGTACCTAATCCTTGTTCTTAAGCAAGAACTAATGACTTGTACAAGTGACCAAGAGAGAAAGGATGTGCCTAGCTACCATTTGTGCTGACATAAGATAATGGAGCTGCTACTTATGTTTTTATGCTGGTGTTCCTGCACACGTGGATCTGGAAGCCGAATAAGATACAACAGCTATATATATATTATTAATTCATATTGAATTTCAACACAATACACTGCCGTAATTTATAATGTAATTGTTTTTCGAAATTTTATGATCAATCACAATCAAGATATCAGCTATTGCAATAAAAAAAAGGATGAAAATCCTTTATCATGGTGCTACAGAACCAAATCAAGCATATAATCAATAACTCAATGAAACTATATACATCGAGATAAATCAAACATCTTCATTTCATTCAAGTATATATATTCATAAAATATATGCTTCAAAGTAATAAATAAATTTGAGGTACTTTTATGATAATATGGTGTGGATATTATGCAGTTTTTGCTCATCTAACACATTAATTTGCCATTGCATGAAGACGATTTCATTGATACAGGTTTGGTGAGAGAAACGAAAAGAAATATGTTGCATTGAATAGTTGAAAAATGTGACAATGAAGAGATAATATAAACTGAAAAGTTAGCAAATAAAACTACTCAAGATAGCTGCAGACACATGATTCCAACAGCAGCGACAAAATAAATAATGACATGGAAATGAATTACATGGATGTCAAGATCATTGACTCGTGAGACCTAAAATAATATTTATGGATTCTACTGAAAATGTATTCACCCTTGTGGAAGGACACACAGTTGAAAAAAAAATAAAAATTGAATGCATGTTTAGAAATTTATTACAGAAAACAACAAGAAGATGGCTCAATGATAAAAGATGAAGGTTGGTTTGGTATAAGTACTGTCTGCATAATAGTTGTTAATTAATTAAGTACAGGAAATTATTTTAGCATGCCTACCAAATTGCAGTGTCTGCAAAGTGGGAGAGTACTGTGTCATAGATGAATTTAATATTTGCTTTTGGAAGAAAATGAAAAGGTGAGTGATGTATGCATGCGTTCGACATTTATTGAACGTGACATGACCCTTGGTAATCAACCATTAGCTAATTAAATTTTGTTAAAAATTTTAATGTAGAGAGAGAGAGAGAGAAAAGTAATTGGACACAGGAAAGTAGACAATGTCAGTTCCAATCCAATTGATGTGAGGAATTGAAATAATATTTTATGTCAAAAGGACAAATGGTGTAAAAGCATCACTCGCTTTGAACCATGAAAAACGGGTTTGTGACATACACTAATGAGTAAGTTAACTTTTTTGTCAAGTTGCGACACCCTAAATATAAAATCATTGACGTGATCAATTCAATCACATCTTGTCCATCTAGTAACTAAGTTTATCCTGAAAAGAAAATAAGAAACAAAGAAAGAAAACTGGTGCCTATCATTTTATATGAGAATGTTTAAGTATTTCCTAATCATATACCTTATTTATATAAATAGATATTGAGGGAATATCTTTGAAATAGGCTATGAAAGTTCAAAACGCATTAATTTTTAGTGTTTTCTAATTTAATTCTTACAATGATTTAAAATTCAATATTGAGAATGACATTTTTAATATTTAAAATATCAATTTTTTTTTATTTTTTCAAATTCTAGTCTGTCGTAACTGTTAATAAATGCTAAAATATAAGTTTACTCCTTGTACATAATTTGGAGAAGTTAAACGTGACATAAAAGAATAATATATATATATATATATATATATATATATATATTATAATTAATAAATCATTAATTTTTTTTAGATAATAAGCATGCAAAATGATTAGACATAAAAAGTAAAATTCATATAAAAACTAATATTTTAAATGATATGTGCTGATATAGATATTCTAATTAATCGTTGTTAAATATAGTGATTACGTGGTATCATAGTATCTAAATATTAAAATAAAACCAACGTTTATAAAATATTAGTAATTGAAGAGTTATTTAGAATTTAAGTTTATAAATATAAGATTGTTATTTAAATTTATAAAACTAAATTTATTTTTAAAAAATTAATATTATTATTTAAATTGACATTTTGCAATACAAATTATTTAAATTCATATTTTATAAAGATTAATTTTATTTATATTAATATTTTAAGATACAATTTTATTTAAATTATAAAAATAAAAACTATAATTATCATAGAATCAATAGCATAAATAATATATTTAAAAAAGTTATTTAAATAAAGTGTTACCCAATTAAATGTGTTTATTCTTCATACATAAAATTCAATAAAAAAATAATTTTTTTCTAATATAATATAAATGTATTTGATAAAATTGAGATGTTAGTTATGTTGTGATTAGTAAAATAAATGTACTTATTTTAAAGCTTTTCTAATTAATATTTTTTAAAATTATCTAATCTAATTAATTATCATAACTTAAATTATTATAACTAGATGTAATTATTAGATAAAAATATATTTAATTTATAAATATTTAATTTTTGTAATTAAATAAGTAATTATTTATTATGATAAATAATTTAAATTTATTTATTATGTTATCATAAATAAAATTATTTATTGTCATCATATTTTTAAATAATTAGTTAATATTTTTAGTTTCAATATTATTTTTAAAATATTTGTGTTAATATATTTTTATTAAAATTTTATTCAGTAATTCAATTAAAAAAATAAGTAGAAAATAAGAGAGAAACAAGAGAAATAAGATAGAGAAAAAAAGAAGTGAATGAAATTTTTTATAAAAAAGCTACATAAAAATAATAAACAAATTTATTTGGATAAATAAATTTATATAAATTTCATTTAAATAATTTTTATATAAAATATATTATTCTTAGGATTGATTCAATTATCATATCATATTTGTTTCAAATTGATATCCAATTTAAGAGAAAAACAAAGTTGAATTTAAAATATAAAATACTTAAATCCAACTTAATTTTCCCTCAACTTTTATTAGATTTGAAAAGTCCATGAAAAATTTCATCCTATTTTTTTAAAACTTATTTTTTTTAATTTATATAAACTATATATTATATCTATATATTAGTTCGAACAATGTATAGAAAATGCAATTGAAAAAAATATTAAAAAAATAAATTGACATTTTAGTTAACTATGTAATTTTAAATAAATTGTTCAATAACTAATTTTAATTATTTGTTTATTACAATATTATTTTCTATATTTAGTAGTTCTAAAAAGTGAAAATATGAAAATAAAATTTTAACTCCTATGTATATACAGTGTGAGGTTAGGGCAGAAGGTTTGATCTATTATCCTACCCTCACTTATATTTATTGTCGAGAAAAAAAAATCATAAATTTAGATTTAATTATCATGCTTAGTGAAAATACTAAGCCAATACAAAAAGAAATAAAGAAAGAAGCTCCTGATTGTGTTTTGTTTTTACTTTGGTTATGCATTTGTTCATGACTTATGAATAGATTATTTATATAATTGGAGAAGAAACAGGATTTTATTATTTTCGTAGAAATGGTAGAATAAAAATAATGTCAGAAATTTATTGGAAAAGGTTTAAAATAACTTATGAATATATGGCAAACTATTTTTATAAGCGTTTCTAATATTTATTCACAAGAAACTATAATTGTAATTAAACTCTTTCGGAATATAATTGTAATTAACAATCTTTTTTAACCAGACATGTAATATACATTTTTATTTATTATACGTTTTGAATGTATTAATGGAGATTTCCTTAATTTATCAATCAGGAAACTCTAAAATACGAACCACACATGAATAATATTGTCTTTTATGAAAAAATATGAGAATATAGGATAAAAAAAAGAATGAATGAGCCCACAAATCAAAAAAGGGTCCAATTGGCACACCCTGTACAAAAAAAAAAAAAAAAAAAACATCAGGGCTCAAATCATCACCGTCACAATCTAAAACAGAGTATTGGAAAGGTGTGTTTTAAGTAGAACAATCACATTCAGATTTTACTCACAAAACAATAATTAGTAAAAAAATCTTATTGAAAGGCAAATCATTATTGAAATCACATTAAAATAAAATATGTCTTTAATTATGATAAAACATATCTATAAAGAATTGTTCCTAAAAATTAATTAAAAATAAAAAAAAATATTTTATTATAAGTCTTATTTATAAATAATTTTAATAAAATTTTAAATAATTTAATTATAAAATTTATAATAAAATATATAATTTTATTCCTAATCATTCTTATTAATGGAAATTAAATGCAGTGACCAAATTGTCAAGTCAAACAACAACTTAAACCCAACTCCAACGAAGCCATTGAATGGAAAGAATTGACGTGTTTATTATAATTTATTACATGGAAGATGTGGTTGCAATGGATGGATGACATGAACATGAATTGAATGTTACTTACTCCGTATTCATCGAAGGGAGCGGAGAAAAAAGACAATTTTTTTCTTTTTAAATATATATTGTGTGAAATATGATTTCTTCCATGCCACGCCACGCTCCTTCTTCTCACTCTTTCTTTCTTCTCTCCAAATCTAATTTTTTTTATTAATTCTTGTAATCTCAAATTAATACGTCTAATACTTTAAAAACTTCAAAATTACGTTATTCTCTTTCATCACAATACTCATTATCAATATTAATGATTATACAAATAATGTAATTTTATTATATAAACAGACAAGTTTAAGAGGCTTAACATTCCTCTATAACATAACTTGTTTTCAACGAGTATTTATAAATGTTTTACAAATATTATAAAATAAAAATCAACAAAATTATTTTATAATATTTGAATAAATTAGTGGTGCAAGCACCAGTATAGATTTATACCTATATTATTTTTGCTATTTTATTACTCTGATAAATTTCTTATTAAATCAGAGGAATCTTAATATTCGTAGTTATACCTATATACGAGAACCACAACGTTAAACATATTGTTGATACATACCCCACATAAGCGAAAATAAGAAAATGTTGTTAATGCATGAAAGACTGTTTTAAATACATGAATAGATATTATATAGGACAAAATAAAATAGAATCAATAAATTATTATATTTTGTATTGATTTTATATATTTTAATTTACCCTTATCGTTTATTTGTTATCTTTCGTATTGAGTATGTATTTGTTTTAATTTTTTTCATGAATGTAATTTTTTTTCTAGGACAATACATTGTTGAGCATGTACCTTCTTTTATACTTATTTTATTTTCTCTCCCTAAATCTTTAAAATTTTATATAATATGATAATTGGCAAAAATACTTATTATTTTTAATGTCGTAATATGAACACTAATTATCATTAAAATGTACTTAGATTCACATAATATTGAATAATAGAATAACAAATAAATATATATTTTATCATAAAAGGTAAAAATACACAATAATTATGATTATGCATGAAACCCTTGTAATTTCACAAAATTCCTTTCAAATATTATAAATTCATAATAATATTATATTTTTAATATTTAAATTATTAATACATTATTTTAAATTCATCAAATTCTACGTAATTTATTTGTATCTTAAAAAGTTTTCTGAAATTTTAATTGAATACACCTTTGAAAATAGTGAATTAATGTATAAGTTCAGTAATAAGAAATTTGTCTCGCACATTTTTTAAGAATAATGGACGTAAATATAAAATTGTAGAAAATAATATTATGAAAAATAAGAATAAATCTACTACAAAATAAGTTTTACAAACTAAATTAAACCAAGATTAAATAGTCTCAAATTTTGAATTGTCTAGAACTAAAAGAAAAACCGTATCTCAATAGTGAATTATCTAGATTTTATTTATTCCCATTTTAGCAATGATATACATGAAAATTTTCTTAAAATTATATATTTTTAGTAATATTAATAATAATAAATACTTTTTTTTGTTAAAAAAATTAATGAAAAATATATTTTTAGTAGATATAAAATCCAATTTATATTTTTTTCTTTTTTCATTCATTCCTTAAAAAAAACAGAGAAAAAAAGCTTATTTTATCTTTTGATTCTATTTTTATACTATATATATATATATATATATATATATATATATATATATATATATATATATATATTTTAATATGATGATAAGTTGAAGAAGAAAAAACCACGTACAATATTTTAGTTTTCATATATTTTGACCCGCAAGTTAAATGAGTTTGCCTCGACCGTCACGCTCACTCAGTGTGGGCCCTGCTCCTTGTGTCATGTTTTTATGAAGCCACGTGCCACTTTGATTTTCAATGACTCTTCCAAGTAAACATTTCTTTGCATGTTTCTTATCAATTAAGTCTTTAATTTCTACGTAGAAAGACGTGCATTATTTTACATTTTTACGTAATCAAAGTAATTATTTCAATCACAGAAAAACAAAAATAAATACTAAAATAAAATCATTCACCACAAAAACTACAAAAAATAAAAATAAAATTATAAAAAAAGTGTATAACAAAATAATTATGAAAATAGTGTCATCTTCAGATATTGATTAATATAGATATATAAAATTTTATAGTATCAAAAGTTGAACACTCTTAACACTATCATTAGAAAACTAGTTTTTTTTTTTTGTCAATTTTCTTATAAGAAATTATTTAAATTTATAAAAGATTTATTTCTTGTAATTTTTATAAAAAATTTATAAAAATATTTCCATAAAAAATAAGAATTTTTAGTAGTATAACTAATTAAGATTTATTTCTTTACCATTAACAAAAATGGTGACAGAATATATTCTCTGTCTTGTAGGTAAAATAAAAAGAAAAACTAAAAACATGTAAATAAATATTTTTGGAAAAAAATGTAATATAAAATCTTTTGGTAACGTAAATTTGAAAACAAAATGATAAATATATTAATTATGATTATAACTTTTGTTTAAAATTATTACGATTAACTTTCAGGTAAAATTTCAAATTGACATTTGATTACCACGGCTAATGCGCGAAACAACTTTTTTTATTTATTAGAATATATTCCATATATTTAGTGGTGGAAATACAACTTTTAACTTTTCAATAAAAATATATTTATTCTAAAAAAATAATAATAAAAAGAATAGAGAAGTAGAAGAACAACCTTTTGAAACAGATTTCTATTGGTGTGTGTATCATCAGTACGAGTGCATGATGATGCAAGACAGCATATTATGACACATGACCATTGTGTTCCATAACTGACCCCTCAAGGTGCCAACAAAAAATTGACTCATTCCCTCTCGTCTTCTCTGTAAACGTACAATTTTCTTCTTTATATGCAATGTGAACAGCGAATCATGATCTCAGACATAGTCTGAGGATTCTGCATCATATAAAAACCAACAGCAAAGAAAAAAAAAAAAAGGAAGAAGAAGGATTTCTGCTGAATGACTAGGAACCTACCCTCTTCTGTATGATCAAAATTTCTGCTCACCAATTCTTTTAATTTTCTTTCTGAATGTTCATCATCATTATTTTCCTTCCATTGTTCATCTGGGTCATCGCTATCTTCATCCTTCCATGTTGAAGTTATAACTTTATGTTTATAATTTTGTGAGAATTTTTTTTTTTGTGTTTCATTGCAGAGAGTTGTTCAGTAATAAGAGCCAGAACTGGTTGCGGTTAACAAAAATCATCACTTGATGCTAAGGGGAGTAGCAGAATCGTATAACCAAACAAAAGGAAAACATGTGTTCCAATTGGATTCTAAACCGAGGTATGCAGTGTTTTGAAAGTATTTTCTGTTCTGTTTTCCGTAATTCTTGGAATTTATTTATCTTTCTCTCTCTACCATGTCTATTTTTGAAGATAACGACAATAAATCATCATTCCATTATCACTAGCTTCTTTCCAAAAGGAAAAGAAGTGTTGCAATTTGATCCTTAAACATGTTTCATTTCATTATACTCTTCTTGCTGTGCAGCCTTTAAGAACATAATTCCCTGAAATGCTTTGAGTTCTTTTTTGCTTCTAAGGGGTAGATGGTGTGAATTATGATGATGCAAAATAATTTGTTCTGTGTCTTTGATCGAGTTACTTGAATTGATTTAAGCAGAAACCAATGAGTTGGTTGATCTAACTTTATCTTTTAAAGGAAATGCATTTGATGTGAATCATGATGATGCAAAAATGGTAATATTACTAACAGTGTCATTATTGAAAGATTAAAAAACTGATATTGTACGGTGATAAAATAATTATTTTTATTATTTACTTTTGTACTTATATCTGAAAAATACATTTTAATAAAATTTTCGTGTTATGTTAACCCCAAAAGATATATTACTTACTCTGTCTTATCCCCAAGATTTTTTTTGCACTAAAATACAGTTGAATTTTTATATTATTTGAACAATTTAGCAATTTTCATCGGAAAATATATAAAATAAGATAACCAAAAAAAAAAATTTAAGATTAAATTTCCTCTCAAGTCAACTTCCTGGAGATTTATTATAGTAATGGATTTTAATTAGTTATGATATTAGGTACTATTTAACAACGCATAATTTTTTGTTTTTTATTTTGAAGTTAAGAAGGTTAAAAGGGTCATAAGTGCTCTTAAGTAATAAGTTGAACATCGTATGAAAAAGTTTAATATAGAAAAAATAATATTAAATCTTTAGTTGAAAAGGATGATATTTGATTCGCAATATAATTGAGCAATTTTGAGATGTCATAGGTCTGAAATAATTATCAAAGTTAGACATCTTTTACTTTATACGTATGATGAATTAGGTGTATGAAAATAATTGATTTAGAAAAAGACCTTATAGTTCGGCTTATGATGGATAATGTTTTTGATCTTTAAATCTTTTAGCACATAAAAATAATTTATGGTTTATAGAAAGTCTCCAGGGTTAAGGAAACTATTGGGGTATCCACTTGTTGGTTTACTTTTATTTTTCTGAGCAAACGAGATTTCATAGATGGAAAAAAAGCAAACACCCTTTTTTGACTAGATCATCCTTAATGGAATTGTTTCATGTAGTGACTTTTATCAATTGAAAGTTCTATGATTTGTTAGGAATAGGATTCATGTCTAATGAGTTATATGAAATGTAGCAGGAAGGAGAAAACGAGTCACTCTCGCTTGGAACTTGGCTATGAATCCCCTCATAAAGCATCCAGACTCTCTTTTGTCCCCGAAAGAGTTGGTGATATGGTTACTGTCTTTATAAGGTTTGGCATTCTTGTGTGCCTTGTTGCATCCATATCATTCGCTCTCCACTCAGCATTTGCTAAACCAGATCGATGGTTCCCATTACCGGAGCACATACATACAGTCCAGAATAATACTTCTGTCATTGACAGTGGACCAACAAATATCTCACATATTCTGTTTGGCATTGGTGGATCAGCTAACACTTGGCATGAGCGTAGCAACTACAGTAAACTGTGGTGGAATCCAAACACCACAAGAGGTTTTGTTTGGCTTGACAAGAAGCCTGAGATTTTGCAGGCTGACATGTTAGTGCCATATCAAATCTCACAGGGCTGGAAACGGTTCAAGTATGTGCACTCAGCTTCTGCAGTTCGGATAGCTCGGATAGTTTATGAGAGCTTTAAGCTTGGTTTACCAAATGTTAGGTGGTTTGTAATGGGAGATGATGATACTGTGTTCTTTACTAAGAACTTAGTTAATGTGTTGGGAAAATATAACCACAATCAAATGTATTATATTGGTGGGAGTTCTGAGAGTGTTGAGCAAGATGTGATGCATTCTTATGACATGGCATTTGGTGGTGGTGGAATTGCCATCAGTTATGCATTAGCAGCTCATCTGGCCAAAATGATGGATGGTTGTCTAAGTAGATACTTCTATTTTTATGGTTCTGATCAAAGGGTTTGGGCCTGTGTGAATGAAATTGGGGTGCCTCTTACCAGAGAAGGTGGATTCCACCAGGTATATTCTTTTTCCACTAGTTACATTTATGTACATTTTGGTACAAACTATACACTAATAGGCATAATTGGTCAATCTCCATTTACTCCCCTCCTGCTTGAAATCTATGTACTACAAATTTTGGAAGTTTAGCAGTAGTAAATAGAGAACATGCACTCGGTGTACAGGGATTTTAAATTGCAAACCAATAGGAATTTTTCATCTAAAGTCATTTTTAGCAAGATCTGTGACTGATTGACAGTATAGAAATCCTTATCACTGCTAGTGCATGAATTAAACTCAGTACTTTTAACCTAGATGTAATGCTAATCTTTTGATTGTTATAATGAATGAACACAATATCATCTTTTATGTTTCAAATGTTTTGAATTCAGATTGGATGCAAAATCTTTGAACTTGTCCATGCATAATAATTTTTGTTTACTATTGTCCTTTTTCTTTCAGCTTGACATAAGAGGGAACCCATATGGTTTTCTAGCTGCACATCCCTTGGTACCACTTGTATCACTCCATCATCTTGACCAATTGAACTCATTGTTTCCCAACCAAACTCAAATTCACTCATTGGAAAAGCTCATCAGTGCATACGACATTGACCCCGCTCGGATAGTGCAGCAATGTTTTTGCTATGATCATAAGCGTAGATGGTCAATATCTATCTCGTGGGGTTACACAATACAAATATATCCACTCTTGTTGACAGCAGTAGACTTGCAGATGCCATTGCAGACATTTAAGACTTGGCGAAGTTGGGAAGATGGTCCATTCACATTCAATACTCGACCAATGAGCTCTGACCCGTGCCAGAAGCCAGCTATGTTTTTCCTGGACGAGTTTAAAGAGGTGGGAAAAACTGGAAGTATCACTATCTACAAGAGACATGAAGGCGAGGGAGGGAAATGCACAAGAACAGACATTAATAATGTGGAAGTGGAAAGAATTAGAGTTTCTGCCTTGAAGCTGGACCCGGAATATTGGAACAATGTATCTCTCTTACTCTTTCTCTCAACACGCACAATTGAAACAATAACATCTTTGGATCTAGAACTTATCAGCTTTTCATGATGATGATGTGCTTGAATAGAATTGAATTCCATATATATTTGGAGTTTTAAAATGGTTGTTAAATTGATTATTTGATTTGGCTGTGCTTAACCAGGTATTGCGCAGGCATTGCTGCCAGTTATTAGGTGGTGGAAGCATAAACAATGGAAGTATGCATATCAGGATTAGGAAGTGCAGACCTCAAGAAACAATTACTATATAGGAATCAGCTGTTTTATTTGGTCGGCATAGTTAGTAGATTACTAAAGTGAGTCTTGTAGGTGTGGCCTCTAGTATTTCCACTATTGTACATACATAGTTGTCAAAATATTCATATACATACATATACAGTCTCACCTTTAAATAAAAAAAATGTCTCCGGAAATGTTCCACTTGTTTGTGTGCCCTCAAATATCTAGATATTATAGAAATGTGTATCGTTTTTTTCTCCATTTTTCATAATCGGGCTTACTTTTCAATCATGCACTGCAAGTACATGTTTCTTATGGACTACAAGAATAGCTTCCCTCTTTATGCCTCCTAATCTGACGTGAATGTTTTTCACATTAGAAATTTCCACCACCTTACCAGCAATGATAAAAGATGATTCCTCCGTCTATTTTGATGTTGTTCAAGTATCAATTTTACTTTGGTGAGCCTTCATGTGCAGGTTCTGAGAACTGAACTGCAGAGAATGCAGACTCCTAGTCCTGGATAAAACCTGACGAATCTCATTTGTGCTCTATTAAGAACTTCATATTGTTCAATGGTGAAATCATTGTCCGTAACAGTTTCTCTATTTTTCTCTAACTACATCATGGATTTTATGGGACAGTTTCAGGATAAGGATAAGAAAGCACCAATGAATGTAGTTTTGCCTGTTAGAAGAAAGGTTTCAAGAGGGAGAAGGTAAGGTGCTGTTTATTTTCTTCTTTTATGATTTGGTGACGGTAACCTGAATTAGGCCTTGTTTTGTGGCCAGATAATTTCTTTTCTTGATTGTTGTATTTCTTTCCCCATTCATTGTGCAGTGTAAATGTTTAACTTTATACGCTGGATATTCAAGAACAACTTTTATCACATAATACCTGTTCTGTTTTGCAGTTTTTTCTACTCTAACTGCCACACGGATGATGGTTAGAAACTGCCAAAAATTCACTTTGTGGTGCACGTTGAAACTACCAATTTCCTTAACTGCCAAAAACTGTGAAAATGACGGATAGAACTTACAATATTTTGGCACTGTTTGGCTCTCTTTCTCTCTCTCTCTCTCCATCATGGATCCTTATAACCACAATTGTGATAAAAAACCTTTTTTTTTTATTATTAAAAAACCTACTATAGACTATTTTAGGAGGTCGGGTGTTTTGCAATTGGAGGATCAAATTTTCTTTTGCCATCATTAATTATTTGGTTTAGGTTTATTAAATGTCCGATAAGTTTAATTATTTAACTAAGCAAATAAATTTAAGCTTAAAATAAGGTATAAATATTTAAGTAAGTTAAAGTTATGATTTGTAAGTTTAACATTAATAATTTTTGAGCAATCAGTAGTGCATTTATATATTGACTAAAGAATGGTATTTTCTTCCTTGATTTACTTGAATATTTTAATTTTATAGCTATTTTCTATTTACGAACCAATTATAATTTTTAAGTTACATTTTAAATTAATCTCATTAAACCTTTTAAAAAAATCATCATCTGACTCTTTTAGGCTATATTTATAGGTGTTACATTAAATTTTTATTTTATTTTTTACTACAAACAAGATTGTCATATACTAAATTGATAATATATTTAGAAATATAGTATTTAGAAACATGGTTGATTTAATTCATTTAAACAAATAAATTAAAACACTTTTTTAGCAAGGCCGAACTTTTAATATTTGGTTTGCCCAAAGTCATTGACACTCTTACTCTTGGCTATCATATGTTAACGGATGCTTGATTGTTTTAAGAGGTAGGACTCGTAAGCAGCGCCGTGAATAACTTCCCTACATGATACAATCTCAAACGAGTGTTAATAGAAAACAGTAGATTTTTTTTTTTCGAAGAAACTGTGGTGGTCAATTATTATTGCATCCATAAGTTGAGGTTGAAGGTTACGACACTCCGAACTATTTCGAACAGTTTAACTTCTGAAATCACTCTAGCACCAGCGTATAATATATATATTTAATTCTGTTAGGAATAAGTCTTTGGTCCATTGTTTAACATCCGATTATACGAGAACTAGGAAGGAAAGATGCTGGTCCACAAATTTTAGGATGGTGCAAATCTCAAATCTGTGTGCATGCCTTAAGTCAAGGATCAATATTTTGCCCCGGAAGAAAAGGTAAAATACCAGGATGTAAATACTAAATACAAAGGCACAAACCCAACATTAATATTTTAATGCCACGCGTAAACGATTCAAGGTTTATCACACAGACACTCAGCCTGCAAATCAGTACTATCTGTCGTCATACCCATTATATGCATGCTGCAGTAAGAGAAAATGGAGGTTCCGTATAAAAGTTTATAGGAAATTTAAGCTTACTATCCCTGCTGCAGCTCCATGGGTAGAAAGGGAAGCCGTACAGTACCCTGCTGAAAGGTAGAAATCTATCTCAAGCTACAATATATTTCATCTAAAAATACAGGAACGAAGAAGCTTCTATGGGGAACGAGAAATGGCAAATGGCAACTGATAGGTGACAGATTTAACTAGATCAACTTGCACGTCCTTGCCTGCGAACTATACTTCCCCTCGTGTATTACTTCTGCACCTATAACTGGTCAAACAAAATTAGGAAGCGTATGTGATCCACAAATTCTGCACAATCAGTATTTTGAGGTTAGGGAACATCTGTATATTTATAAACAGAAAAACCGATGCAGGTAGCAGCAACATAGAAACTCTAATTAACCAACAATGCCAGCATCTTCACGGCTTGCTGTTTCATTTGAAGGGACAGAACCCTTATCATCAGGCACCAAACCTCCTATTGATTCACCCTGTTTGCGCTGCAAATGGTCAGAATCCTGCTCAGGGAATACCTCAAGTTGTAAAGACGGTGAAATGTTATTCACGTGTAGCCATGTTAGTTCCCACAGACTATCACCACCCAAGGCACTCCTCTGCGCTAATATACCCCTCATCTTCATAACAAGCAAGGAGTTTTTAAGCAGCTCAGGCACTGTCTCTTGAAGCTTCTCACTTCTTTTCCCCCGAACCTTCACCTTCATGTATTTTTCCATTCTGCTCAGTACACCCAACCATAGCTTACAGAAGGTTGTCAATTGTGATAATTCTGGGAGTAGTTGAAGAAAAACTTTGGACAAGAGCTTCATCGCTAAGATAAGTGTGCCTTCCATGTTGCGGTAGTCCTTTTGAGAGTGTCCCTGTGCAATCTCAAGCAGGTCATCAAGCACAGTGAAGATCACAAGATCAAAACATTGTAGCCACAAGCTATACGGTAGATAAATGCCATCAGCCCCTGTCAAGCACTTCTGCAGGGATAATAAAGCATGATTTCTAACCTCCTCTCGCTGGTCTAAACATACCTTCCTTAGACCTTGTACAAGTCTCAACCACATCTCTCCAATATCCTGAGATAACTTAGACACTTGTTCCTCCTCCATTGCTTCCTTAGCCTCACTAGTCCACCGAGCCAAGCAATTGACGGACCCTGCCATGAGGTCTAGTGCCCGCACAGAACGCTCTGCTTGTCCAACACGAGACTCAGCAAACTGCCTGGCAGTATCTACACAGAGAACATAATTAGCTGGAAGCAAGTGGGCACCATCAGACATTATGAACAATAATGCATCAAACCCAGCTTCAGATGCTTCTATGTGTCTAGCTGTGATGGAAAGTAGTGATGTAATTGTACGCCATCCTAACTGAGATCTTATGTGAGAAGCATTTGCCTTCACAAGCCGACTGACTTCTTGAGTAATCTGCTCACAGTATGCATCTGCAACCCGGGCATCAAGCTTCAAGACAAGTTGCAATGACCTCAGAAGTTCATCGGCAATGTTTTCCTTGTAGGGAAGCAACCGCTGGCAAATCCGCAGTAGTCCAAAAACAGCCTTCTCTACCAGGGCACAGGGCATTACAGTTGACTGAACAATATTTGATATGTGTTCGTACACACCCTGCCAAATAATCCCAATTCTATCCCTATTATTCAAAGTGATTGCAATCAGCAACTCCAGGCAGAAAACAGCTGTATCTTCATCCTCAGGTGTGCTGTTCCCTTTTTGCGGTCTCCCTGCAGCCCAAACAAGAGCTTTTGCTAGCTGCAATAAAGATTCAGCTTGCAGAAACTTGCTCTCAGTGAATATGCTGTCAATATGACATTTCTGTATGGTTTGTAGGGTGCGTTGATGAGCAGCAAGTTGTTGCTCAGTAGGTTGTGATCTTGGTTCCTCGGTATCAAGAGATAAAAGTTGACTAAACCTACCCATCAATCCTGAGGATCTCCTTGGAGTGCCGATAGATTGCATATGAGCTGAGGATAAAGAATTCATAATAGGTTTTCCATGCACAGTTTCAGCAGAAAGCTCTGACTCATCAGCTGTGTCACTGGCAACACGGGCAGGAAGAAGACCAAGCTTGTGCAGTCTTAAGATACAGTCAAGAATATTTCTCCAACCTGTGCGGATGTAATCACCATACCTGTTTGCTATAGTGAAAACTGTCACAGTTGCCATTCTAGCTTTCATGTCATCTCCAAAGGCTAGGACTGGTTCCTCAACTGATGATGGATTTAAAAGTGTAGTGAACTTACAAAGAGACACTACTAGATCATCAAGAACATCTTCAAGATGATGGCAAGCTGAAATTTTAGCAATAGCCAAGAATCCATCCATACATGTTTGGTATACCTCTTCCTGTTCAGCATGATCAAACACCACAGAGATGGCAGCAATTGTGGGGCCTGACATTATGGCAAACATATCATGATCAAGGTAGGCCTTAGAATCAGATACAATAAATGGAGCAGTTTTCTTGGACTTGTGCATTAGATCAATCCATCGACTTGGTGTCATTTCAGGAAAACCAACACCTTGTTCAGGGGTTGTGCGAATTTCATTCTTGCAAATTGAATGGTAAATCTCTGACAGCATTTCTCGAGGCAGATCGTTGCCACCATTTATATGCCTATTATTCCGGATAAAATCCTCTTCTGTCATCTTCTTTTTAACTTGCACATTGTGTTGATCTGTATTAAGCATTATCATCGAGTATGATAGCACAAGAGCAGCATCCTTGTTAGCTAGGATATGTGGTGATTGTTCATAATATCTCTCAGAGAAAGCTTCAAGCACCCTATGTATCTTTTGCGATTCTCCAGGCAGTCTGAATGTCTCCAAGAATAGACGCAGAGCAGTGTCTAAGTTCATGTCTTGGAAATCAAATGTCCCAGCAAATTCATGAAGAACCTGAACACAGAATTCATCATGATTTCCAAGGAAATCACCAACAAGATTCTTATCCAACCCAGCAGTATATCTGAAAAAGCAGGCAACACTTTGGGGATCAAGTTTGTCAGGCAAAAGATGTGTTCCTTGGAGAAACTCCAGACCTTTCTTAGGATCACGATTGAAGTGGTCAGCACCAATCATCAATCTTCTCTTTATGTACTTTCTACGGCGGACAAAAGGAACCCAATGATTTGGATCATTATAATTCTCACATTTAACCATCCAGAATGGAGTATACTTTTCAAGATTCACTGGGGAATATTCCGAGCTTACAGATCCATTGGCTATCCTTTCAGCCATTCCCTGTATAACAGCAATAAGACCATCCAAAGCAAGAATATGCATGGCAGACAATGGACAATTCACAGGAAATGCACTTTTGGACAACAAATTAGCAAGGTCTTCAAAGACATTACTGCAAGTTATGTCACAGTCAAAGTTAGCATACATATCTACCATAAATGTCTTTTGCCTGCAAAAGTCAACAAGGGCCTCCATGGCTACCTCTTGCTGCTGGTATGAAGCTCCATATCTGCTTTGTGCAAGTCTTAAAATGACACAAGAAAAAAATGCTTCTAGCTGCAATTTGAGCTCTGTACGAAGATGATGATACAGATTAAGAACAATGCTACAAACCATCGAAAGTATAAGGGGACTCATTGACAAACCAAATTGCATTAGATTATGAAACAGTTCATCCTGAATTAAGCTCAGCAACCTTGGGTGACGACAAATAGAAGGTCCACCAAGTTCTATTGCTGAATTAATTAAAGTTAAGGCAAAGAGAGGCACATCCTCATCAAATGCTAGCGTGTTTGATCTAGGACCCATTCCCGAATGCTCAACAACATTCAGCAAAGAACACAAAAAGTGAAATATTTCCACCATGCAAGGAACACCATACGGTTCAGTCATGAGATGCATGTCATATGGTACACCTTCCTTGCAACTAATAGTTATTGCTGTGTTTTCATCCATCACAGTTGCTTTCACAACACTTGAAGCATTGGGAACAGAGTTTGTGGATAATGACTGATTATCATATTCAGAACTCATACTGCCATTCTCCAATTGTCTACTTCCAAATGCATACTCATTATCTAGGCCTCCGGTCTGCAAGAATTATGGACATACAAAAATTCATATACATATTATAAATATGATCATCAAACTGTTAACTTTAGGCAATAATCATGGGGAAAATATAGCCTTTAAAAATAGGTAACACGATTCTCATACCTCCTGTTTCAAGTTAGTGCTCCCATTAACCAGTGCATGATCTGTGTTGCCAACATCTTGAAGATGAGAGAAAATACACCTTACAAGTTCATGCATTGTGTATCGTGCTATCTGCTGCAACAACTCACCTTTACTTCCTGCTTGATGAACAATCCGGAAACAAGTATTCACTATGGTACAAACATGTTGGTTACTCAGCATTATAGATGCTTTACTTTTCATACAAGCTAGGAGAACTTGTAGTATCTTCATTAAAACAACTTCTTCTGAAGAAGGATCAGTGACCTCAAATCTGCAGCTAGTGATAGCATCAACCACCAAGTGCATGGCATCCTCAACATTGACAGTATTTTGATCGATCACATCAAGAGTCAAGATCTTGTAAACAGATGACAAAGCAACACCAGTAATTGGGGCACCAGTTTCATCAGACCTAATTACATCCAAAAATGGCTGGAGATACAAGGCAGGATTGATAGCTTGCCACTGATGGTGGTGCCATGAAAAGATTTGTCTTCTCACTGTCTTGAAAGACTGAATGAGAGAGTGTTCCAGCTGATCATCACCTGACATATAACGGCCTCCCCATCTAACATTTCTCCTCATCACTGCCAAAACAGCACCGATTTCCGAATTAATCATGCATGCCAAAGTTGTTTTGTTGGGGTAGGGTGCATCACATTCCTCGGGTTCCTCCTCCTCTATTGCATTGATACCAGCTTGCAGCTTCAGACGTCCCATTTTTGTAATATTCTTGCACAGGAAGGATCTGGTAGATTTTCAATGAGGGGTTTCTATTATGTACAAAAAAACTGATAAATATAACTAATCAGGGCTTCCACAAACCAAATAATTAAAAGGAGTTGTGTTATAGTAATCTGACTAGTATGGTACCCAAGAGGGAGTTGTCAAGTAATTACTGAATAAGGCCCTGTCTAAATAAACTTTTTCATAAACACTTGAGAGAAGAAATAAGCTAAAATGAAGAAGTTTCTTCCATAAGCTAAACTTACTTATGCTATGCACATTGCACAAGCCAATAGGTAAAACAATCTCATTAACTACTACAACAGTTGATTTTAACTAATGCATAAGCTAATTTTAGCTTATGAGAAAAAATTATTTTAAATACAATGTGATAACAAAATTAACTAGTCCATATTTCCGCAAACCAAATAATCAAGAATAACAAGTCCAGATTCATTTACATAATTATTTCTCCTTCTAAGCTTCTTACATCCTAAACCAAGTATTAAATGCTTCTCCGCTTTGTACTTTCTCCATAAAGTATTAGTAGAAGTAATGAGATATTTTTGTAGCAGAATACAACGTTATTCTTATAGGTTGCAGTGTAATGCCCTAACTTAAATGAAGCACGAAATACAAACACAAGAAACATAAACTGAGAACTCTTCAGATTCAATTCAGCACTACGGCATGTAAATGTCTAACACACGAGGTAACCTAACGTAATGTAAGTCTAAAACATTATTAAACACACAAATCCTAATTTCTAAGTATGCTCATGTGCAAAAGTTCAACTACTCAAAATGCACGAGCAGATGAAGAAGATCTGATGGATCCACCGTTTTCATTCAAGCAATTTGAGATAAAATTCCGCGTAATTGAAAGAATGGCGAAAACTCTTCCACTACGGAGAGAAAAGCAAAATTGCAACATCGAGCGAAAGCAAAGATCACACTCACTCGTTGCTCTCTGCGAATCAGAAAGTTCCCTAGCTTTGCTTAATTCCACGATTCAACGGAAAAGTTGACTGAACTCCGTGCTGCTACTGATCCTCATCGGAATCTTCAGTCTTGTATTCTTTACTGCGTCTCGCTGTAAACTAACGTGAAAAAGAAAACAAAAGGAAATGACTCTGGAAAACTAGGGAAATTTTATTCATTTATTATTTTGATGTAATAATAAGTAAATATTAAACATGATTTTTATAATCATATTATTATCCATTAACACTTCCATGATTAATTTTTGTGGGTTTTACTTGAAACTGGTAGGTATAGTTTATAAATTTTACACTGAAAAAAAAAATCTATATACTAATTTAAATTTAGAATATTAATTATATTTAACATAAAATTTTGGCACTCTATATTTAAAATATGTACATGGAAAATGGACCAATTTTTTAAATATTTAATAATATTCTATTATATTGTATGAAAAGAGAATAATGAACATTACAAAAATTAAAATTGTAAGATAAATTTGATTTACATCTTGAAATATTTAAATAAATTAACCCAATAATACTTCTTCCTCTACTTTATTTTCATTTCTGTCCATATATAATAATTATATGACCTATTTATTTTTTTATTAAATTTAAGAAATTATATAAAAACATATTTAAAAACTATTAATATGAATTTATTTTAAAAATAAAATAAATATTTATTATAAATTTTATATATAAATTATTTAAAATTAGATAAATTTATTTAAAATTTAAAAATATTAATATAAATAATTTAAAACAATTTATGTGTTCAATCTATAACAAAATATTTAATTTTAATTTTAAATAGTTTTTATTAACAATTTCCTTTAAAATGTCCTAATCGAACAAAGATATTAACATTATTATTCAAATTAAAATTTACAACAAATTAAATTCACACCTTCAAAATTTTAAGGACATTTACCTAAGATTTTGAAAACTTCAAACAGCATCATGAGTGAGTTTTGAAAAAGAAAAACAATATAGAATAAAATTATTACCATGAGTAATATTGTACTAATAAAAAATAAAATATCAAATAGTTAAATATGAACAAATCTTTTTGAATCATATTGTAAATGTAACTGTCATAAATGCTATATAAAAATGTTGGATAGTATGTAGAAATATTATAATATGATAATTATTACTTACTAAAAGGCTTTTAAATTTTATAATACTATTAATTATATATAATATTATTAATTATTATAAAAAAAATTAATTTTTGTCAACATTTTATAATGATGCCTATATTGTTAAATATTTTCGTAATTATTTAAATTAATAAAGTATGTGTACAATGTCGCAGTTTCATTTTTGAGTAAATCATACATTTACTGGATAAATATTTTTTATAATGATAAATTGGTTGACTTTTATATAAATAATTAATTTAGAAGTAAAGCGAAGATATTTTTTCATTCTTTATTTTATATAAATTATTATATGTTTATGAAATTTTCATTTATTTCCTAGTTATACAATAATAATGACTAAATAAATTTTAAATAGAATATTATCAGAATAAATAGAAATAGTATTATTAAAATGATTAAAAATAATATTGAAACGTCTTATGATTTGTATTGAATTTAAATATAATAAAAATAATATTGTGAAAACAAAATAATTAAATACAAATATGATTATATACAAATTAAATCTCAAAACTATATGAATAGAGAAAATTGATAAAAAAAATTACAGTAAGAAATATTTTTTAAAATGAATGATGTTAAATTAACCAAAAAATGTTAGAGTAAAATAATATTTTAAAGTATTTTTAAAATGAAATATAAATTTGAAAATATGGATAAAGTGATTTAATTTATTAAATTAAAAATAATCAGTACTTTAACATAAAGAAAAAGTCAAAAATTTTATGATCTTAATCTGAAAAGGGTTATTCTGTACCATTATAAATTTAGTCACTTTAATATTCACCTCACAATAATTTTGTATGACAAATTTTGGTGAAATTAAAAAGATTTCAAATTATCTTAAAATACAATAAAATTTATGTCTACAATAACAAGATGTGCATGTGCCTATATATATATATATATATATATATATATATATATATATATCATTTTACCAAAACATATCAAGAATATTTATTTCATAAAAACATAAAATTAATAGATTTAGAAATAATGTAAAATATTACTTTAGTGATCATATAATAAATTTTAAGTCAACATTCATAAATTTACAATCTTATTTTTTATGTTCACTTATATTTTTAGAAATATATATATCATTTACCAAAACATATCAAGAATATTTATTTCATAAAAATATGAAATTAATAGATTTAGCTATCAAATAATGTAAAATATTACTTTAGTGATTATATAATAAATTTTAAGTCAACATTCATAAATTTACAATCTTATTTTTTGTATGTTCACTTATATTTTTAGAAATATATTTATATTACAATAAAATTAATTGATAAAGCATTAACTTATATGATCACTCTAAACTTCATATATTTAATTAATTTAATGTAAACCATCAATTATTCAAACTTATACCTGTGTTTATTGGTTAAAATAAAGAAGAAGAAGAAGAAAAAAACCAACTAACTCAATGGTTGAAATTGAGTTTGGCACTAAGAAGACATTGAACAACAGCAAATTTTTTATTAAACCAAAATCGATTTTACTCTCTTCAGAAACAGAACAGAGTCTATAACTAAACTTGCTCCCAAGCATCTTTGGTCATCTTAATGTGTGTTTATATATATTCATGATCATCTAAAAAAAAAAATGTTGTTTACATCATTAACCTACAGAGTAAATACATGTCCCACCCAATACAAAAAGAGAGAACAATTTTAAGTTCTGTACAACCCACAAAGGCAATACTAATGCTTTATAATTTGAGTGTATCCATGTAGTATAACATATTTCCAACCAAAAATCTCATCTGTGATACAGTAACAAGAGTCCCTGAGGTAATTATTAGAAAGAGAGAATACCAAATAACAGGCAACTTCACTTCATGCTTAGCCTCAACAAACTGCTCCAACCACGTTAATAATGTCATATACTGCATAATCAGCTAGAACACCCTCTCAAATTGAAAATTTATCAAGGTTAGACTAAGATTGTGGGGTGTTCATAGGGACACAGAAAAGCCAATTCAGGTTTCTTAAGCACTGCAGGCAGAATTAACTAATCTCAACACCATCTTGGCCATCTTTTTCATTTGAATTAACAGAAATGTTTGCATCAGGTCCCTAACTTTCATCTGCTTTAATGCTGTTCTAGATCTTCCTCAGGAAACACCTCAGACTGCAATGAGGGAGAAATATTCTTTATGTGTAGCCATGTCAGTTCCCACAAAGTATTTTCACCCAAACCATTATTACTCTGCACTAGTATGCCCCCAGATATCATAACAAGCAAAGTGTTCTTCAGAAGCTCTGGCACAAGCTCTTGAAGCTTTTCAGTTCTTCTTCCTTTAATTTTCATATTCACACATTTTTTCATACAGCTTAGTATATCCTCCCATAGTTCGCAGAAGGCCGCCAATTGTGATAGTTCTTGGAGTAACTTGAGGAAAACTTCAGACATAAGCTTCAAGGCAATAACAAGTGTTCCTTCTATGTTTGGGTAGGTTTTCTGAGAATGCGATTGTGCAATTTCAAGCAGGTCTTCGAGCACAGTGAAGATAACTTGATCAAAACATGTCAACCACAAATCACATGGCAGGTGAGTCCCAACAGCTCCTAGCAAGCACTTTTGCAAAGATAATAACGCATGGTTTCTAACCTCCTCTCTCTGATCCAAGCATACTTTCCCCAGTCCTTGCACTAGCCTAAACCACATTTCCCCAATATCCTGCATCATCTTTTCCACTTCCTCTTCTTTGACAGTTTTCTTAGCATTATTAGTCCATTTTTCTAAACAGTTTACAGAACCTGCCATAAGATCTAGTGCAGTTATAGAACGATCAACCAGTCCTACACGAGACTCGGCAAACTGTCTCGCAGCATCTACACAGAGGATGTAATTAGCAGGGAGCAAGTGAGCTCCATCAGACATAATGAACAGCAGTGCATCAAATCCAGCCTCAGATGATTCCAGGTGTCTAGAAGTGATGGAAAGAAGTGCTGTAATAGTCCCCCATCCAGACTGAGATCTAATATGAGAAGCATTTGCCTTCACAAGGCAACTGACTTCCTGAGTAATCTTCTCATAGTATGCATCTGCAACTAGTGCGTCAAGCTTCAAGACAAGTTGCAGGGACCTCAAAAGTTCATCAGTAATGTTCTCTTTGTAGGGAAGTAAGCGATGGCAAATTCTAAGAAGTCCAAAAATAGCCTTTTCTACCAGAGCACAAGGCATCACAGTCGACCGAATAATATTGGATAAGTGCTCATAAACACCCTTCCAAATAAGTACAACTCTGTCCCTGTTATTCAGAGTGATTGCCACCAATAACTCAAGGCAGAAAACTGAAGGATCTTCATCCTCAGATATTCTGTTTCCTTTCGGATGTTGAGTTCCAGCATTAATGAGCGCTCTTTCAAGATTCAATAGAGATTCAGCTTGCAGAAATTTGCTCTCAGTGAATATGCTATCAATCTGACACTTTTGAATTGCTTGTGTAGCTCGCTGAAGAGCAACCAGCTGTTCTTGTGTAGGTATTGATTGTATCTCTTCAGAGCCAAGTGATAAGAGTTGACTAAACCTGCTAATTAATCCTGAGGATCTCTTTGGAATAATATGTTGAATATTTGATGATAATAAAGAATTTGAGTTAGACTTTCCATGTCCAATCTCAGTAGTTACCCGTGACTCATCAGCTGCATCACTGGCCAAGCGTGTAGGAATTAGTCCTAACTTGTAAAATATTAAGATGCAATCAAGGATATTCCTCCACCCTGTGCGGATGTAATCACCATACCTATTTGCAATAGTGAAAACTGTCTCAGTTGCTATTCTTACTTTTGTGTCATCTCCAAGGGCCAGGACAGATTCGTCAACTGATAATGGATCCAAAATGGCAATGAACTTACAGAGGCACACGACGAGATCATTAAGTGCATTTTCAAGATTATAGTAGGCTGATATCTTAGCAACGACTAAGAATCCATCAATACATGTTTGATATACCTCTTTATTTTCAGCATCATCAAAAACCACTGAAATGGCAGTAATTGTTTGGCCTGACAACAACACAAACATATCATAGTCTAAGTATGATCTGGAATTCGATACAATGTATGGAGCAGTTTTATTTGACTTGTGCATCAGAGAAATCCACCGACTTGGGGTCATTTCAGGAAATCCAAAGCTCGGTTCAAGAGTGGTACGAATTTCATTCTTACAAATTGAATGGTAAATCCCTGACAGAAATTCTCGAGGCAGATCATTACCACCATTTATATGCCTATTATTTCGGATAAAATCCTCTTCCGTCATCTTCTTTCTGACCTGCACATTATGATGGTCTGTATTAAGCAATATCATCGAGTATGATAACACGAGAGCAGCATCCTTGTTAGCTAGGATATCTGGTGATTGTTCATAATATCTCTCAGAGAAAGATTCAAGCACCCTATGTATCTTCTGTGATTCTCCAGGAAGCCTAAAAGTCTCTAAAAATACACGTAGGGCTGTGTCTAAGGTCATATCGTGGAAATCAAATGTCCTAGAAAATTCATGAAGAACCTGAACACAAAATTCATCATGATTTCCTAGGAAATCACCAATGAGATTCTTATCCAACCCAGCTGTGTATCTTAAAAAGCAGGCAACACTTTGGGGATCAGGTTTGTTAGGCAGAAGATGTGTTCCTCGGAGAAACTCAAGACCTTTCTTAATATCCCGATTGAAGTGATCAGCTCCAATCATTAATCTTCTCTTTATGCACTTTCTTTGGCGGACAAAAGGAACCCAATCATTTGGGTCATCAAAATTGTCACACATTTCCATCCAAAATGGTGTATACTCCTCAAAATTCACAGGAGATTCTTCTGAACTTAGAGAGCCACTACCTATTCTTTCTGCAATTCCATCCATTAAAGCAATAAGACCATCTAAGGCAAGAATATGTATAGAAGATAATGGATTGTTCACAGGAAATGCATTTTTGGACAACAAATTAGCAATATCTTCAAAGACATCACTGCAACTTATATCACAGTCATAGTTAGCATACGTCTCAATCATGAATGTTTTTTGCCTGCAAAAATCAACAAGTGCTTCCATCACAACCTCCTGTTGCTGATATGAGGCCCCATATTTGCTTTGTGCAAGCCTCAAAATTACACAAGAAAAAAATACTTCAAGCTGTAATTTGAGTTCTGGACGAAGATGCTGATACAAATTGAGAACAATGCTGCACACCATTGAAAGTACAAGAGGACTCATTGATAAACCAAATTGCATAAGATTGCAGAATAATTCATCCTGAATTAAACTCAGCAGTCGTGGGTGACGGCGAAAGGATGGCCCTCCCAACTCAACGGCTGAATTAATCAAAGTTAATGCAAAAAGAGGCACGTCTTCATCAAACGTCATTGTGTTTGATCTAGAATTCACTCCCCTATGCTCAGAGACATTCAGCAAAGAACACAAGAAGTGAAATATTTCCACCATACAAGGAACTCCATATGGTTTAATCATAATCTGTAATTCGTGTGGATCAGTCTCATTGCCACTGCTAGCAATAGCTGTGTTTTCATCCACGACATTTGCAATTGCAGTGCTGGAAGCAATGATTTTAGATAATGGTTGAGCATCGTATGCAGAATTAAGGCTCCCATTTTCCAATTCTCTGCTTGCCAAAGCATGGTCATTACTTAGTCCAGTGGTCTGCAAAAACACTATTTATAATCAGTACTTAATTTCAAATTGATGCATGTCCTAACTCTAAAAGTTCAGTTTTGCACCACCCAAAGTGTTTATGGTAGTAGAACAATTGAATATAACCCTTGAGAATATATAGATTTGACTATATAATATGGCCATTTGAAAGTTTAACAATATACAAGACAACTCTCTACCCCTAACTACTAATAACATATATACATCAAGCAAAGATTCTTTGCTTCTTCCTCGTAGCCTCTCCCCCATTTTATTTTACTAATAGATGTTATTACAAGCATTTTTCCTTTTTTCCCAGTAAGTTACACACAATCTACCTAGAAGATTTCTTAGTCATTTACTTGGCCTAGTCCCTTTTATAATATTGCCGTCCTCCACCTGCAGAAAAAGCAAGAAGGGAGGTCTAAGTTTACTGTTTCATTTTGGGCTGTACTTCAGACTTATAAGCTAGATGGCCAAACATTGATATGGTATGGTGTTCAACACTCCAAGTTTGGAATCATAGAGTTTTGTTCCCAAAAGTTCAATGGAAATTGACATTTTGACATAAATAATATACGGTAACATAGAAGAGAGTTAATTTTCCTTTTTAACTATTTCAAATTTGTAAACTGAGAAAAAACTTACAATAGCAAAGCAATTTTATTTTTTTGCAAATAAGAATTTTACCCTGCCCAGAGTTGAATATTCTTATTGTTTTTCATAGCAACTGGCAAAAAATCTCATCAAGAAGTGTGAAATGCAACCAAAAAGATAGAAGGAAACACAAATCTTATACCTCTTGTTTTAAGGTAGCGCTCCCATTTATGAATTCACACTCTGTATTGTCAATATTCTGAAGGTGAGAAAATATAGACCTAACCAGTTCATGCATTGTGTACCGTGCTATTCGTTGCAACAGCTCACCTTTAGTTCCTGCTTGATGAACTATTCGGAAACATGTATTCACTATGATGCAAATGTGTTGGTTACTCAGCATGACAGATGCTTTACCTTTCACACAAGCTAGAAGAACTTGTAAAATCTTCATTAATGCCACTTCTTCTGATCCAGGATCGGTCACTTCAAATCTGCAACTAGTGACAGAATCAACCACGAAGTGCATGGTATCCCCAACATTGACAGTGTGTTGATCAATCACATCTAGAGTTAAGATTTTGTAAACAGATGACAAAGCAACACCAGTAATAGGCGCACTAGTTTCATCTGATCGTATCACATCCAAAAAGGGCTGGAGATACAAGGTAGGGTTGATGGAATGCCATTGATTCTGCCATGAGAAAATTTGCCTCCTTAACGTCTTTAATGACTGAACAAGAAAGTGCTCTGTCTGGTCATCATTTGACATGTAATGAACTCCCCATCTGACATTTCTTCGCATAACTGCCAACACTGCACTAATTTCTGCATTTATCATGCATGCGACAGTAGTTTTGTTTGGATATCCAGCCCCACATTGCTCATATTGATCCTTTGTCGCATTAAGACCAGTTTGCATTTGCATCTTTAGCTCTCCCGATTTGAAAAAAGGATTAGATTCACATTTATTAAAAGAATGCTGAGAATGAGATGAACAAAAGCCCTAACAAAGACAATGTTGAAAGAGACAATCAATACAGTGATAAGGATTCCCACCTTTTAATGACTCCAATTAAGCATCAATATTCTGTGACACAAACAATCCAAATTCAAAACAGATGCAAAGTACATAAACATGAAACACAACCCAAGTACCCTGTAAAGCTCTAGAGAGAGTTGTCAAGGAAGAACATGCATGGTGAATATATTAACAGACCATACACACAATAAATACACATGCAAACATATTTAGAATGGTGCCTTACTTCAGTGTAATGGGGATGTATAAAATACTTTCAAAGTTATACAAACACAATTAAGAACTCTAACCACATATCCCGAAGAAATTGACTCACACTGAATTCAAAGCAAACTAAACAACGTTTTCAAGCCTTTCAGCAGCAAAAAATGTTTGGTCTGCAACACAGAGTAGTTGCAGAGATTAACATTATATCTAAATAGAAACTTTATAACCAACCAACAGTAACCTTCTCCATCACCAAATAAAATCCAGCAATTTGGTTACTATGTATTTCATAGTTATAAATTAAATGAGAAAATAAGTTGCACATGCACACTCACTCATTGAATCAGGTAGATTAGAGATTAATGAATGTAGATATTGGTTCATTTCACTCAAAATCGAATATTTCATCTGTGAGCTGAAACTTCAAAGGCATTTTTCTGTCTGAAACTCAGAAGAACATAGAAATATCATATTAGTGGCGCAAAAGTTACACATTAGAGATAATTCAATAAACACAATTATAAAAATTAAGCCAGTTGAGGATGGAAATCAATCCAGATGGAACCAGAATCCAACTTTAAACTCATAACATGAAATTGTTAAAACATTAGATCTAACATGAAATCTGCCCTTCCCGTTGAACCCATTTCATAGTCAGTTTTAATGGCATGGTAACAATAATCAAACCAATGACATAAACCCCATTTTAAATTAAACTAAAGTTCTACACAGGGGTCTTTAAATCTACTTTGAAGCTTAAATTCACACAATGGCACCCCAAAGAAATGTTGAGAATTAAAATGGAAGAACAAGAAGAAAAATGGAAACTTACAGGGGTAGCGTGTAAAGGGCATGAATCAGAGCTAACGGGGATGCATTATTTGGAGCATCGAATTGGAAATCATGGATTGTGTTGTGTGTCACACTTCCTTCAGAGGAGATCGCCCTCGTTGCAGTTGTGGTTGGAGCCTTCGCTATTTCGTTCTTTAAAAAAAAAAAAACTGTTATTTGAATTTGTTTGTATATCCTTTTACTAACCACAAATTACTACATCAATCTTTCTATTTTGACATTTCTTTCTGACTACGTTGTTTCATTGCATGCTTCATACGTAGTCCCATGGTGAGATCCCGCACGTGATTAAATTTTATTATAAATTATAACAACGGGACTATATGAACAAATAAAAAAGATTCATAAAACTTCCCAATTTCAATATCTTACAAAAATATGTTAGTGTTACTATAATAAGTCTTTTAAAAGGATTTTTTTTTTTTTTAACTTTAAGTGAATTATAACAACTATCTTTGGAAATTATTTGTTAACGGGATTTATCAATCACTCTCAAAAGCCCAAAATATAGTAAAATAAGAAATATTTGTTTCAATCTGGAGGTGAGGAATCACATTTAATTATGTCTCTACATTTTTTTAACGCTATGTTAATCTATTTTGATTAAATATTTAGTGTGTATTCGTATGCTTTTGTACCTTATTTTTAAAAAATACAGCAATGATGGAAAAAATGCTACTCCTAAAAATTGTTATTAGTTTAATTACTCCAGTAAAAAACATATTCAAAACAATTAATACTATTAATGTTTTTAATCATCATTGTGTTCAATTTATAATATTGATAATAAATTAAAGAAAACAAAACACAATCTTCATTCTAGATTGTGTTTTAAACATGACTTGAAAATTTAAAAAATATATTCATTGATAAATTGTGATAAAAATACCCGAATATGTTAAACAACAGTTCCAATGTTGTGTGAGCATATAGCTATGTAAGAAGTGGAAGGTTTCCGTGGCTATCATCACTTCTCTTGTTGTTATCGTATGAGTTCAAAATTTAAGTTTTTCACACATTTTTTTGTCTTATATAATTGCATTATTTGTGATGAATAAAAAACTAACAAAATCAATTGATTATTTCCCGTAAGTTTTTTATTACATCTTTATTCATAAATCTAGACTCAAAATTTTACTTAAAAACTTAATTTCACTCTAATCCATGATTTATCGGATAATTTACTTTGTTTTAGGCAAATCCAACTCAGAATACACAGTGAATAGGTTAAGGAGAAATTATAAAATAGTAATTGAATTAATTAATAGACCGTAAACAACCTTATTTTATTAAGTACTTTCCTCAGTTAGTATATATAACAAATTTGCAAAAAGACAAGTATGAAGTTATTTGGCGATAAGATCATTACCCAACATTTTATTTCCCGAATACAAATATGAAAAATGCATGTACACCCTGGATTCTTCTTTTGAGGGAAGCATGGAGTTTTTTTTTTCCAATATTGAAAAAATGAAGCTATAGAAAAATGAGAAAGGGGTAAATGCAATGAATTTAATATCACAGTTTCCATGAAAAGTTGTTGGGTATGATTATATGGGGAATGAAAATTTGGAGTAGTCTAAAATCTGAATCGGATGCATTTACAAGACATCAAGAACAGGACCAAACAAGTTCAAAGATTGCACAGTGCATTCAATCATTCTCATATCCATCTTCTCTTTCTTGCGGCGGTTCATGCAAAAGAACACACTATTAATATATTAATTAATATTTAACATGTAGTTAAATTTATTGTTGTATTAAATATTTGATGGGGGAGTTTGTTTTATATATAATAATCTTATAAGGTTAGATTAAGATGTTTTCATGAAGAGAATATATGTAGTTTAAGCCAACTTAGAGAATATTAAGTAAAATTACATCTAAGTATGTTTAATTTTTGTGACACTTTACAAATATTGCGTGGTTTGAACTTAAAAAAAAAATCACAGAGTGTAGAGATTAGAAAATATTTAAATAATTTTACAAGATTTCAGGAGTCATTAATGTATTAATGAGATTTAAAGTTTTTAAAATATATAAAAAAAGACTTAATACTTAATCTGAAAGAATAGTATTATATGAATAATTAATATTTTCAAAACATTAAAAATTTAAAAATGGCTAATATTTACTATAAGAAGGATAGGTAATTAAAAATATAGTAGGAAGATTTAGAATTTATTATTTTAAGAAAACTTGGAACAAAAAAGAAAAGTTACGTGGAAATTGGGGGAGTGTAGGTCCTACGAAGTAAATCATGGAAGTTATATAAGATGAAGAATAACAGGGTTTCCAACGTGGAAGTGCAGAAGAAGCAGAGAGAAGGAAAAAGAGGAAGAAGAAGAGAGGAAGAAAAAGGGAAAAACACAAAGAAAAAGACAAAAGGGAAAGGGGAAGATCGATCGAGATCTCCCTTCTGTTGCTAACAGTTGAAGAATTTGAAGAGGAGAACGAGAGAAACTGAACGGTATCACAAGTTTCAGAGTTTCAGCATATCCATTTTTATCCGGATTCGAGGTGGAAGGAGATCGAAGTGGTGAGGGATTTAGAGTCTAAACTTCAATTTCTTGCTATTCCTCTTGATATGTGAAGCTGGATTCGTTGGATTGCTTCTTGATGTTTGATTTTGGTAAACTAGGGTTTTTAAAAGGGAATCGTGATTCTTGCGAGTTTTCTGTGGTAAATAAGCTGTTGGATTGAGTTGTATAGTTTTGCAAATAGAGGGGTTGAGAGGATTGAGAGATTTCAAGACATGGGAATGATGGGGAATTGCACTCAAAGTGTTTGGCAGATGTTCAGCCTTCAAATCATGAGATAAATTGGGGTTTAAGTGTGGATTTTGCAACTATATTTCATTTATCTTTAATTTTTCATGAATGAGATCTGTGATGCTTGGTTTGAAGTTGGAATAATCGCTTTTACAAAAAACTTCTGCTTCAGATGCTATTAAATGGGGTTAATTTGTTTGAATGCTTCTTTATGATGTATCTAACTGGAAAATTTCATTAGCATACTTCAAAATTCATAAAAATTTCAGAACATGATTGTCTGCTGTAAGTTTTGATGACTCAAAGCTATGCTAATTACTTGGAAGTGCTGCCAACTTTGATTGGAAGCTGACATGTAATTGTTTGATTCAGAAAAATTTCAGAATGCGTTGAGTTGTAATTTTGTGAAATTAACTTTTCTGTTCAATATTTTGAATGAAACTATGTCCTATTTGTTTGATCATAACATGAACTAGGAAAATTGTTTTTGAATGAACCAGCGGGCTTTGAAAGATCATAATTATTGTTTCAGTCTATTAAGTTTTGGAATTCTTCAACCACAGGGATTCCTCCTGGTGCATAAAAATGCAGACACTAGTTGTGTTGTAATTTTGTGTTGAATAAAAATGCATAAAAATTTCAGAATGCGTTGAGTTGTAATTTTGTGAAATTAACTTTTCTGTTCAATATTTTGAATGAAACTATGTCCTATTTGTTTGATCATAACATGAACTAGGAAAATTGTTTTTGAATGAACCAGCGGGCTTTGAAAGATCATAATTATTGTTTCAGTCTATTAAGTTTTGGAATTCTTCAACCACAGGGATTCCTCCTGGTGCATAAAAATGCAGACACTAGTTGTGCTGAATTCTGATGTAGATCAATCTACTTTGAAGGATCATAACATGGGTAAAAGGACTCCAATTTGTGTTATCCTGAGCTTGTTGGAAAGCTTAGAAAATCTAGCTTCTTGTGGTAAAATCTCTGAAATGATCCATTGTGATTCAATTCCACTTGTGTATCAAAACGGAGTAGTTAATAAGGTTTCTATTTTGTTGCTATATTTGGGAATTTACACGTCATACGATGTGTTGATTCTTATATTTTAAAATTTGCATGCTGTAGTCTATGATATAAAAATATCAGTTCTTTATTCAATTTGTATTGAGAATAGTGCACTAGAAAATTTTTTGTGCTGTAGGAATTAAGTGGACAGACTTGTTATTGTCCAGGATTTGTTTTAATGCAATATTTTATGGTTTATATGTTAGAACACTTGCTTTTGCTGCAATCAAGAATAAAAATGGCATAATCTGCTTTACTATAGTGAAGAAAATAAATACCCTATGTGCACATAGTATTTTTATATAAGCCACTGGACGTACCAATCCTTTAGAAAGCGATTGGGTGAATGGATCCTTGACATTCTTCTGAAATTCAGGGTTAACAGACTCTAGATTGTGATTAGTATGTTATGCTTGATAGATTGAGCTTGCCAGTAGGGGCATGGCCCTAGATCTATTACTTGGTCAGTTATTGGTCTCTTGCTTGGGGACTTCTATACTCAGTCATTATGGTATATATAATTGAACATGCAATGATGGTATTGTTGATGCTTTAGATTTTATGAAATTATAATGAGAAGTGATAACTATTTTATTGTGGATTGTTTTTAAATAACGAGTTTTATGGAAAAATGATAGGAAAATGTATAATTATTGAAATGCTTACATGTATGTATTTGGGGTGACCTCACTGTGTCTTAGTATACTCTATTTTCTATCTATCAGGGATGTAAAGGATGTTGTATCATTCCAATTTTATTCATAAAGATTATACTAGTTTTGTTATCCCTTTTGTTTTAAATTGCCATACAATTTTTTTGAACGATTTTGTTTCAAAAATCTTAATACCATGAGGGTTATCATAAGTTTAGTAAAATTCTCTTGTAAAATGGTTTGATGATAAGGTTTGGTATTACTCTAATCTTGGCTAGTAATGGACACTAGATTTGGGTCATGATAATTATGGAGAAATAAGAAGAAAGGATTCATTAGCATTCAAGCAACAGCATACACTTGTGCATATATTTTTAAGGTCTTGTATGCATAACATCGTATATTTTTCATTAATCAAGTCCTCTCTTGGAGTATATTTTTTCTACTTTAAGATTTACATCAAGCTTTGGAATGCAATTGTCTGTCGAATAATTATGAATATGGATGCCTGCTATTTTGGTTTTTAGGCTCTGTTGTTTTACACATGGATTCCTATTTGCCGATCAATTTTTTTTTTTCAAAGATGCCTGATGTGTTTGACATGTGTTTTTCCAGTACATGTATTGATGTTCAATTCAGTTTTGTTCATGTTGATGCTACCTTTATGTAGGTTTCTAGTTGCTTCAATTATTCCTGGGGGGTGGAGAGTTTGTGTTTAAAAAGTATTGACAATTCAATATGCCAAAGGAAAGAAGGGATAGGTCATTGTCACATGAAAGTTGCAGAGCATCACCTTACCCGAGCAGCTCTAGTCGTGTTGGAAGATCTGCTCTTAAAGAGTTGGAGGAAAACGTTAAAGAATGGGAAGAAGCTAGGTGTCCAGTGTGCATGGAACACCCTCACAATGCAGTTCTCCTCATATGTTCATCCCATGAGAAAGGATGCCGCCCTTACATGTGCAACACTAGCTATCGCCACTCAAACTGTCTTGATCAGTTCCGCAAGTCATTTGCTGACACCACATCAACCATTTCTCAAGTTGAAAGTCAAATTTCTAACACTGTCGATAGTATAATTGATGTGCCAGAAGACAGAAATGAGGAGGGGACTGTCCAAAGTGGAATTAATGTGCCGGAAGACATAAATGAGGTGACTGTGCAAAGTAGAATTGATGTGCCGGAAGACAGAAGTGAGGGTTTGGTTACAGTGCAAGCCTTATCCTGTGAGAATGAGACAAAGTCAAAGTTAGTATGCCCTCTATGTAGAGGGCAAATAAAAGAGTGGAAAGTAGTGGAGGCGGCTCGACATTTTATGAATGAGAAATCAAGGAGCTGTTCTTGTGAGACTTGCAACTTCAGTGGCACATACCCTGATCTTAGAAAGCATGCAAGACTTGAACATCCTCTTGAGCGCCCATCAGCAGTAGACCCAGAGCGTCAGCGTAACTGGAGGAGGTTGGAGCGGCAGAGGGATCTTGGCGACCTCCTTAGCACGCTTCAAACTTCATTTGGGGTTGATGATCCCATAGATGATGGTGGCCTGCTAGCTGTGTTTTTCCTCATTCTTCAACCTGCTTCTGTGTCCAGGGGTACCACACTCCAGATGCGAATAAGGAGACCTGCCACACTTTGGGGGGAAAATTATGATGGACAATCTGGATCTGATGATGCAAACGAATCTTCGGATGGAGGATCTGATAGTAGACCTCGTCGTGTCCGGAGACAACGGACGCCTCCGCCATGACGTGCAAATCATTGATGCTCCTGCTTGCTCTTCTCTACCTTTCCAGATGCTCACGAATACATGTCGGTTATTAATTGTTTATCAGTATATTTAATATTTCTGCCATCCTTCCAAGGATTCTGAACGATTGAGCTTGAAATAAAATTTACTGTTGTGCCAATTCCTTTCTTTTTTAGCTCTGCTACCTGCAAGGTATGAGGATTTCAGTGAGTATTTTGTCTTTTCTAAATTATGAAAGATTTATGAGAATGTTTCTTGGGTAAATACAGAGGGACAAAGATTTGGTATGAAGAGTCGAATGTTTGTCCTCACGTTCTTAATAACTTCATTCAATATGAAACCAATTTAATAGTCGAAATTATTATTTTTTGTATAAAATAGATTAAGTTTATAAATTTCATATAAAGAAAAATTTAAATGATATTTTATCATATTTTACTTTGACGGGATAATGTATTGAAATATACGTAAATGTCTAATTAATGCAAAGTTTGACATGCATACTTATAAAGATCAAATAATTGGATTTGTTCATATTTTTGTGAAAAAGTTCCTGAGTACTTAATCAGTTTGACATTTATAATTTGCAGTCATATATTCACATTTGGCTTTCCCAATTCATTGTGTATTTGCATCAAACTTCTCCATAAATATTGTTAGGAAAGAAAAATAACGTGAAATAATCTTTTTCATAAATTAAAATTTGTTTAGAGAAGTAGAAAAAGTTGAGATAATTTTTATAAATTAACTTATACATAACCTAAAGTAATTTTAATTTATATAAAAAAAATATTTCATTTTTGTTTTGTTTTATAAATGTTTGTCAAGAAGTTTGACCATTTCATACACAAGCTACTGTATTTCGAAAGTATAATACTATTGATGAAATGATTTTGGCTGTATGACACCAATCAATAATAGGTTTGGTTACGGGCATGACATCACAATCCTATTGTCAATTTTATGATGAATGAAAATTTGGAATTATCTCGATTTTGGTGTGTATTACAAGATTTCAACTACATGCCAAGCTGTCAACTTCACACACAGATTATACATAGAGATTAATGGGGAGACACGAAGGAAGGACATCGTCAGCTAGGAAACCATTCGTTTGCCTTAAACCATTAGTTTACTAATGGAGATGCAAACATTTAGTGCATATATTTTGAAGGTCTTGGAGTGAGTCTTCTTCAGCAACGGAATACTAATTGCAGAACAATGTATCACGCGTAGCATTTCCAGTTGTTGGGTTCACTCTGTTACCAGAAACAACTTCGTTACTGATGAAGCATATATTTAGACAAAAAAAAAGAAGCTTAATTATTAGATATAATCTTACCCATCAGCAACTTTGCAGAGATATTCACGTTGATCTTCTCTTAGTGGTACATCCGTGAAGTCTGATTCCAAGCAAGACAAAAAGCAAACCATTGAATGAAGATGTAAATCATTAATCTTGAGGTGTCACCATATCTTAACAAAGTTTATTTACACTCTTAACATTACATACATAGGTTCAGTTATTTCTTCAGCTCAAACATATCATATGTTTTCACTATTACTTCTAAGCATACAGAAACCAAACTTATGCAGGTGCGTTGTACTAATTTCTGGTACTAACACTATACTCTCATATCTGAACTGCATGTTGAGAGTATGTCCAAAATTTAAGGCAGATTTACTAGTGATGGAAAGGTAAAAATGAATATGAAAGTCAATAATTCTTCAGTAATCGCGTCCATGTTTAATACTATAATCCCAACAACCACAAAAACCATTTGAAAAAGGCACGGTATATACTTAACTACAAATATTGTTCAAATAAGGCTTCCTAGTTTTGTTGAAAATGTGTTTCTTGGAATAAGGATCAAAAAAATTTGGTAATTCTGCATTTTTTTTCTTTCTTTTAATATTGTAGTTCTAATATATGAAATTTAAATAATATGAAAAATTAAATCAAATTAAAGAAAGCTCTACATATTTTTATAATTTATTATTTATGGACAAGGTACAAAAAGTAAAAAAAAAAAAATTAATAAAAAATACAAATTAAAAAAAGAAAGGGGAGGGAAAGAAAGATGGCATCACAGTGGCATTCAAGGAGAATAAAACTCGTCTTAGTAACTTTTTATAGACAAATTCAGGGTTTTAGCTAACTAACTTGCTTCCCTTTGTTTTTCCTCTCTTGCATGTTTTCTTCTTTCTCTCTAACTGGCCCTTCTGTATAAGTTGATTGAAACCCAACACCAATTGGTTTTTGGAACTAGAGACCAGTAAACTAATACCAATGTTCTTCTAGTGAGTTGAAAGCCATTATCAGATGTATACACTCTTTCACAACCATATTTCCCTTAAAAGCCCAACAGTAGCACATTATGGTTTAAGTTACGTGGTATATTATTACATACCAGCGCCTGTAATGTTTGATCCCTTAAAAGATGTATTTCCTGTTGCAAGTGCACCTTCCAAGTTAGCATTGCTTAAATTTGCCTGCAGAAGACCACCAAAAAGAAATTCTTTAATTACTGCGGACTGGGGGCACATTTTCAAGTTATACTAGAAGAAAATTTGAAGTTGTTAATCCTTTTCCATCTGATTGTATCCATGCAATTTACCATTCTGTCTAATTGCAGATGGCTAACAATTATGTTAAGGATCCCATCATGATATTTCATGCTAACTTGATTGCAGTTTCTACGCCATAATAATTAAATGTGAATTCTTTATAGAGAAAAAAATGCATGCCGCAAAGCATTTTTACAAAAATGAGATGGTAGAAGAGTCCACGTTCTTTAGTAGTGATTTCTTTTAGAAGAGGTTCATCTGCATTCACTAGTATATCCCTCATATTTCCATTTGGTCATTTTGTTTCGAGTTTTTCTCTGTATCTATTTGAAACATTTATAACTTCTCTTCTTCAAATAATACAACAAAAGGACAGGAAGAGGAAAAGTTAATCAGATGTTCCCCACTCACACAATTGCCCTATGTTTGGTCACTATCATTATTAAAATTTTGGGTTGATATGCGTACAATACAGAACACAACAAACAAAGGCCATATTAACAGGGAGCAAACGATTCAATTTTAAATTCCCATTAGATGCTAGCTTAATGAACAAATATCAGGGTCATCACCAAAATAAAACAGGAAAACAATTACCTTAGTGACATTTGCTAGAGAAAAATCTGCATTTCTAAGGTCAGCATCCGAAAGATCAGCACCTGACAAAGACAGCAGGTGGGGAGAGAATAAATGTGAATGGTAAACAGGATTCGATATGTGCATATTACAACCGTTATTATAACACTTAGTGTTGGACAAACCTGTTAAATCAGCATCAAAGAAGCTAGCACCTATTAACTTTGCACCTTTAAAATTGGCTTGTCTCAATATGGACTGTAACAGGCAATGTTAGTTAACTAGTTAAATTTTTATCAAAAGCACGCATTTGAATGACCCCATCATCAAATTTGAAATCAATTTAGTTTTAAACAGAATTTAATGGGAAAATAATTTATGCAGATGCAGTGTAAAAAGTTTTCATACTACTATTTGATTAGACATTGTCAATTTGTCATATGGTAAGTTTATCGACTGTATGCAAAAACTACTAAAGTTGTTTTACTACAATAATTACTTCAAAAGTTAATTTGTTTTAAAAAAATCATCTTGACAGATAGAATGTATTAAAACCAACCTCTTTTACAAATTTTAAAAACAAAGGGGAAAACAATAAAGTTACACACCGTTTTGAAGTCTTGTTTGATCAGCGTCTGGCCACTGAAGTTCTTCCCAGTGAGATCTTGTCCCCTTGTCACTTCTTGCCCGTATGGCCCTCCACCCTGAATTCACCACACCCATCATTCATCAACTCAAAAAGCCTTTAACTTGAATAACTGGGGTTGAAATTCTCGTCTATGAACACTAAAATGTTGGGTAATTGATTACCTTGAATGCAAGTGCGGGATCAACAAAGACGAAAGAAGCAGAGAGGAGAGCAACGAGGGTGGCGCCCGACACGGTCTCACCCAATGAAAATGCGAGTTTCTGAAATGGCTGGCGACTTTGCTTTGCGTTGAATCCCTGTGAAATGAAGCAGAGGGAATCACGGTGAGGAAGTTGAGTAAGAGAAAAATAGGTATATATAGTATTCGAACCAGAAGAGGAAGATGAAGCACAGTAGGTTTGGAATTGGAGTTTGAGAGAGAGAGAAGGGGCTTAGAAGTGGAACACAATGACACGTTGAGAACAAGAGCCATTTCTTGCAGTCACACGCACCCAGATGCAACTGTGATAGGTACCATGTGACATGTGGATAATGTTACTCCCCTCAGAGGATCATCCTTCATCTCCTTTTAATTTCTGTGAAATATTTACTATCTTTTAAATCTTATATGAATATTGATACGTATACATTTATTAAATTTTGCATAAATCTTGATTTGTTCCAATAATATACTGCAATGTTTTAATAGTTTCAATCTAAAAAAAATAATATATTTTATGTAAATATTGATTCTTAATCATTTATTAAACTTTGGCTTGAAGAAAACTTTCTTTTACCCACCAATTAAATAAACAGTATACATAATCACCTCTTGGAATTATCACCTAATAAACTAAATTAATTTTTAGAAGTATAAATAAAAATAATAATATTTTATATATAATTAATTGAAAAATATTTTATAATAATATAATAAAATATTATTATTCATCTTTTTAAAATCCAACCGGTGATCCAATCGAAAAATAAGAATTTAAATTTAAAATTATAATCAAGTTGAATCGAATTTTATTAAAATATTTTTTTAATATAATAAATTTATTAATAATAATATTAATATGATAATAATTATGTATTATAATAAAAATTATAAATATAAAATACTTTAAAAAATATAAGATGAATAATAATAAAAATAAAAATATATAATATAATAAATATTATTTAAAATTGTTATAATTAATATAAAATATAAAAATTAAAATATTATATTTTTTATAAAAAAATTATATTAAAAAAGTTTATGTTTAATTTTTTTATTAAAATTAATTCAATCCAAAAATTTAATTAAATTTTTTTATATTATATCAATGTCATGTTCCATCAAATAATTAGTAACTTGACTGGAAGCTAAGGTGGTTCACTTGTTGCAGTTGAAGACTCATTTTGAAGCCAGCATGGCCCTTTTCTCTGTTTTTACCGTGCAATTTGCTTTTAAAAATTTTTAAATTAGTAATTTAAAAATAAAGATTTCATTTTTTATATATTCTTTATAAAAAATAGTCCATTCATTCATGATTTTAATAGAGAACTTTTTTTTTAATCTTGTATTGAATGACAATTTTAGTTGAACATTTTTTATATTAAAGTCGTTGATGGATAACTTTAATTATTTTTTAAATTTATTAAAAGTTTTATTTTAATATTTATAATTAATAAAATAAACCATTACTATTTACATATTAATAATGCTAAATAAAATTTAAATAAATTAAATTACTGAAAAATATATTAATAAGATAATAAAAAAATAAAGTAAATAAAAAGTTAAATATATATTAAAAATAAATACAAGATACATAATGTATGAAAAATAGAAATAGAAGATACATTAAAAATTAATTATGATAACTTGTTTTCCAATGTTCTGATATGATTTTGGTCATTTTTATGAAATGATTACATAATAATAATAATAATATTATTATTATAAAAAGATTAAGACTTATATAATAGAATTCTGATTGTATCTTTTACTTTTTTTTTAATTACTTTTTAATATATATTATATTTAATTTTATTTATTTTATTTTATATATCACCATGTTAATATTTTTTAATAATATAATCTATTTAAAATTTATTTATACCTAATTCGTAAATTAATAAGCGACGTAACAAACAATTCTCCCTTAAATTTGTGATGAATGCAGGTCTTCTTTATAAATAAATAAATAACAAAAAAACGATTTTTCTTTTTTTTAATTTAACCATTCTGAGAATTTTAAAGGCAAATTGCACCTGGTAATTAAGCCCCTTTTCTCCATTGCAGAGCATCGAAGTCAAACATGGCTGGACTTAAAAAGCAATGGAAAATGTTAAGTTCACACCCTCACCCGTCAAACATTCACTTAACAATCCAAATTTTAATAATATTATATTAATAAAACCTTCTCAATTTATATATTTATTATTATTATTATTATTATAATGAATTGTGGATTAGATATATAAAATGAATATCCAAAAGCAATTCCCCCACAGCATCGGGGTGCTAAAGCAACTTTTAAAGTTTTGTATTTATTCAATGTTTAACTTTATAATATAGGTCATGGGCGTGAAGATGACTTCGTCAACTCAAATAAACAAGAACAAAAACAGGGATTTCCAATTTGCAAAAGGGGTTTGAGTAAAAAAAGAGCGGAAAATGGCAGGGCCAGAAATCAGCAGTAGTAAAAGAGGAGGGCGATGGTCTCTCAATGGAATGACGGCTCTTGTCACCGGCGGCACCCGAGGGATCGGGTTGGTTTTCAACATTCTCACTTTTTTCATCTCATCGCCCGTTTTCTTGTGATTCTTCATTTTGCTTTGGCTTTGTTCTGATAATTAGTTTGTTCTGAACTGGGTTTTAGGCACGCCATAGTGAGTGACTTGGCCGCGTTTGGAGCCGCTGTGCACACTTGTTCCAGGACCCAATCAGAGCTCAAGAAGTTCGTAGAAGAGTGGCAGAGTGAGGGGTTTCAGGTTACTGGGTCGGTGTGTGACGTGTCCTCGCAGCCTCAGAGAGAGAGGCTTATTCAGGAAGTGGCATCCACCTTCAATGGCAAGCTTAACATCTGTGTAAGTTTGTCCCACTCATTATGTTAAGGCCTTGCATTACATTAGTCTTTTTCCATTTAATTTACTTGTCATTAATCATACATATGCCACACTTTGTTTTATTTTAGGTTAACAACGTTGGAACAAACTTTAGAAAGCCAACAGTTGAGTACAGTGCTGAAGAATATTCACAGCTGATGACAGTTAATTTAGACTCCGCATTCCATCTGTGCCAACTTGCATATCCTCTTCTGAAAGCATCTGGAAAGGGAAGCATTGTGTTCATTTCATCTGTTGCTGGTATGGTCAGCTTGGGAACTGGAGCTGTCTATGCAGCAAGTAAAGGTGAGTACTACTATCAGGTATTTTCTTTCATTAGCATGCGATTATCAAAATTTTGTCACAAACAAAGATATTTATATTTTTGGTTCACTGTATTTTCAGCTGCCATTAATCAGCTTACAAAAAATCTGGCTTGTGAATGGGCAAAAGACAACATAAGAAGCAACTGTGTTGTACCATGGGCTACCAGAACCCCGCATGTAGAACATGTAATTTACTTGTTCCCTATTTTTATGCCTCTTGACTGTCATATACTGTCGACTCCTAATATCAGAACACCAGTTTACATAATACTGAACTGTCTAAACCAACATAGTGAACCCTTTTAAATCTATATAAGATCTGCTTGTGGATTCATGAATAATTGAATTACTTTGGCTATCAAGTATTTCCTGGTGTGTCTAACATAAAGTTAACACTTGTGTATTTGGTTGTGTTTAATTTTGCTTTTTCTTGAAATTCTTGACTTACCATTATATTAAGTACTGCTAAGCACGCTATAAGGTAGATTTGGAAGTCAAAAATATCACAGCCAATCTATCCTAGCAGAATTTTGTATTTTTTCCGCTAGGAAATTATGTATGTCTATTACATTGAGACAATGAAGTAGTGCAAGAAAATTATTCTATTCATTGTTTTGGCAATTGAAGTTTGAACCAGGGGTAGAGTGTGGCAGATATTTTGAACTAGTTCAATTATATTTTTGGTTTACTTTGAAATTAGAACACAACTAGACATCATGCAGTTAAATAGTAATACTTATTTATTCCACTAAAAGAAGTAGAATACGAAGAGTGTTAAAAGAGTTCATTACTGGCATTTTCTCTTTGTTGGAATGTTGTCAATGTGTTTCATCTATTCTTTTTTGGTAGTTGTTGAAAAACCAAAAGCTTGTGGATGAAATTATGTCTCGTACTCCAATCAAGCGTATAGCAGAACCTGAAGAAGTGTCATCGTTGGTGACTTTCCTTTGCTTGCCTGGTGCTTCTTACATCACTGGACAAGCTATTTGTGTTGATGGAGGATTCACAGTGAATGGATTTCAACCCAGCATGAGAATTACCTGAAATCACTATGTGGAACAAATGATTATCATTTTGACTACAACATGCGTGTGACAAGTGATGTTCAATTGCGTCTTTTATCCCTTCTAGTCGCATTTAATAAATGGCACTTTCTTTTAATAGCTTAAATGTCTTTTCCTTTTGTAATAGAACACGTTATATTCCAATGGTTAAATACCGTTTCTAATCACAATTTATAAGTTTGATTTTTTTTTTTTTAAATATAGAGATCTTTTATGTATCAAAGAATAGAGATTTCTTTTTTCTTTCGTTTTGTCAATTGCCTAAAATGACTAACAATATGAAACATTGTAAATTGGAATTGCTTGCGTAATTCACTTTAGCATATGACTGATGGTAATATTTAGAATTCAGGCATGATTTATAGGGTTTGCATGAAGTGACTCTCGCAATATATTTATATCCATGCAACGACATAAATGAAAATACACTATAATTTAAAATTTATTTAAAATTTAGGTTCAACATAGAAAAATGGAATTTTTGTTTCAAACTCCTAATTAAGTTTGATTTAACTAAACAACTCTAAAACACGTGTGCATGTATAGTAGCATATAATTAATAGATCTGATGAGTCAGAGAAACATCCAATATTCCTTCCCCGCTATCAAAATTCCCCAATTTTAAAAAACAATTTTAGCTAAATCATAGTTTAAACTTTGTAAACTACAAGTTAAAATTTACTCCATTAATACAAAACTTTTAATACAGGAGTGAGGGTAACAGAGTTTGGCCAATAATATAGTGAATGCGATTAATTAAACTTAGTCTTTTCATCTGTATTATTTAATTAACGACGGCGTGGGTCACGCTATTGTACTGAGCTGTTATAACCTCAAATTAAAAATAATAATAACATCTTCAATCAACAAGAGCTAAATTCCAAGTTGTGAAAGGGACACACAGCATCATACTGAAAACATAAGCATACTCTGTATTTTCTGCTGCGACTGAGAAACAGTGGGAAAATGGCAGAGTTTGAAAGCAGCAGTAAGAGAGGAGGAAGATGGTGTCTCAATGGAATGACGGCTCTTGTCACCGGCGGCACTCGTGGGATCGGGTTGGTTTTCGTTCTTCTCATTCTTCATTTTGCTTTTGATTTATTCTCATAACTCGTTCGTTTCAACCTCGGTTTTAGGCACGCCATAGTGAGTGACTTGGCCGCGTTTGGCGCCACCGTGCACACTTGTTCCAGGACCCAAACAGAGCTCCAGAAGTGCTTAGAAGAGTGGCGGAGTGAGGGCTTTCAGGTAACTGGGTCGGTGTGTGACATCACCTCACCACACGACAGAGAGAAGCTCCTTCAAGACGTGACATCAACCTTCAATGGCAAACTCAACATCTATGTAAGTTTGTTCTACTCATAGTGTTTAAGGTTCTTGTGTGTTATGTATTCAAATCATAAATCTTGCACAACTTGCATTAGATCTAGATCCACATCATTTTCTAATTCATTTTCTTTGCTAAATCTTTTATACATGATCACGTACTGTTAATTATATAGTTGGAAATAAGAATAATAAAATTGTAAGTTGATAGGGGTTGGTATGATGAGATAACTATAATATTCCAGATCTTGTTTTTTACAGAAGTGGAAACAAAAAACAATTTTTTTATGTTGAAAAAGAAAAGTTGTTAACTTGTTTTCATTTTAATTAGAAGTGATTATTTATATACAATGATTCTTTTATTCTTAAATCAGATAAAAAAAATATTTTAAAAGCTTTTTTTTTCTTTTAAATTTAATTTTGTAGATTTTCAGAAGAATAAAAATAAATGTATTCATGGCAGCCACATAAAAAAACTTTCACAACACAACTCTAAGAATGTTCACAAGTTGGATTGATTTATGTTGATAAAATCATGATTGGTTACTCTAATTAAGTGATTTTTTTGGTGTTGTAAACTTTTTAGTTATTTATTTTAATAAATCATGATATTATTTAATTGGATATTTTATAAAAATTTATTTACAAATGCACCTTTATTATGGTTGAGGGATGATCACGAGTTTTATATTTAATAGTGGTATTAATGTATTTGAACTTACATATTTATTTATTATATTTATAAAATAAAAATTAAAAGTATCAACTTTTTAAAAAAGGGACTAAAGATATAAATATGTAACGAGGAAAAGTTATTAATACGTAATTATGTTATGAAATAAGAAAAATTAAATATTCATAGTCATATTCTTTATGTTTTATTAAATGAGATATTTTAATTATAAATGTAAAATATAATAATAGAATAACTTAAAAATTAGAATATATAAATCAAATAAACAATAATAAAAATTAATAAAATCAATCAACAATCAATAATAATTTATGGTAATATTTTATTTTCATAGTGTTAAAGTTTGATTTGTTTTTAAAAGTTTTAAAATGTAATTATTACTTAAATACTGTTATTGATTATTTATATAAGAAACAAATTATTGAACTATTTAGTAGTTTTTTTCAATTGATAATAACCTAAAATTTAAACTTTATTTAAAAATTCATAAAATTAAATTATTATATAGTGATAGCCACATATTTTTTTACCAATGAGTACTACTTATATTGTCTGAAGATAATAAAAGAAATCCACATATTAATTAGAAGAAAAAAGATGAATACACATCTCCACTAGAACGAGCTTGTACATCTGTAAATAGTATCATGTTTCTTATACTTAATATTAAAAAAAAAATTAATTTCTTGTATAAACGAGTAAAGGAAATGTATAATATGTATCATGCACATTAATATCTAGTAAACTAAAAAAAAGATGATTTTTTTCAAACAATCAATTACTATGTAGTTATTATAAATTATATTTAATTGCTATGTTTATTATTATCATATTATTATGATGATGGAAACGATGGGATCATTTACAACTTTAATGTAATATACATAATATATATATATATATATATATATATATATATATATATATATATATATATAAAGTATTTTACTATAAATTGAAAAAAAAATAATATAACATTTTTTATGATATATTATTACTTTCATGATAACTAATTATTTATTATTATATATATATATATATATATATATATATATATATATATTTTAAGCATGTGTCATAATTTTTTTTATGAAGTTAAGATAATTGCAATTTTATATTATTAACATATACATCATTAATTATTACGTGTATTGCATAATAAAAAAAATGTTGGTCATTTTCTTATTATGCTATCTTAAGAATTATTTTATCCCTCACTGATTATTTTCTTTTAAATAACATTAATACTATTTTTTTTTTGAAGGAAATTGCAATTAATGATATCTCAAGTTTAAATGTTTTATTTTAATTTATTAATGCAAAACATATAAATATTAAAAATTTTAGCAATCATGTTTTCGCAAGCGAAACTATCCATTGATAGTCCATTTTTCTATTTTCTCTAAAAATATAGAGTAATTTTGACAAGCTTCTCTTTAAATACTTTTAAAATAGAAAATTAAGAAAAAAACAACTTATTTATAAATTTTAAATAAAAAAATAGAAAAATTCTATGATTTTTTTAATAAGTTAATTTATATACAAGTTAATTCTACTTTATGATCAATTTCATTTTTTTTCTTATTTAAAAGACTTTAGGAAGAAGTATGTTATAAATAATATAAAAGAAAATTATACATTTTGACTCCACACATGTATTTCTATATATCTACGCAGTAACGTATGTTATTATTTCGAAAGCTTAATTACAACAACAGACTTTTTAAATTAACTTGTGATTGAAACTAAAAATAAATAAAACAATAGCAAAAGGTTTGGATTCATATCGATCCCAAAACAACTTCAATGTTATATTGTTAACACCCATTTTCTTGATTTAACCATATTTAGCTACTTGACTTTAAGGAATTGATGTGAAATATTGTGCTCGTATGAATGTTCAGAGTGGAAGTCAACAAGAAACTATTTCTGGATTAATATACATAGCTTGTTGAATTTTATAGGCAGGAGCTGGTTAATCATCACCTCCTAAACCCTTCATGATATATCTAAAATGTACATTGTTAACTACGTGTGTTTCATTTTGTAGTCCTGAACAAACTAACGTGAGAAAATGCTCCAAATTTGAGATCATAAGCTTCCATCACAAATCATAATGAGTCGCTTTCACTGCATTTTCCTTCCATTTCATTTGTTTGATAATTGTGATTAATGAATCATACATATGCATGACTTCTGTGTTTTAGGTAAACAACGTTGGAACAAACTTTAGAAAGCCAACCATTGAGTACAGTGCTGAAGAATATTCTCAGCTGATGACAGTTAATTTAGACTCCTCATTCCATATGAGTCAACTTGCATACCCTCTTCTCAAAGCATCTGGAAAGGGATGCATTGTGTTCCTTTCATCTGTTGCTGGTGTGACCAGCATGGGTACTGGATCTGTTTATGCAGCAAGCAAAGGTTAGTAATTAGTATCATACATATTTATTGCATCTTTTCTTTCATGTACACGTGATTAAATTTTTATATTTTCACAAACAAAGAAAGACAATAACATCTTTTGTCCACTGAATTTTCAGCTGCAATTAATCAGCTCACAAAAAATCTGGCTTGTGAATGGGCAAAAGACAACATAAGGAGCAACTGTGTTGTACCATGGACCACCAGAACCCCACTTGTCGAACATGTAATTTCCTTGTCATTATTTTCATTTCTCTTAGCTGTTTACCTTTCAACCAAAGCCTTCAAAAATATTGCTTAGTATAGAAGTCATTAGTTAACCATTCAAATCCTGCTGCAAGACTGGGGAAATGTTTTTTAAGAATAATTGAATTAATTGTACCACTTTCATAACTATGCAAAAAATGAGAGATTTTAATTGACATTCGTGATATTTCACCAAAATAACTACATGTTATATATTACAATTATCGATATCAGAACCAATTTACATACGTGTACTGCATTATACTAAACCACCATTTCAAACCCAAACCCACAGTGATGATTTTAGAATCTATGAGGGCTATTTGTGGATGGATATTAAACATTTTGGCTATCAATTACTTCCTGAATCTATTTCATTCCATTTGACTTTGTTACTTATTCGAAATTGTTGACTGTTTTCAACTTGAATGTAAGTATTGCTAGGAATGACATAAGTAGATTTAGAAGTCAAACATAACAGAACCAACCTAACCTAGCAGATTTTTGTAGCTTTTCTACCTAGAAATTATGTCTTTCGTATTAACATTATGAGCTTGTACACTATCAAGAAAATATTTTGTTGAATGTTTGGCCATTGAAGTTTGAATACAGAGGTAGAGTTTGGCAGATATTTTGCATTAGATGGATTCATGTTTAGTCACTAGTGTATGTTGAGAATAGAACAGAATTTTGGTTCCACTAAAAGGACTAGAGTACGAAGAATAGAAGAATTTCATTTCATTTCATTGTATGTGTGGACCAAAGTCTACCTTAATTGTATGATGTAATTAGTACTATTTGTTAGAATTATGAATGTCTGTGTTGGATCTAACTTCTCTTACATTTTCTGCAGTTGCTCCAAAACCAAACGTTTGTAAATGATGTCATGTCCCGGACCCCGCTTAAGCGCATTGCAGAAGCCGAAGAAGTGTCATCCTTGGTGGCTTTCCTTTGCTTGCCTGCTGCATCTTACATCACTGGACAAGTTATTTGTGTTGATGGAGGAGTCACTGTCAATGGATTTCAACCCAGCATCAGAATTACCTGAACTTTTTTCACTTCTTTCTCTGGGACAAATGATTCTCATTTCACTTAAATTTTCTCCCTTCAAAACTTCTACTTGTCTGTGACAATGAGTGGTCTCATTAAACTATTATCATAAAAAACAATATTCTGATGTGATATGACCTTCTTATATTAATATATTATAACTAAAATAGTAATAGGGAAGATCCCAGTTGAATAAACGAAAATTTTCTTCTAAAAGCTTTTATTATTAGACCCTTCATCTGCAAAAACTCTTATAATATGGAAGGATACAGTAATGACCAGTATTTAAAAAAAAATGAAAATTTTCTTTTAAAAAGATTTTAATATTAAACTTGTAATTGACAAACCGTCTTCAAATTTTTGAATGATTTAATTATTATATATTAAAAATGTCATAAAAATAATGCTGTCTATAATTTGCCTTATAAAATTCTAGAAAGTTATATTTAATGTAAAATAAATAAATAGTTATAAGATATATTACTAAATTTATTAAATTTTTATCATATTTACGTATAATTTTAATATAACTATACATATAGATAAAATAAGGAATATGATTTTTATTTTATTAATTATATAAGGAAAAAAATATTTATTTTAAAATTAAAATGTGAAGTTTTTTTTTATTATTTATTTATCGTGTAGCATGTTTTCCAATCTACGAGGTCAGATACTAATCTTATCTATGATATTGTGATTGTTGGTTTATTGATTAATGTTTAGATTGAATATGATATTTTGTTATATGGATTATTCTTAGACCGTCTGGACGTCATTTAAAAAATATCACAGGAAAGATAAGAGTGATTTTCCTATAAATTATTTAATTTTGTTATAAAAAATTCTTTAACTTTTATATTTTAAAACTTTAATTTTAAAGTTTTCATATATTTTCTTTTAACTTTTAATGAATGTCCTTTTTATGGTTGCATGTTGGCTTTTGAGTTTTGCGGGAGAGGAGTTTGGGATTGAAGTAATGGCTGCCGCAGACAACAGTACTTACAAAGCCTCAAGATGGTCTCTTAACGGAATGACTGCTCTTGTCACCGGTGGAACTCGTGGAATTGGGTTAGTCCTTTTATTTAATGGAAATGTAGTATTTTGGTTATGATAGTTTTTTTTTTTTTTTTTTTTTTTTTTTTTTTTTATGGCTTTTTATGTTCTGAACCTAACTGTGTTTGAATTTAATTTCAGGCATGCTATAGTGGAGGACTTATGTGGGTTTGGTGCCACTGTCCACACTTGTTCTAGAAACCAAGCTGAGCTCGATAAGTGTTTGACAGAATGGCGTAGTAAGGGCTTTTTGGTTTCTGGATCTGTGTGTGATGTCTCATCTCAATCCCACAGAGAGAACCTCATTCAGGAAGTCACTTCCGTCTTCAATGGCAAGCTTAACATTTATGTAAATTAACTCCCTTTTTGCTAATACTGAGGGGAGAAAAGATCTAATACGGACACAACATTTTATACAACATACTCTTGTCCCATGACATTGACAACTGATGTATAGGAGAGATATGGACACAAAAAAGTTAGATGTATAATCTGGTGATGAATTGTTTTGTAAATAACATTGTTCAATGTAGTAATTGTTATACAAATAACATTTCATGAGCAATTCTGTTTTTCAGTCACAATCAGCAGAAAATGTAAACATCCTTTTTAGTAGGAATTCATCTATTAGGAAACTAGTCTTTACTACTAAACTGAACTCTGTTAGTAAGAAAAATATAGAGGCTAAGGTTTTGTTTTTTGTAACTTGACATAGGTGAATAATGTTGGAATAAACTATAGGAAGCCAACCATTGAGTACACTGCTGAAGACTATTCTCAAATTTTGGCAGTCAATTTAGACTCTGCTTACCATCTGTGCCAACTTGCTTATCCTCTCCTGAAAGCATCTGGAATGGGAAGCATTGTGTTCATTTCATCTATTGCTAGTGTGGTCAGCTTAGGGACTGGTTCCGTCTATGCAGCATGTAAAGGTCAGCTATCAATTGTGTTCATACTAATTTTTTTTTTTTCCAATTAATGAAAGGTTGGTTGATCAAGGGCATTGCATTGTTTCTTGTCCAATTCTATTTTCAGCTGCAATCAATCAGCTTACAAAATACATTGCTTGTGAATGGGCTAAAGACAATATAAGGAGCAATTGTGTTGTTCCTGCTACTACCAATACGCCACTTGTTGAACATGTAAGGCTCTGGCCTCCTATTTTTATTGGAGTTAGTTGTTTTCCTTTTTAGACTGAAGGATTTGAAGATAGAATTACTGGACTAAGACATTGAACTATCCTGTCACTCGATAGAACTTGGAAAACACTTGTGACACACCATCTCCTTCAAAGCTTACAATAACTTATGTTAGAGAAAGAAGGACTAAGATAATAGTTAGCACACCATATCTCATCATGCGGTTAGGTGGCTGCGTTTGAGAGTCTTTTGCTTTTCTCCAATATACAATTGGACTTTCAAAAAAATACTATTCGTCATATTAAAATTGCTTATTTGTCCTCCATTCTCTTACTAATCTACATATATTATAAACATTTCAACCACTGTATATCATGTCTTCTATATTCATAAGCATTCTCTGTCATCTCATGAGTGGTTCCTTTTATTGAACTTTTGTGTGACTATTTTGTGAAGTGGTTCCTTTTATTGAAAATTTGTTTCTATTTATTTTTGTTTCAATTGGACAAGGACTCATTTACCTTGGAAACACTTAAATTACCTAACACCAGATTCAATAAAAGAAATTAGCTTATTTTAGGTAATACATCTGGCCAACTTCAATCTTTTTACCTACTAAAATCTTGGAAGATTTCACAGACCTTATTTGTTAGCTTTTGACTTTTCGGAAATATATTAGATGATGAATTAGTAGTTGTTGTTCTTGTTTCCTTAATAGGTTTAGTAATTCTATACCTAAGATGTTCCTTGGATTGTTCACAAGTGATATCCAAGCTAACTTTTTATACTTTAGTTGCAGCTTATATAGGTGAATCTGGAAGACCATTGACTACTAAAAATATTTCTACTTCACATCGTGGAACTCACCATTCTTATAGAGAAAGACACTTTCTTTTTAGGATACTCCATAGAATAGATATCCAAAAGAAGTGGTGGGGTGGGGTTTGTAACGCAGAGGATTGGAGCATATAACTACGAACCATGTAGTTGGGAATTTGAATCCCTCCCACTACTACAGCTGTTAAATAGGTTAGTCCGATTCAACAAATTAATGTAAATGGACTGGGTCAAACCGGTCAACTTATATTTTTCTTCAATTTATATTAATTATGAAGGGAAACCAAATAGACCCAATAACGTTTGGGCCAAAAAAAATTGTCTAGCCTAAGCCTGATTGGCACAATCCTTTTTAGGCCATCATTTTTAGAGCCTGGGCCCAATGGACCATTAAGCCACCTCGTTGGAATAAGCCCATTTATACCCACAACTGGCCCTAAAGGGAAATATTTTGCCTTGTAGAGGTAGAAAAATGGTGATCAGGCTAAGTATTCATATGGGTAAATTTATATATGACACATGGTTGAAAACTTATGTATTGATATATAATTTAGAAGAGTACGTATACCCAAAAAATTAAGAAAATAAAAAAAATTTCACTTAATTAAGGCTTAAATTTTGGTACCTTATGTTTTGTTGGTTTGTCCTTTTTCAATCCTTTTTTTTTTTACTTTTGGTCCTTGTCGTTAATTTTTTCCAAAGCACATAACGATGATAACTTTACAAAGGTGTTATGATGACATCATCACGTGTCATGTGAGCCAAATTATCAAATCAACTAGATTGACCGTCATCAATGTCAATCAACATGAGTCTAAAATGAAAAATGACATATCTGTAGGATTAAAAACTGCTGGATGACTACAACCTGTTGAGGAAAATAGGTAAAATAGATGTACTAAGATCCAATTGCTGTTAATTCTTTAATTCATTAATAAATTTTACTTCCTTAACATGTCGCTTTTTAAATAGCACGTGTGGAAAATTTGAAATAGTAGCTATTAGTTAATAGTTTATACTGTATTCTTGTACTTTAAACACTTGACCTTGTTAAGAACCCTAAGGTCAAGGTAGCTGAGTATTTGATTTCCGTGGAGGTAGCGTGAAAGGTGTAAGAAAGAAATACAGAATGGTGTAAGAAAGGAGTGAGTGGGGAAATGGTGGGAGGCTTCAAGTCTCTATTGCCCAGCAGGGTTTCCTTTTCTTTTTCAGAGAGCATTCACGTGTTTATGTATTTTATGCATTTGTCAGATTTGCTGTTCTAATACAAGAATTTCGTATCCTTTTATTCCAGTTACAGACTACAAGAAGTACGTAGCCTTTCCCTTCCCCTATATTATATGTGACAGATGAAAATATGCAATTTCAATGTCATCTGAATTTTACAACTTTTACAAATATAGTGATTTGACTTGAATGATATAACCTCTTCGAGAGCTACCATAGTTTCCATCAAAAAAATTACCTCTATATAAATTCATAATATATAGGAGGCCTGCATTCCAAAATAAGGTGAAAGTAATGGTGAAATGGAGCAAATATAATTTGTATAGAAATGAAGACGTAACTGAAATTATCAGAGGTTCAGTACAGCAAAAGCTAAAATATGAAAATACAGAAAATCATCATTGCTACGAGATCGATATCCACGGCTCACACAATTGTCTAGTTACACCTACAGTTACATCAATGGAAAGAGAGACAATCATCATAGGAGAGAGAGAAGAGGAATCGCAACAGAAGAATAAAGTCAGAGGAAAGTTCATACCAACCACTCTTCTTTATTCTCTGAAATCCCTTAAAAGCACATTCTCTTTGCGGTTTTGCGTGCTTCGTCTTGTTGCCACCATTTGCTGTTTACCTTCCACGTGTCCTTCTTGACTAACAGCATTTCCCACGTTTTGTTCTCTTTCCATTTTACTCGTTACAATACCCTTTCCTTTAAAATCAACCTTGTCCTCAAGGTTGAAGTGAGGATAAGATTGTTGGAACGTCTCTAAATCTTCCCAAGTAGCTTTCTCAGGTTCACTTAGCTCCCATTGTATCAACAGTTGAGGCACCATGGTAGAATTCCTCAATATTGTTCGTGTTTTGAGAATATGCAAGGGTTGTATTGAAGGACTAAACTCAGTTGTAGTGAATGGCAATGACAAATATTGTTGTTGTGGTTGACCAGTAAATTTCTTCAACAACGAAATGTGGAACACCGGATGAATGCGGGCTCAATCTGGTAACTTGAGCTTATAAGCTACTGATCCTATTCGTTCTATCACTTGAAAAGGACCAAAAAATCGCATGCCCAACTTTTGATTCTTCCTAAGCACAACAGAATGTTATCTATAGGGTTGCAGCTTGACCAACACCAATTCCCCAACTTCCAATTGGACTTCTCTCCTCTTCTTATCTGCCTGTAATTTCTTATAATTTTGCGCCTTTACTAAATTAATCTTAAGTTGTTGCAACACCTTATCTCTATTCAACAATTTTCCTTGTAAGGAAATTGGATCCTGTGGGTGATAATCATATGGTATAACTGAGGGAGGGTCTTTTCCAAAAATAGCCTTAAAGGGACTCATGCCAATGCTATGGTGAAAGGACGAATTATACCAGAATTGAGCCCATGGTAACATGGAATACCAAGCCTTCGGAGTATCATAGACAAAGCACCGTAAATACATTTCCAGTGTCTTATTAAGCACCTCTGTTTGCCCATCACTTTGTGGATGATATGATGAACTCATTGCTAGTGTCGTCCCCTGAGCTTTGAACAACTGCTTCCAAAAGGAACTAATAAAAACTTTATTTCTATCTGAAACTATGGATTTAGGGAATCCATGAATCTTTGCCACCTGGTTAATAAACGCTTCTACTACAGTTTTGCTACTAAATTCAGCTTTGAGAGCAATAAAATGACCAAATTTAGAGTCTATCAACAACTACCATTATAGTAGAAAACCCATGAGAGGGTGGTAAATGAGTAATGAAGTCCATGGCAACATCCTCCCAAATCTGTTGAGGAATGGGTAATGGCTGAAGTAGTCCTGTGGGTAAGGTATGGTCTACCTTAGCCTGCTGACAAATGCTACAATTTCGGATATACTCCTTAATCTCTTGATGTATCTTTGGCCAATAAAATTGACTACAAATTCTAGCAATAGTTTTGGTGCACCCAGCGTGGCCACCAACTTTAGAGTCATGAAATTCATAAATGATTTGTCTCCTCAATGTTAAATCTGTTGGAACCATTAATTTATCCTTGCGGAACAGTAATCCATCTTTTACCACATACTTGGGATCACGTAAATCACCTTGATTGTGCTGACTAATTATTTTCATTAATTCCTCATCTGTTTTCGTCATGTCCACGACTTTCTCCAGCCAACTGGCAGTAGGTTCAGACCATGCCATAAAAAGGCTTCTTGATAAAGCATCTGCTGGTATATTTTCCTTGCCTGGCTTGTACTGAATAGTGAAATCATAACCCAAAAACTTAGGTAACCATTGTTGTTGCTCAGGAGTATGAAAGGTTTGAGTAAGTAACTCCTTAAGGCTCTTTTGATCAGTTCGAATAATGAACTTGTGTCCCAACAAGTAGTGTCTAAATTTAGCCATTACCTCCGTTATTGCATAAAATTATCTTGTATACGTTGATTGTTTCTGCATTCTAGGGGAAAGTTTTTTTGAAAAATAAGCAATTGGGTGTTGATCTTGACTCAAAACAGCTCCAATACCTAGCCCAGAAGCATCAGTTTCTAGTATAAAGGGTTCTTTAAAATTAGGAATTGCAAGGACTGGTGCAGAAGTCATAACTTCCTTGAGTCTGTGGAATGCCTCTGTTGCAGCTTCTGACCATTGGAAAGAGTTCTTTTTCAATAAATCAGTAAGAGGCCCAACTATAGAAGCATAATTCTTAACAAACCTTCTATAGTATCCTGTGAGTCCCAAAAATCCCCGTAGATTTTTAATTGTTGTTGGTTGAGGCCAATTTCTAACAGCTTCTAGCTTAGCGTTTTCCATAGCAACACCTGCTCCAAACAGTGTATGACCGAGATAATCAATCTTTTTAACTCCAAAAGAACACTTGGATAACCTAGCATAAAGTTGGTGTTGTTGCAATGTCCGTAGCACAGTTTCCAAGTGTTTTAAATGATCATGCCAAGTGATGTTGTATATCAATATATCGTCACAAAATACTAGCACAAATTTCCGTAATATCCCTTTGAATATTTCATTCATCAAACTCAGAAAAGTGACGGGCGCATTTGTTAATCCAAACGGCATTACGAGCCATTCGTAATGACCATGGTGCGTTCGGAATGCAGTTTTATACCTGTCCTCTGGCTTTAATAAAATTTGATGATAGCCGGATCTCAAATCCAGCTGTGAAAAGAAAGAGGCACCAAATAATTCGTCAATGAGTTCATCCACTGTTGGAATAGGAAGAGTCCTTAATTGTGATAACATTCAATGCTCTATAATCTGTACAAACCCTCCATGATCCGTCCTTTTTCTTGACTAATATAATTGGAGAAGAGAATAGACTCTTACTAGGTTGTATAATGCCTTCTTCCAGCATGTTATGCACCAATTTCTCTATCTCATCCTTTTGACTATGTAAATATCTATATGGCTTAACCTTAACAGGTTGAGATCCTAACATTGAAAACATAGCCATAATTGTGTAACAATAATATCAACTCAGGTTTGAGGTCCATAGGTATGTCTGGTAGTGGAGATTGATAAGGGCGTTGTTCAACTAACGACATGCTAAATATTTCAGCAATTGAGTCTATATTAATCAACCTCCTTAAGTGATGCAAATGAGCTTGCGTGGGAGCACAATCAGAGTCACCTTGTAATGTAATGAATTTTCTATTATGTAGAAACTTGAGTTGTGATGTTGCATAATCAACAATATGAGGCCCAAGAGTTTTTAACCAAATAACTCCAAGAATCAAGTCAGCACCCGAAATAGGCAATAGAAAAAAAGGCAATTGAAACCTATTGCCTTGAGCTTGAATTTGAAGGTCCTTAATCACACCTTCCGCCGTCATATAATTCCCATTACCAACCATCACCTTAAAAAGTGGTGCTGGTTCTACTGGTAATTTAAGAAACTTAGCAATTCTAGGCTGCAAAAAATTGTCAGAACTGCCTCCATCCACCAATACTCTCACCGGCAATGTATTGAGATGAGCTACGAATCTTATTGTGCCTACACCAAGGCCACCTTTCATGGCATTCAAGGATAGATGGGGATAACTTTCTACACCCATTTCATGATTATTATTGTTGTCAGTAACCGCAAAATCAGAATAAATCATAGGTTCAACCTCTTCTTCTTCAGCCTGTAACATCAAGAGATGTCTATTTGGACATTTGTGATTAAAAGTAAACTTCTCATCACAGAAATAACACAAGCCTTTTTCTCTGCGTAGTTGCATTTCAGCTGGAGAAATTCTTTTAATATTGGTATGTTTGACTGGAGGAATGGAAGGGGTTCGTAATAGTGGGGGTAGTGATGATTTAGGTGTATTTTTTGTAGTATTAGATACGGTTGTGGTGGCAACTATAGGTGAATATTTGTGAGTGTAAGGATTAGAATGAAATTTTGGAACTGGATTATACTTGTCCTCATATAGTTTTGCTAATGAAACTGCTCTCAATAAGGTAGTAGGACTCTGAGCAACTACATCACGATGAATATCCTTATTTAATCCACTCAAAAAGCAACTTAACACAACCTCGTTAGACAATCCTTCAGATCTATTGGCTAGAGCCATAAATTGCAAATAATAGTCAGAGACTGTACTGGATTGTTGCAACTTGAATAACTCTCCCATTGGACAATCAAAGGGAGAATCCAAACTGAGTTTCTAAAGCACGAGTCAATTCATAGCAAGAGCTAACAGCATGCATGCGTTGTAGCATTTGAAACCACGGAATAACCTCTTTAAGTGAATTGCTGCAATATCTACCCTATCAACATACGGAGTATTATGATAATTGAAAATTTTCTCAGCCTAAAAAATTCATTCTAGTACAGGTGTATGACCATCGAAATGTGGAAATCCCAGAGATATGTCTTTCACTGGCATAACTACCTTCAATGACGTATTTCCCAGAGTATCTTGATTTGAGCCCGAACCACCAATGTGCTGAGATTGATTTTGAATTAGCTTATCTAAGGATCGCTGCATTATATCCAATCGTTCTTGTTGCGAATTTTGAAACTGAGTGATAAAATCTCTCTGAACTTGTTCTCTCTCACATTGTCGTTCCATCCAATTCATCAATGTAGATACCTGATTTTGTAATTCCTTCAGTCGCATATTCTCAGCCATTGATGTCAATGAAAGCACCAATGAAATGGAGCAAATATAATTTGTATAGAAATGAAGACGAAACTGAAATTATCAGAGGTTCAGTACAGCAAAAGCTAAAATATGAAAATACAGAAAATCATCATTGCTACGAGATCGATATCCATGGTTCACACGATTATCTAGTTCCACCTACAGTTACATCAATGGAAAGAGAGACAATTATCAGAGGAGAGAGAGAAGAGGAATCGCAACAGAAGAATAAGGTCAGAGGAAAGTTCATACCAACCGCTCTTCTTTATTCTCTGAAATCCCCTAAAAGCACATTCTCTTTGTGGTTTCGCGTGCTTCATCTTGTTGTCACCATTTGCTGTTTACCCTCCACGTGTCCTTCTTGACTAACAGCATTTCCCACGTTTTGTTCTCTTTTCATTTTACTCGTTACAAATGGGCTTCAAATCTGTTGTTAGCTTAAAGATCATTCATATCTTGATTTATTGAGCAGTGTATAGATGTGTGGCTCTTCAATTGTAGTTAAGCTGTGATATAAGATGAGATTCATTTGGAGTTTGGGCAAGTCATAAACACTTCTAGAAGAGGAAAATAAGAAGAAAAATAAAATAAAATGAGCTTCTTCATTATCTATAATAGTTTTTCTAAATTCTTATTTTTAAGTTGTAGATAAACTAGTCCTACTTTATTGTGAAATTTTTTTTTTTTTTTTCCTCGTAGCAAAATCTATAAAAATGTTTGTCTAAACATATCTTTGATGCCTTTAGATAGGACATGCATGGATCTTAAAAGAACCTATAGTCTGAGATCAGTTCTGCAAATTGTTTCTCACTGTTTCTTTTACTCATGTTTTGTGATAGCTCCTTCGCAACAAGAAGTATGTAGACGAAATGTTATCTCGAACTCCTCTTGGACGCATTGCAGAACCTGAAGAAGTTTCATCCTTGGTGGCTTACCTTTGTCTGCCTGCTGCCTCTTACATCACAGGACAGGTTATAGTTGTTGATGGAGGATTATCAGTGAATGGATTTCAACCCAGCATGAGAATCAATTGACATTCACGTTATTCTCACGTTCTTGTCTACGTTTCTATCATCTTCGGAATAAAAAAGATCCCTTGTTTTATTTTATTTCTTTCATGACATTGGATTTAGTTTCATCCTTGGTTAGTTCTGTTGATGGAAAATGAACCATGAACGAATAATTTCAGACAAGAATGAGAAATTGAGAATAAATGACGCACCATGGACTTGTCAGTTTATTGTTGATCATCACCTTTGAAATAAAGGGTCTCATTCTTTCAAATGATTTTTTCTTTTTCATTTTTATATTCCACGAGCGTGTAGTTGCTATGCGTTTTATGCTGCCCTGCTTCCTTGGGATTCTCATATGTCCAAATTGAAAGGGCCGGTCCAAATATAAAACAACTAAAGTTTTTGTTTTAGGACAAAAAGAAAGTTATTAAATATATTAAATACTAGTAATCTTAAAATTCTATTATTAACTAGACAACAGTTTTTGTTTTAGCTCCAAAAGTAAGTTATTGACTATTGCTAAGTTTAAAAGTTTATTATTAACTAGTCTAATATAATGGTGGTTAAGATTTCTAATTCATTTAGGGGATCAGGGAATAAGGTTCGAGTAAATAATTGCTCATTATATTTCTTGACACAATTTGATACAACCTATTTATATTACTCTTTCAAATCATCATCTTGCAGCAGAAGATAATTTGTTCAAGTTTGCAATCTGTTTTCTTTGAATTTTTATTGTTATTTTTCTTATTTTGCCATGTCTTTTAATGCCTATTGAAACAAATGATCTTTTGTTTTGCAGTGCTTCATATTTTGCTTTTGAAACACTTTAGACTTGTGGGCCTTGTGGCTTCTAGTATCCTGCAATTGTGGACGTTTCTTTCATAGGTTTAGTTCTTTATTTCCTTTCTTACAGTTTTAACATTTTTTTATAATTCAGAAAATAATTAAGTTCTTGTAAAATAAATTTAGATTTATTTGGATAAACTTTTCTATAAACTTTCCTTTCAAAACATTTTTTTATAGAATTAAAATTGGTTTCTGCATGAGTTAAAAAATATTTAGTGTCAAATAATTTCTACAAAATGGTTTATCTACAAGATAATTTTAACTTATTTTTGATGAATTTACACAAAGAGTGTTATATTCTTAAGAATTTCAATAATGTTTGTGATTGAGTATATTTTATTATTGTCGAAAATAACACAATCTAAAATATAATAATAACTAACTCCTAAATATACAAGTTAATTATAAACTAATAGTCAGAGAACTAAACAACAAATTTAATATTATTTTTTTCTCAATTTCTATTAAAATTAATTAAATTTAAACCCATATATTATCAGAGTAGCATAATTTAATTTTAAAATAAACAAATCTTATAATTATAAATTATTATATAACTTTTATTTATTTATTATTTTAAAAATACATGAATATTGATGATATAAATATAAAATCATCATAATATTATTATGAGTATTTGATATAAAATCAGACTCATACTTTCAACAATTAGAAAGTTAGATTAATTTTTTTCTTTCTTCTTTAAATAATATACACAAACTATAAAAAAGTATTTAATTATATATAAATAAATTTATTTATTTTAAGAAAGTTCTTTTTTTAACTTTTTCAATTTAATAATCTTAATTTAATGATATATTATAATAACTTAACTTAATTATTAAATTAAAAATAATAATAAATTTATATTACTCTTATTTATATATATATATATATATATATATATATTTTTTTTTTTGTAAGTTTGGTAGATATTTTGTGTCCCAAACTTTAATAAATAAAAGATGACGACATGCATGCTTTTAAAGTAACTATCGATATCGCTTAGGTGAAGATGGAATAGTGCGCCCTGCTGCACGAAGACCAGCTTTGAAACCAGACAATCAGATGACTTGGGTTGACAAAGACAAGGTAATGCATCTCCCAACCTTTAATATGCTCAAATATTCAAAAACCTCATAATCAAAACAAAATGTAAATGTGTCTAACTATTTTATTTTAAATTATTAATTTAATTAACATTTAAAAATTAACAGATTTACAATTTTATCTTTACTCAATCACTACGCATTACATTCATTTTGTTTTTCACTCTGAATTCTTCTTGTTCTTCTACCAGTTCCTCTTTTTTTTTAGCATTTTCTTATTAATAGTTTTTTTTTTCATGTTTTGTTAGATCAATAGTTTCTTCCTTATTTTATAGTTGAGCATGAAACTTAAGTTATTTTAACATGTAATTTCTATTAAAAAATTTAAATTTTTTAGTAATGTTGGTAGTAAATAAATAAAAAAAAATTGAGTATAATGGAACCTTTTTTGGAAATGTTATATTTTAACTATTTTTCTGCATAAAGTAATGTTTTGTTAGTCCTATGTTAAATTAAAAAAATATTTTACATTTGTATTGCATAAAATATTAGTATGGTACATGATAACTATTTTATTAAATTATTTATTTTAATCCTTACACTATTTTTATATCTATTTTATTATTTTTAAATTAAACTTTAATATATAATTAATGATAATATGTTATATAGTTTAGGATTTAAGGTTTGAATTTACAATTTTATTAAAAAGTTATAAATAATTTAAAAAGTTAAATTAAAATTTTCAAAGATAAAAAGTTAAAATTTTCTTTGCTTGGAGAGAGTTTCTTTACTCTGGCTCAATCTTACGGAGCGAGAGAGTTCATTTAATGGCTTGAGACAAGGGTAAAGAGGAAAATTTTCAAAACCACTCTTTCTTCTTCACCTCGTAATCCAAACCCATCCCTTTCTCCTTTTCGGTTCATTCTACCTCAACATTTGGAAGGATACAGCATTTACTTCTCAAAATTATATCAGTGACCAGATATCAAGCATTCCCCTCTGCTTTTGCACGTACCATATGACACGACATCATGGATCCTAGGAAACAACATATGTTGTCTTGATCCGTACAAAACCCTCGGCGTAAGAACCTGGTTTTGGTAGCCTGTATAAGCTGTTTCATATGAACGCCAACAGTATGTATACATGCATAATGCAACTCTACTCACAAACACACGCGTCACAGGTTACAGTAAGAAGGATGCCATTTGCTTTAGGTGTGTAGCTTATTCACATGCAGCTACTGAATCCATATAATGCATGGCTTACTGGTGTCATGCGCATATGCTTTCTTTTCTTTGATGCCGAATGCATGCAAGGCATGGCTCAATCGTGTCATATGCATGTTTCTTCTTTGGCTGATGTATTGGATACATTTAATGCATGTCTTACTCGTGTCGTGTGTGTATGGTTTCTTGGGCTGATATATTGAATACATCTAAGGCGTGACTACTCGTGTCAGATGAATGTGTTTTCTTTGGCTGATGCGGCATGCATCTTAAGGCATGGCTTACTCGTGTCATGTACATTTGTTTCTTTGCCTGATGCTGAATGCATATAGACATGACATAGCTTCCCCTGCCATGCGCATAGTTTTCTTTGGCTGATGCTGCTAAATTCTTTGCATGGCTTACTCGTGTCATGTGTAGCTATTTAACCATGACACGTAATAATACCTCTGTCGTTTCCACAGCTGTCTATGAGTATGAGCACAATTTCATACTGATTCAAGGAATTAGATGCATCATATACTTTTTGTCTACATCTTATATTATATCTTCCCTCTATTTGTTTTTAGCATTTTAAGAAAACGCTTGTATTGCAAATTGCAGCAATAAATATCTGTCACTTCATTAACTTTGCAGGTGGATTCAACGTTCAAATCTTGATGTTACTAAATTATGTTGAAAGATATTTAATTTATATAATTCTATCTTTTAATAAGAAAAAAGTGTTATTTTTTATTTTTTGTTTATGTAAACTAATACCTCGTACACAGTAAACTATCTTACATTAATTAAAATAATATATATATTTTATTATGTATTTTTATTAATTATTAAAATATTCTCCACAAAATATTGTATCCATAATTTTCATTTTAATCTTCATTTTTTCACATAAAAGATAAAAATTAAAAATAAAATTGCTATCTAAATTAAGTAAAAGATAGTCTGGTAAGTAAAAAATTAGATAAAATATATTTATTATTAATAAATTAAAATATTTTTAAAGATCATTTATTCAAATATAAATACTAAAATACTAACTAAATAATCTATTATTTCTCAATTCTAAATCTTTTCACCTAAATCTATTAATTGCACTTTTCCTCTACCTCTCTTCGCAAACAAACAATTGATTTTTTTTCTTCTCTATCACTTCTATCTGACAAATGTTTATAGTTTATCTCTACATATAAATTAAAAACTCAAATCATAAACAAATCAATGAGTCTGGTGGAAATAAAAAACCAAATGATATTCATAAAAAATTTATCAGTGTAATTGTAATAATTATAATGATTATTGTCATTTTCCTTTGTTTTATTCGATTTCCCTTGTTGGGATAAGAAATCTTTTGTTTTAATGCATGCAAGTTGGGGTTGTGAAGCTTTTGTTCTCAATTAAAACAATTAATGTGTTTCAGTGGTGGGTCTTTTAAACCCTAGGAGGCGCAAGTGTGTTCTTCATGACAGATTATTGAGAATATAGCTGAGTAAAAAGAAGATGCGAAAATAATAATAATAATCTTGCATGGAAGATACATGATATCATCGTGAAATTGATATCAATCCAGCTATGTAAAATTTTGTAAATTTAAATTATATGCATATAGTATAAACATTAAGAGACCAGAATAGAATTTTGATTCTTTTTTAAATTAATTTAAGAAAAAAAAAAGCATTCCCAGATATAGAAAAACATTAAACATAAGTGGTAACTATGATGCTGATAAAATTGATTATTTATTTGTTGTAATAAGGAAAACTTCACTGAAATTAGTAGTACATGGAGAATCAGTGTGGCTTTTTGGTGAAAGACTGAAAAGCTCAGTTTCTGAGACGCATATGCTGCTGACTCAATCCCTCTCTCTCTCTCGTCTTCATCATGTGCAGCGCTTTTTTGTTTTTTCGTCACTAAATAATATCACTCTCACAACGCAACCTAGTAAAATATGACGGCAAATTTAGTAAATTTTTAATTAATATTGTTGTAGGCTTTGGAAGCAAAACATTAGTAAATATTTTGCATTTTCCACTTATTGTGTTTTGCACGTTGTTAATGACGTTCTCCTCAGATCTCATGCGTGTATCTGTCTAATACTCAAATGACTTATTATGTGTTACGTTATCCAGTTCTACTTCAAGATTTGCAAAACCACACGAGTATAAAATATTAAATTCGTACAAGACAAAGTCATAATAATATTAATTAATACATGGCAAATAACTTTGCCTTTGAATATTTCAACTAAGAGGGGGAAGTCAAAAAGATATATGAAACAATAGTTTTTTCACGGTGGTGAATAGATGGATAGGTATTAAAATAAGAAAAACTAAGGTGGTGTGAGGAGAAATGAAGGGGGAGTGACAAGTGTCGTGTGTGGAAGAGAGGTTGGTTAGGTGTGGGGTGGTGGCTGCGTTGATGTTTGAATTTGAATTGAGGAAAAGAAGGGTTTGTAGTGAGAGTATTTGAAGGCATAGGCAATGCATATGTTAGCAGTTAAGGATGGATCCACGTAAGAAAAAGCCACGCGTCCCACATTGAATAATGAGAACCTGAGATATTCTGCAAGCGTCAATCGCCTTTGACATGCGGTCCCACACGTGTCCAAATATCCTTTGTTACGTAGATCGCTTTCATTGGACAACTGGAATCGCCACCATAAAGCGAACCTTCCCCCCACTCAACACTCTCCCTCACCCACTCGCCCCTGCGCCTCCCTTCCTTCCACGCGCTCTACTACTCAGCTTAATAACAAGGTCTATCTATTTTCTTCTTCAAATCAAACAATCTTGTCTACTTAGGTTTATCACTTCAGTCAATGAAGTATCACTTCATATACAGACAACCTGAGATAAAAATAGGAAAAAAAAAATCGTAAAATACTGAATTTAGAATTAAAACATAATTAAAGTTGAATATTAAATAAAAATGGGAAATATAAAGTAACATCTTAGAAAAGAAACTCAAAAATATCAAACATAGAAAAACTAACAAATAACAAAATTATTATTGAAATAAATACACATAAAGATATATTAGAGTTACATAAAATATAAAAAAATAATATGTATACAAGTTTTTCATCCATGTCAAAGTTCTCTTCTCTTAACTCACATTCACATATTGTTCTTGTAAGAGTTAATACAATCATGCAGTTAAGAAAAAAAAAGTTTGGATTTAAATATGTTGGCCGAAATCTTAATTTTCTTTCCACTTGATGAATATAAACAGTAAATAACAGAGGCGCGTGGTGTGTATAGAGGAAGAGGAGCGGCCGGGATTAGCAGAATGAAACAGGAATCTCGTACTCTACGATGAAGCCACGTGGTGAAATCCCCGGGCGAGCGTCTTAGGAGACCGAAAAGTGGAATACAAAAGAAAATGAATAAAAGAAAAGAAGGAAAAACATTTCAACCAACAAAATACAATTAAAACTGTAGCTATATAATTAATAATTAGTACTGAATACTACTTAACAATTAAAACAATTAAAACGATTATTAATATGTACAAGTTAGACACACACAGTAATAGATGGAGGTTATGCAATAATAATAAATAGTATTTGCGGGTGAAACGGAAACCAGATGAGAGAAGAGGGAGGGGGGGTTTGGGTTGAAGAAATAGAACTTGGAAGGTAAGAGAGAGAGAGAGAGGAGAGGACCACATGCGTGTCTGAAAAGGAAGAAGGGTTGGAGCTAGCGTGGATGGAAATGATTGGTGACACGTAATGGGGAGAGAAAAAGGTGCACCACGTGTAGGAAAGGGAAGGGAAGGAGGGATGTGATGAAGGGTGGAGATGGCATACGGTGCCCCTGACGGTGACGGGCAGGCTGCCCGTGTGGCCCCCAGGTGAAGTGAACCATTCTTCTCTTTCTCTCTCTCATTCTCACCGCCTAGAAAACCTTTCTCCCCCAATCCCATTTCAATGGCTCTGTCCCCTCTCTCAGAACCCTTCCATTTCCCCCTATTAGCGTCCACCTCTCTCTCTCTCTCTCTCCTTCCCCTGCACGTTTAACTGTATCTACAATTTACTCATACTACAACAAACTCTCTCTTTCTCTCTGTTCATTTCGCGGCTATAAAGAGCCCCTCAATGGCTGGGATTTGCTGTGGAGTTGTTGGTGAAGGTGAAACTTCTACTCCTCTTGAACCACCATCTCGTCCTTCCAGGCGCCGAAGTATGGACATCTTGCCCTTGAAGTACATCGCTGACATGGCCGTGCCCGAGTCTTCTCGGAAGAGCCCCAAGCTCGATCTTACCGACCACGAGAATCAACTTCAAACTCGTCAGGAATCCTCCGGAACCAAGGTTATGACGAAGGATTCCGAATTCGTCAACGAAGAAGACGACGACGTTTCCGACTCTAAGTCCCTCACAGATGATGACTCTTCCGAAGATGAAGAGTGTCCCAAGTTCGGCGTCACCTCCGTCTGCGGTAGGAGGAGGGACATGGAGGACTCTGTTTCCCTGCGCCCTTTCTTCTCGCTCGAAGGCTTCCACTACTTCGGCGTTTTCGACGGTCACGGTTGCTCACATGTTTGTATTCTCAATCTGTTCAAGTTTGTTGTAATGGATCTGGTTGTGTTGTGTCTTCTCGTTTTAATTATTTCAATTTGTGGTTTCCACAGGTTGCGACTATGTGCAAGGAGCGGCTTCACGAGATTGTGAACGAAGAGATTCTCGACGGGGACGAGAATTTTGAGTGGAAATCGATGATGCAGAGCGGCTTCGCTCGCATGGACCAAGAGGTTTTCAGCCAGAGCCAGGGCAACCAGACTTTCAACTGCAGGTGCGAGCTCCAGACTCCGCACTGCGACGCCGTCGGATCCACTGCTGTCATCGCCATCCTCACTCCGGACAAAATCGTCGTCTCCAACTGTGGCGACTCCCGCGCTGTCCTCTGTCGTAACGGAGTCGCCATCCCTCTCTCCTCTGATCACAAGGTACCGCTCTCTCTCTCTCCTTTTTTTTTTATTTTTTTATTTCGTTTCCGAGAATAAAAAAATATTTCCCTAACTTATAGCCGTTTCTGGATCCGTTTTATTCAGCCGGATCGTCCCGACGAATTGCTCCGTGTGGAATCCAAAGGAGGGCGCGTGATTTACTGGGACGGCCCGAGAGTGCTGGGTGTGTTGGCCATGTCTCGAGCCATAGGCAAGTGAATGAATGAAGCCGTATTGCGCATGACAGCAGCTTGCACTTTTTTAATGTTACGAGTCGCGCTTTTTTAACGGCTTGTGTTGCTTCCCTTTGTTCAGGTGACTACTACCTGAAGCCGTTCGTGATTTCCGAGCCCGAGGTGACGGTGACCGAACGAAGTGATGAAGATGAGTGTTTGATACTGGCGAGTGATGGACTCTGGGATGTGGTCTCGAATGAAACTGCTTGTGGGGTGGTGAAGATGTGCCTGAAGTCGCAGAAGCCACCAACGCCCCCCGGGTCTCCGGGGGGTTACGTGACGGCAGACGGATCCGACCGCGCTTGCTCTGATGCCTCTATTCTGTTGACTAAGTTGGCTTTAGCAAGGCACAGTGCGGATAATGTGAGCGTGGTGGTGATTGATTTGAGGAAGGATCAGGGACTAGCCGCCACTTCCGCCTCCAACTACCTGAACTAATGAATGCACCATGGATGAATGAATGAATGATCGAGTGTCCCTTTTGAGCAGCATTATCGGCACTTTCACTGCATTGCACACCCTCTGTTTTCAGGATTAAGGATAGGGAGACAAAATCCAAGGTCTGCCTTTTGCTTAATCAATGTTGTTTTTTCGTTCTTTCCAAGTGTAATGTCGGGTTTTTTTTTTTTTTTCAAGAAAAAAGGAGGAAGAAAATTGTAACTTTCGAACGTGAAAAAAAAAAAAAAAATCGTAGGAAAATTTGGTTGTAGGGGAAATTCGACAACCTTTTCTTTTGTCCATAATCGACTCTATAAATTGAAATTTCCTTTGGTTTTGTCAGTGTCTGTTCCAATTCTATTTTAAGTCTCTTCTTGGGAAGGCTGGAACAAAATTCGTCACCAGAAGTCGTTTGTTTGTTACCCTTAGTTTAAGACAACATTTTGCTCTCTTCGTTCAATCCTCGTCAAATGGACAGCACGCACAAGTCGTCATCTTGAGTTTTTTGACCTTACCATCCGAAAGCTTAGTATTAGAAATTCAAAACAATCTAATTGTGCTCTCTTTCATGAACTGGCTATTCTTTATTCCTTAGCAGAGAAGGTGTCTGGATGTTAAACGGATTAACAGACAATTTTCTTTGATCCCATCCTCCCCAACTCTTGGTTGTCCTAATCAAGGATTGAAATTATCTTAACCAAATCCATTAAGCTAAATATAGTTATTAAAATTAACCTTTAATGATGTTTGATGAAAATTTAAAATACTGTAAGGGAGCTTTTATGAGCAAGTGTTTTGTGATTCTAAACGGTTGGTCGAATTATTTTTTTATTGAAGTGTTCAACTATACGTCATAATAATATGAAATAGAAGAAATTGAACAGGGTACTGACCAAGTCGCGACCTGGTGGAAAAACTATCAAAGTTCTGAATTTGTTGAACCAGATGCATGTAGTCTCGTTGCAATAACAATTAATGAGAATATGCTTTAGTCAAAATTTAAAAGAGGCACTAACAAATGCATATGTCCTCTCTAAATACATGCTTTCAATTATTTCGTATCTTTTTAAGGATTGAGTTCCACCATTATTTTAATAGCTAATTTTAAGGAATGTTCTATTATTTCATGTTTTATTATGATGGATAGTGATGCGGATCTCGGAACTCTCCCATCATGAACAAGATAGGGAATTTTATAAGGACATTGTTTAATCAATTAAATAAAAATAAAATGTTTCATTAGAGATTATATAGTTTAATAGTTTATTTTCATTTCATTTTTTACATTTTTAAAATTTATTTCATTGTTATTTTATTGTCATTTTAATCTATTTTTTAAGCCAGTTATGTTAGACAATTAACAATTATTATATATATATATATATATATATATATGACTTAAAAAAATGGGTCAAATGGTTTATTAACTTAATTTAGGGTTATATTTGAATAAAAATTATAAAATATAAATCAGGTTAAAATATAAAATTTTTAATTTAACCTATAAGATAGTCTAACCAAATAAAATTGTCTATTTTTATAATTATAGATATATTTTTTAATATTTAGTCTTTTAACAATACTTTGTTCATTGTCTTAAAAATTGTTTATTTATTTAAAACAATGATTTTATATGATATTTCATTTGTTTTTTTTTTCACTTATTTTATGATATTTCTTTTTTTTTTCACTTATTTTACATTATAATCTATTAATCAAATTGTGTGCACAATTTATCTTTATTGTTCAATTTTTTTTCCTAGTAAAAGTTGTTGGATAATCTTGTAGGAAGAATGTAATCTTTTCTTATTTTTAGAGAAGTTTATTTCATGACGATGTTCTTGTGGGACTAAACAAGTTCCGTTGAAACTATATTTAAGGGTTTACAAGAGTTTTTTATTTGTTTTCCCCGATCACGTTATGTTGGACAACCTTTTAACTAAACACCTTTTATAAATTTTTGAAATATATTTTATATTTACTTGTCTTGTCTCATAACTATTTTTTATCTGCTCTAGAAATCAAACAAGTTATATTTTGAGTACTTAATTTTTCAAAGTTCACAATATATAGTTTGTTATTTCTTTTGGTAGAAAAAAAAACTTTTATCATCTTGTTTCACTATAAATGAGCCTTTGTAGAAAAGATATACCCACTGTTATTATAGTAGGTTGTACTTAAATCCTTTTACAAATAAAACACTTTCAATAATAATACATTTCACTTTTCCCTTGTCATTGTTGTCAAGTGAAAAAGTTTCTTCATGTGGTTGAAGTAAAAAATTGACTAATTTGTTTTTTTTTTTTCAGAATTTCTTGATTTCTGAAGTTCTTTTTCGAAGCAAATATTCTTAATTTTTAAATATTCTTTAAATAATAATATCTTCACATTTTTATAGTCTCTCAGATAAAATAAAAAGGTATTAAAGATATTATGAATCAAAACATCTTATAGTAGATGAATATGTAAGTTAAGCTTATGCTTCATAACAAGACACTCAAAGTAAACAAATAAACCAATAACTTTTAGTAAAACTTGATTTCACAAAAGAATTTGTAGATATTTTGTTTTCCTCTTTTTATTTGTTAATGTGTATTTATCAAAATTTTAAAAGTGAGACATTGAAGGTATTTTTTATGATACCATTTGAGATTTAGTCATCTTTAATGGTAGAACTCATTTTGGGTATAACAATTTTTATTTTTTTTCATCAATGTCATATATAATTTAAAAACTTTTAAGACAGTGTGGGTCTCCGTATATTATATTTTTAAATTTATGTCTTTCTCTCTCCTTTATTAATTGTTTTTGAGAAAAAAAAAAAAAGCAAGTTATACCAGAGTTTTTTACAATAATTGGTTTTCCACAATGACAACCAACTCAATTTTTTAATATAAGTTTAAATAAAATATATATTCTTATATTAAGAAGCACCATTAGATATGCTAATATGAGGATAAAAAAATCATTATGACGTTTAATTCATCCACTAATTAACATTTTTTACAAGATAATATATAATCATTAACGTTTAAGTATAAACCATACATTGTCTAAGCCAATATTTAGCGTATATATAGCCTTATGTTAAATCTTCAAATAATATTTCATTTAACATTTTAAAATACGTTTATTTGTAAGTTGTTTTTTGAAATAAGAAGTTTAACCATTCAATATTAATATTAATATTTTATGACAACCTTTAATAAACTAGATTACCAATTCAACGGTTGCTTATAAATATGATTAATATATATCTATGTATCTCTCTCCATATATTATTTATGTTATGTTTAAATTTTTTAACATGAGGACCTCCATCATCATTTCTCTCTTACAGAATATTTAAAGTTTAAATAGAAAGAAAGATGTAAGTAAATTAACTTTTAACTCTTGAAAGAATATTTGGAATGTTAAGATGATGATGATGAAAAATAAGTTGCAGACGACATAGAAGTCACGTATGAGAGTCGAGAATGGATGCAATTTGATGACAGTGGCCTTTACTTGGGACCCAAATTGTCGACTCAAGAATAGATAAATGATGTTCCTCTGGATAGTTATATTCCTGTAGTTCTTTTCCGTACACCAGTTATGCACTAAAAGAGACAAATCAAGAAGAAATTTAATATAACACGTTCTCATTTAATTCTTAATGATATGTTTGTAAATTTTCTGATATGATGATTCCTCCAACTCGAAACTTAATAAATGAATTGCTGTGAAATTGATAATTTATGTATTGCTCAGAGATCAGAGTGTACAGACATCAAATTTAAGAATGAAACTGACATTGTGATTGAGAAGAAAACGAAATTGTGTAGAAGTATATCTAATTTAAATACTGTAATAATGATGTTACAGGGATTGATAGAATCTTTGTATTAAAAGGAAACAGAATGAAGGGAAAAAGATATTAGGGTTTGGGTTGTTGGTACGTTACACCATTTTCCATGCAAATTCCATAAATAAATAAACATGTGGGCTCACACACATAGTTATGGAAGATGGACACGTAGCATTTCATCCTTTTTTCTGTGTCCACATCTCTTAGCTGGACGAGATTTGTTTAGATTTGATGCTGATTGCTTGCTCTCAACCCTATCAGACTTGTTACATCCACGAATCACTTTTTCCTTCTTCTAATTATTTCTGGAAAAACCATTCAATTGCTTCTTTAACCAATGTTACACACTCATTCGTCTTTGTTAATTAAAAACGATTTGTTAACCTAATTTGGAAATTAGCTTAAGTTTTACCACATTTTCTTCATATGGTCAAGGCTATTGAGGTTTGGTATGCTCAGCTCAGCAATTAATATAAAAAGACATTTTTTACTGAACCCACCTAATTTTTTGAAAATTTTTTGTATGATCAGACATAATGTGTTAGCCACTCTCCATATAATATATAATCACATTTTCAAATATATAAAAGAAAATCTAAACATGTCACTGGACCAAATAATCTGGACAATTTAATAGTTCAGTTTCATATATTGCTACAAAGGCCAAACTTAATATCAGTAGAATAAGAGTTTATAACATGCAAAACTCTCTCTCTCTCTCTCTCTCTCTCTCTCTCTCTCTCTCTCTCTCTATGATTTTGATTCTGTCCAATATTCTTAATGTATATTAATTTAGTATATCATTATGCAGTTATGACAGCAAAAATTTGTCAAACAACATTTGTCACCTAATGTTATATGCCTTTTGCAACCTCAACTAATGCTCAAAGAGTTGTAAATACCACATTTCTCTTTAAATCACACCTTAAAGCCACGCGCTACTATAAATCTTTATTGATTGTGCTTTCTAGTGACTCTGTATACAAGAATCTAGCAACTTGTCCTGTCTTAGAGCCAAATAATCATAGTCATTGTAGCAATTTCAGTTGTCTCTTAAGATGATGTTTTTTGGTGAGAGATCCTTGAGAGGATAAGGTAGAAGACATAACACAACATACAGATAAGATGTAACCTACAATAATGTTATCCTATCCTAACTTTCGCATATAATCAATTGTAATGCTTTATGATTTTCTTCAGCAGTTTACAACTACAATATGTCCCAATCAACCTGCTAGATAGAAGTAACCCTATTTGTGCGTGTGGGAAATTAACAAGAATCTGATACTGTTAAACAAATAAAAAAATAATAATAAAAAATGCAGCCTCAACATGTTCATACTAGAAGAAAAATGTACAGGACTTCATACGTAGGCAAGATTCAAAAGAAAAAAAAATTTGGCAGAAGAGAATCATGGATATAAGTTTTTATTCCCCAAAACATGGTGTTAAAAATTCAACCACTATATATATATATATATATATATATATATATATATATATATATATGCTGATCATGAGGTTGACCATGAATGCTCCACTTTTGAGATTTTCTGAATATAATAACATCCACAACGAATAATGTCATCATAATTCATAAACATTACGCGCGTGTTTGGGTTTGGAAGAACACTTGAAACTTAAAAAGCAAAAACCATCCATCGAAAATAAGATAATTAATAAACAAAAAAACATTTGACGACCCATATTTGATTAGAAAGTATATGGCAAGTATCGGATTCCTGTAGGATGCATGTCGGAGACAAAAATGAAGGCAATTCTCACTATCCCTTGCTCTCTCATCAATCCCTTCATTCACAAATTCTTGTGATTATTTGGTTCTATCACATGTTCATTTACGTAACGCAAATCATTGTACTTATATACTATGGTTATGTGTTTTTATTAATTATTTATTTACAAATCACGAACAACCCATCAGTTAATAATGGTTATAAGCGACAAAACCCTACATCTGATTTTAAGTATTTGATGTAACAATATATCTAAACCTTGAATGTGAGATACATTTTCATGTGAATTGATCCACGCGCATTATTTTTATGTGCATAAAATTTTAGATAATGTAGACATTTGAGGATAAGTAATCTAATCTAGGAACGGAAACTTTGCTTCTTTCAAAGAGTATATGTTAAGATAAAACGGAATGATAAAGTATTAATTGGTTTTAAAAGTGTACGAAATCTTATATAATTCATCATCTATTTCGAGAAAAGTTTCAAAGTTAACATTTATAAAAAGATTTTGAAAATGATTCTTTGTGACTGGAGGCCAAAGTAAAAACAAATGAGGTTTGAAGTAAATTTCACATGCGTCAATTCTTGGGCTACTCCGATTCATTTAGGAATGGACTTTCCGAAATACATTTTTTATATTCTTAAAAGTCCATTATGCAGAAAGAAAGCTCATTTGTTCCTTTTTTTCCCGTACTTACTCCTGCGCTCCATATTTATCTAAAATAACAATATTATCTCTAATCTAAATATATTTTAGAATTTTTTTCGGAAATAAATTCTAAATTATGTTATTTGAAATACATTTTTGGATTCTATTTTCTGAAAATATATTTTAAAAAACTAATTCTAAAATATTTTTGAAAATTTTCTGAAATATATTTACAGAAAATACAATTTAAAAATGAATTATGAATTATATTTTCAATAACACATTTTAGATTGTATTTTCTGAAAATAAATTTTGAATTAAAATTTAAAATATGTTTTCAAAAAATACAATTAACAAATGTGTTTTAGATTAGTCTATTAAAAATTCATTTTTAAATTGTGTTTTTCATAAACATATTTCAGATCAAAAAAATCTAAATCACCAAAAATACAAATCAAATTCATTTTTTGACAGGATTTTTAGATGCACATGTTATCTAATTTAAAGTATAAATTGTCAACAAATTTTTAAATTTAAAGTAAAAATGATGTTTTAATAAAGATGTAGGAGCTGCAGGTGATGGCATAGAGGTGTGGTGTGAAAGAGGAAAACTGACCTCAAAAGTATTTCTGATATTTTACATGTATTATGGTATGCAATAGAAATTATTGAAGTAGAGGAAGAAACACCCGAAAAAAACAAATGTCCTATGCAAGAGACATACATGGTGCAGCTCACAACTGTGCTCTTTTTAATGTATGAAAATTGTGTCAAAACAGATGTATTACGACATTTCTAAGCCTCTATTTACTTATTTAATCCTTGTTCGTTACCAATACAATACTAATACCATTCAACATGATAAAATAGCGAACAATTTATGGTTCATATGGTTGCACTTTACAAACTCTTGCATGCTACGAATATTGCAAGTACATATGAGTTGTATAAATGTCAAAATAATGCCCACCAAAACCTCATTTAATATCTACATGTTTAATCAAGTTTTGATCCCCATGGGCACAAAAAAATCAAAATCCCATTCTTCCAATCACTTGTATTAACAAGTAAATTGAAAGGCAATAGTCAAAACCTGTCGAAAGCTGAACTGTTGAATGCTTGATAGAGATCCACTTTAACTCTTTGGCCTCCATATCTGCTGGCCTTTATGCACCGGTACATGCCCATTTGAAGATGAACTGTTTGAGTTTGTCCCTCTAGGCATCATAGTTCCGATAGGCATCTGTATATTCCCATATGAAGATGAACTGCTGATGCTTGTTCCGCTAGGCATCTGTATATTCCCATATGAAGAACTGCTGATGCTTGTTCCTCTAGGCATCTGTATATTCCCATATGAAGATGAACTGCTGATGCTTGTTCCTCTAGGCATTTGTATAAGCCCATTTGAAGATGGAATGTTAAAGCTTCTTCCTCTAGGCATCTGTGTATCTCCATTTGAAGATGAACTGTTGGAGCTTGTTCCTGGACCGGAATACTGAAAATGACGTTGTAACTGCAGTCGCGGGCGTATGACTCTCTGCACTATCGGCTGAGTTGGGTGAAAGTGACTTCCATTGTAATTTCTGATAGGAGTTGTGATAGATTGTACTACATGTGGTGGTGCTAAAATGGTCAAAAGTGAATTTAGATTATGATTGTTTGTGGTAAGCAAGGAGTATGTTGTGGAAAATGCCTCGGTTATCTTCTTCAGTTGTCCTGCAGTGACAGATCTTGCAGTATTTTGTGGCTGCTCAAAGGGATCCTCTACCTAACCAATCAAAAGTCAGATACAAAGATCAGTAGCAGATCGAGAGAAAATATGCATCATAAAATCTAGCATTTCCCACTACAGCATGGGCTCGTAGGAAAGTCCAAACGGAATCAAGATTGTTGTTAGAGGCTATCCCAAAGCATAACCATAATGTCACCAAGAAGCAGAGATGAACATATGCAGAGTATTACAAATATAGAGTAAGTCTTGGGTAACCAAATCGTGTTGTTCTCTATCTGCTCCCATTGTCCAGTATAAGGGGAAATTCCCAACTCCGAGGCCCATGAATCCATCCGAGCATACTGCAGGAACATACAACATGGTGTAATCATTATATTATGTCAATAATGCTAGAGGGCGGTGCTATAGATAGAGAAAATTCACTGCCAGAGAGAGCCTCAATAACATGTATATAAAATCTTATGTTCTCATTAAAAATATACGATATGCATCAATACAACATTCTCACTGGGTATAATTCGGGGAGAAAACGATACAATTTTAAAAAAGAAATTATACCGTACAACAATTTATACAACTGAGAGAATTATGAAATGTAATAAATGATGTCATAGAAAGAAATAAACAAAAAACGTTGTGTAAAATGTTGACTCACTACTCAAACGTGTATGATTAAGTGCACAAAAAAATACCAGATAGTAAACACAGCATGCAAACATCTTTTACCAGTACAAAAAAAGTATAAAATCAAAGAAAAAACGATTTACCTTTCTTAAGAATTCAACAAAAAGTTCAGTCACAGATTTGGTGTTAATTGACCTTGCATTGTTTGCAATGTGCCGGTTTATACTAGCCTCACATGTTTCTGCTATGAGATTCTCTGCATCAGCTTTAACGCCTGCATATCTCTTGTATATAAGTAAACAGACAATTCTAGACACTTAAAGCATTTTGGACATTCCAAACTCATAAATTCAAAGGAAAAACCAAAAGGTTGCTGCCTGGGCGACATGTTGAACAAGTTTGTTGTACTTATTCTAGGGTTGTGCAAAAAAAAAACATTTAAGTTGGCTTGGTGGTAATGGAATGGTCGGAGGTGGGATCAGTCATGGGTTTGAATCCCCGCTAACCAAAACTGACAATTCTCAACACATTAAGCATTTTGGACGTTCCGAACTCATAAATTCAAAGGAAAAAAGCAAAAGGTTGCTGCCTCGGCATCATGTTGAACAATGATAGGCCGTGGGTTTGAATCCACTGCTAATAAAAACAAGCAAACTCACAATTAACATTTACCGACCAAAGTCGTTGATCTACACATGTGAACTGTTTGAGAAAACTAGTTCTGAACTGAACTGTTTTTGTAAACCAGTTTTACACCAGTTCTGAACCGGTTTTTAAAACTTAACTGATTTGAACTGGTTTTCCCTGCTAATGAATGATCCAGGAAGAGCTAGTCTGTAATCATCCGGATCCCACTCTAGAATAATCATATTAGGTTCAATATTCATCTGAAAATTAAAAACTTACACAGCAGAAAATGTTAGTTTTCCCCACAAAAATTAAACCCACATGGAGACCATCTTTTAAAATCCATGCTAGTTGTAAACAAAACAGAACCAGCTCGTAGGAGCACCTCAAGTTGACATTTTTATTTAGCATATATTATTTTAATTGAAGTTAATGTCGTGATTTAACTTAGGACAAAACAGCTACACTTCGTCATTTAGCTAGCTTATAAATGTAGTTAAATGTTAGTTCTATTATTGAATGAGATCATATCTTTTGCACATGCGTAAAGTTGTCTTTATAATTCACACGGAAAAAAAAAATAGCCCCCTCAGTAACAGATTTTCAAATTTACTGATAAACAGAATAATAATTAACTGATAAACTATACAAGAGATAAGAGAACTGATAAATATATGATGGAAAGATAAACATGAGTCTAAGTCAACACTCCTATACATCCGAGCTAGACCTTTGTTTAGTATATGTTGAAATTAGATAAAACATATATAAGGTTAGGGCTTCTTCATTGTTGAAATAAAATTAGCCCAATAAAAAACAAAAAGGCTAGATCAATGTGACAATAAGCATCATCTAGACAGCTTAAAAAATACTTGGCCGGCAAATAGTACTGTTAGCATAAAAATGAACACTTTATAATAATATTTAGTGGAGAGAAGCAAATTATACACTGTGTCATGAGGAAAAAAAAAGGTTTGGTTACAGTAATATCAAACCTGTTTTACGAAAAACAGTACGGATCGAATTGGACAGGTTTCAAAAAAACAGTTCAGTTAATTTTCTTTATGACCAGTTCTGTTTTAAACCAGTTTAGTTCAATTCAAATTCAAAACGGTTCAATTCCAACCAAACTTTGCATACCCATAACTTATACCTCAAGCTGTATGGGCAAAAGCCATTGCGGTGAGGGAGAGCTAAAAAAGGGGAAAGGATAGCCAAAAAGTAATAAATAACACTTTGCGTGAGCCTGCAGCCCACCAATCTGTCCTATGAGTTGAACGTTTGTCAACCCCAAAAACAACTATTCACTATCCCTATGGAAAATACTATCCAAAGGCCCCTGAAACTAAAATAAACGTCATCAAACTATGCTATTGATCACGTCTTTCAAAAAGAGGATTAATTCTTCAAATGCATGTAAAAATTAACACACGAGGAAAATGTGAAGTAATATGGGGAGTACAAGAAATAGCATGAATATTTTGTAAGTCCTGGCATTGAAAGAAGTGGTAGGCATTTATTTATAGAATTCTTAACATTTAAGCATGCACTGAATCTGTAATTAAAAGAGAGCAAATAATATAGCTTTCTATGAATAGGTTCAGCTTCTACATAGCTCACTTCAATATCTCAAATTCTAGAATAGTGACGTTTCATTTCACGCTCAAAATGAAAGATGTGTGTACCTTTAAGATCATCAACCATATTTCCAGGGTATATATATTTGAGTGGTGGTAAAATTGCAGGAACACATGTCTGAAAAAGAAGGGAAATGTTGGATGCATCAGAGAGCGAAGATTAGAGGATATAACTAACAGTTAAAACACATTATAGCGGAGGACTGGAGGCATCCACTATTTTATGGTCAGTTTGCTTTGGGAGAACACATTTTATTTATAGTTTTTGTGCTTTAAAATATAATTATAAATTTGTCACCTTACTTTCACTGCGTTTCCTCTTTCCAAATATTTGTATGAAAAATCATGAGAAAAGTATCATTTCCTGTAGAAATCTTTGCTAACAATGAATAAAGTGAATAGGGTGGCATGCTTGTAATTATTATGAAAGCAGGAACAGAAACATGAATCATTTTCTCAAACCAAACAAAGCCTGCCTAATGCCACATGTTCAAACTGAAGATCAAATTGAATAAAATGAATAAATAATGGAACTAAAAAGGTAACTAAGCCTTTATAGTTCAGCTGCAAAAATGAAAAACAAGAAATGCATGCAATTCCAGCAAAAATCACCAAAATAAATAACAGATGAGATGAGACAACAAATAAGCAGAACCAATAAAATATTTCCTAAAATTGGTAGAAGCATTCCCCCATCCCACCCCCAAAAGCTCCAAAACAGGAGGAAAAAATAACACGCCATAAAAGAATTACGAAAGAAGAGAAACACCTGAAAATGAAATATGACAAGTAAACTCAGGGAATAGGAATTGAAAGTTCCAGCTTTAGAGTTATTGATTTTATGTGCTTTGGCCCATTCCTTCACCTACACAAACCAGAAAGAATGAAATAAACAGAAGCAATTCCAAGCACAGTAACCTTTCTCTAGACTCAAGAATGTACCAGTAAAACCATTTCCCGAAAGCGGCCATCTATCTTGTTGATCCAAAGCAAAATCTTGGATTTCATTTGGCCCGGCAGGTTATTAATTGAAATGTCACAAGAAACACCCTGACGCTTGCTTTTAAATTTTAAAATGGGAACCCGTGCATTGGGGATGAACTGCAAGTGGCTCCCTCCACCTGCAAATTTATGTAATTACAGAACGTACATCTAAAGAAACTCACAAATTTCTTAAATTTTGGAAGTACAATGACAAGCTTAATAAGCACTACTAACGGAACTTCAAATTGATTGGTTCAACAAGTAATTTACATGGTTTTACAGCTTATATGAAATTATCATCCTGTCTGGCATGACTCAATCTTAAATTTAAAATGGATAATACAAGATTATTCACCCTGTTTTTCTCCAGTCACTAAAGCATAACTCTGTCCAGATTTAAAGCAAGTCAATCTGTGACATCAATCCAGTCAAAAATTTTAAGGGAAGTCATCTCCAAATATCAAAATCTTCAACAGTAGTCATGTAACTACATTACCCTATCAATTTCAATCGTATTGTAAAGTTACTGGCAAATAACAATTCCCAGTGACATCAAATAAAATTTGTACCCTGTACATTCCACTAAGAAGTGCTCTCTAAAATAACCAAATGATATATCTACAGTTACACAGGTGGTACATATCCTAGAGTTGTATTAGTAAATTTAGTAAAGAACACATATGAACATATAGTTGTTTGTACCCATCACTACAATCTCTTACCTCATTATTTGCTACTGTTGAAGTATTTATTAGATTATGTGTATCTTGTTGGACATTTATGAGATTAGTTGTAGACCTAGTTCCTAGAATGCATCTGTTTATCTTCTCTAGGATTAATCATGTCTTTCTATTAATTGTATCTCTGAATCTGTATTTTTATCTCCTATAAATAAGAGAACACAAGAAGATGATTTAAGGCTCTCAAAATCAGTTCTTTATTTTCTTTTTTCTATTTCAAGTTGGTATCAGTGCGGGATGAACCCGCTCTACCTGTCTCTGTTTTTTTTTCTGGCATTAATCGCCGTTCACTGCCGTTCGCCGCCAGTGTTGTCTTCTCCGGTGCCTTTATCCTCTCTGACACTTGGGTTTGGCTCGCCTCGAGGAGCGCGACCCAACCCCAGTGTTCGCTTCCTCTATCTCTGCCTCACGCGCCGCCACGTGCCACCCTCGTCCGTGGCTTCCTCCGCGTGTGGGCCTCACGCGCCGCCCTCTCGGTGGCTGTTTTGCTCCAGGCCACCTCTATCCGGCTCGCCTCGTCGCCCTGGTGCCAGATCTGCACTTTGTTTTGTGTTCTCGGTCACAAAACGTGGTGGGTCTGCGTTTTTCTCTCTGCCTCTCTCGGTCCTCTCTCTGACAGCACGCTGGTCCTTTCTTGTTTCCTGGAAAATGTCAGGACCTGTGTCTGTATCTTTTTCTGGGACTCCGACTATAACCACAGAAAAATTAAATGGAAAAAATTATTTGTCTTAGGCTTCCTCTATTGAGCTCTGGTTTCTAGGTCAAGGAGTTCATGATCATCTAGAAGAAGATGGAAGTACTATACCAGCAGATCAGGCTCCTCAATGGAAGAAACTGGATTATCAACTTTGTGCACTATTATGGCAATCTGTTGAACCACATATTTTGAGCACTCTTCGAGCCTTCAAGACATGTAATTCTTTTTGGAAAAAGGCTCAAAATATCTTTGCTAACGATATTCAACGACTTTATGATTCTGCTAATAGACTAGCCTCCCTTAAGCAAGAGGATAATTCCATGATGTCCTTTGTTGCTGAAGCTTAGTCAGCTGTTGAAGAATTAAAAATGTTCCTAGAGGCAGAATCATTAGAAGAAAGGAAGACGAAGCTGGATAAATTCTATATGATAATGATTCTTAGGGCTATGAATCTAGAGTTTAATCATGTTAGAGACCAGATTCTAACTGGAGAAGAAGTTCCTTCTACGGAGAGTTTAATCACAAGGCTACTTCGTGTTCCTCCTATCAAAAGCAAAAACAGTCAGGAACTTGCTGATTCTTCCGCCATGATTTCTGCTCGTGGAAGAGGTAATCACAGCTCTAGAGGACGTGGTGGGAAAGGACGTCCTCAGTGCTCTCATTGCAAAAGAATGAGACATACTAAGGAAAATTGCTTTGCTCTGCACGGCTTTCCTAATAAGGCAGCTAATACCTCAAAATCTGAAGTTGATGAGCCCAAGTTCTCTCATGAAGAGTATCAAGAATATTTAAGGATGAAATCAACCAATTTAGCTCAAGCCTCTACAACACCAAATTCGTCAACCGCTTGCATTTCGCAATCTGTGGAAAGTCAAAATCCATGGATTATTGACTCAGGTGCTTCTGACCACATTTCTGCTAATACCTCTTTATTTTCCTCTCTTTCATTTCCTAAAACATCCCATCTCATATCTTTAGCTAATGGATCTAAAGTAGCCTCTAAAGGAATTGGTCAAGTATCCATCTCTTCTTCTTTAAACCTTCAAAATGTTCTTTGTGTTCCTTCTTTTCCATTCAGTCTTGTTTCTGTAAGCCAATTAACCAAATCATTGAATTGCTCAGTAACCTTTAATGCCAATTGTTTTGTTATCTAGGAACGTGGTACGGGTCGACTGATTGGAGAAGGACGTGAATCTGGAGGCTTATACTACCTTAGGACTAAGTCATCTGTATCTTGTGTTGCGTCCTTATCCCCAAAATTGTTACATGAGCGATTAGGGCATCCTCATTAAGCAAAATTGAAAAAAATGGTTCCTGAACTTCAGAACCTTCAAAATCTTGAATGTGAATCCTGTCAACTAGGGAAACATACCAGGTCATCCTTTCCAAATCATTCTGAATCTAGATGTGATCCTGCTTTTAGTATTGTTCATTCAGATATATGGGGACCTAGTCGTGTTTCATCTTTTGGTTTTAGATATTTTGTTACTTTTATTGATGGGTTTTCTAGATGTACTTGGGTTTATCTTATGAAAGATCGTTCTGAACTATTGCCTATCTTTAAGTCTTTCCTTAATGAAATCAAAACTCAATTTGGAAAAGTAATCAAAGTTTTACGAAGTGATAATGCCAAAGAGTACTTTTCTAATGATTTTTCTAATGTCCTAAATTCTCAAGGCATTTTACACCAGTCCACGTGTCTTCACACACCATAGCAAAATGGTATAGCAGAACGAAAAAATAGACATTTGGTTGAAACTGCTCGTACCTTATTGTTGGGTGCCAATATGCCTATTCATCATTGGGGAGATGCTATTCTAACTGCATGCTTTCTCATTAATAGAATGCCATCTTTTTCTCTTGATAATAAAGTTCCACACTCTATTCTATTTCCAAAGGAACCAATTTTTCATGTTTCTCCTAGAGTATTTGGATGTATATGTTTTGTTCATGACATGTCTCCTGACTTAGATAAACTCTTACCTAGAGCTATCAAATGTGTCTTCTTGGGGTATTCTCGTCTTCAAAAAGGATATCGGTATTATTCTCCTAAAACCAAGAGGTACTACATGTCTGCTAATGTCACCTTTTTTGAATCATCATCCTTCTTCCCTTATTCTATGCAGGATATTGATTATGTCTGTTAGATATGATTAGATATTAGTTGATATTATTTGATATTGTTGAGATATTGTTAGATATTGTTAATCACAATATCAAATAATATCTTTTATTTACCCTATTTGTATTCTGTTACTCTTTTGAGGAGTACCTTTCTTTATTATAAATACACTGTCCTATGTGTGGTAAATACACAAGGGAAGTTAACCCTATACAGTTTTTCCCTATATTCAACATGGTATCAAGAGCTTAAGGTCTCTTGGGATTTTTTTCGGCTCTGCCACTGAACCTGCAGCTGTCGCCGCCTCCATCGCCGCCGCCGCCGCCGCCGTCGCCGGAGTAGCAGTTCGGACCGCCGAGCACAGAGTTTTGCTCGCCTCCTCCGTGCGACCTCCACCGTGGAAGTTTCGCGGTCATCGGAGCAGCCACGCTCCCTCACGCGCCTCCCGAAGCCGCGCCACCTTCTCCCGTTCCGCCGCGCGTGGCGGCGCGTCTCGCCGCCGTTCAGGCCGCCGCTCTTTGCGTCGGCGTCGCCTCCTTCTCCTCTCTCTGGATCTGTCCTCGCTGCTCCAATCGGACCTCTTTGGTGTTTTAGGGTTTTTCTCTCTCTTCCTCCATGGCATCTTCCGTCGCCACTTCCAATCTCGAAGTTACCTCTGTCGGCTCCGGTGGGTCCGAGCAATCGTTTTTAATGATTCATCCGCCTTGGCCTCTCACCGTGATGATCGTAATCGCTCTCACAAGCCAGGCAAAGGGCGTGTCAAGTGTGACCATTGTGGCAAACTAGGCCACAAAATTGACAAATGTTATGCTTTACATGGTTATCCTCGCCAATCTGCTGCAGTTGCTCAGACTGATTCTTCCGCACAATCCTCTGCTGTGGATCCTCCTTCGTCTGTACCTTCAGACAAATCTGCTATCTTCAATGATTTTCTTCAATGGTATGAGGATCGAAAGCCCTCCAGTTCCACTACTTCGTTGCCCACAGGTACATCTTTTGCTTTGGTCGACTCACTCTTCTTCTATTGGCTCTTGGGTTCTTGACTCAGGCGCCACCGGTCACATCACTCGGTAACAAATCCTTATTTTCCTCTTTCACTTCTTCTCATAATTTACCCTCCGTTACAATGGCTAATGGGTCTACAACTTTAGCTCATGGTGTTGGAACGGTTACTCTTTTTCCCTCGTTGTCCATTGATAATGTTTTGTATGTACCGGGTCCCCCTTTAACTTATTATCCATTAGCCGTCTAACTCGATCTCTTGATTGTGTTATCTCTTTTACCAAAACTTCGTTTCCTTACGGGACCGGAGCTCGCAAAAAGTGATTGGCACTTAGGATGTGAGTCACATGGACTTTATTATCTTCAACCTTCTCCACATGTTGGCACGGTTATGGAGTCTCCTTCTCTCCTTCATGCTCGGCTTGGTCACCCCAGTCTGCGCAAATTACGGCAACTTGTTCCCGGCTTATCCCAGTTGTCCGAGTTTGGTGTGTGAGTCCTGTCAATTAGGCAAACATAGTCGTACTTCCTTTTCTCGTAGTGTTTCTCAGCGTGCTTCATCCCCCTTTGCCTTAGTTCACTCTGACATTTGGGGACCCAGTCGTGTTAAGTCTAATTTAGGTTTTCAATATTTTGTTACTTTCATTGATGATTTCTCTCGTTGTACTTGGTTATTTTTAAAGAAAAATCGTTCTGAGGTGTTTTCTATATTCCAAAACTTTTATCATGAAATTAAAAATCAATTTGGTGTCTCTATTCAAACCTTTCGAAGTGATAATGGCCGTGAATATCTTTCAAACTCGTTTAAACAATTTATGGCTTCTCATGGCATTCTTCATCAAACTTCCTGTGCTTATACCCTCAACAAAATGGGGTGGTCGAGCGCAAGAATAGACACCTTATTGAAACAACCCGTACTCTTTTAATTCATGGTGCGGTTCCTCAACATTTTTGGGGTGATGCTTGTTCTTACTCGCTCGTTATCTTATTAATCGTATGCCCTCTTCGGTTTTAGATAACAAAATTCCCCATTCTATTTTATTTCCTCATGACACTCTCCATCCTTTACCTCCGAAGGTTTTTGGGTCTACCTGCTTTGTCCACAATTTTGATCCTGGTCATGATAAGTTATCTCTTCGATCACACAAATGTGTTTTCTTAGGATTTACTCGATCCCAAAAAGGATACAAGTGTTTTTCTCCTTCTCTTAATCGCTATTTTGTGTCTGCCAGATGTCACCTTCAATGAGTTTTCCTTTTACTTTAAGGACCCTTCCCTACCTGCTGAGTCTCCATCTGCTACAGTTCTCATTCCCTGTTCTCATTGATCCTTATGTTGAGGACCATCCACCATTAGCCCCTCCTCCTCCACCACCCCTTCAGGTTTATAGTCGCAGACCTCGCCCACAACCAGACGCCACATGACTCACTCCCGGTGCCAAATACTCTGCCTCCTCCGGTTCCGTCCACGAGTCCGACCTTCCTATTGCCCTTCGTAAAGGTACGCGTTCTACTCGTAATCCTTCTCCACATTATACTGCTATTAGTTATCATCGAATTTCTTCACCATTTTATACATGTCTCTCGTCTATTTCTTCCGTGTCTATTCCTAAATCTGTCTCCGAAGCCTTAGCCCACCCTGGTTGGCGTCAGGCCATGCTAGATGAACTCGGTGCTCTTCGGACTAGTGGAACCTGGACGCTTGTCCCATTACCATCTCGGAAAATCTGTTGTTGGTTGCAGGTGGGTCTTCGTTATCAAGGTTGGTCCCGATGGTACTATTGATCGCCTCAAAGCTCGCCTTGTAGCCAAAGGCTATACCCAAATTTTTGGGTTGGATTATGGTGATACTTTCTCTCCAGATGGCAAAGATGGCTTCGTTCGTTTATTCATTGCCATGGCCGCTATTCAACAATGGCCTCTTTATCAACTGGATGTCAAAAATGCTTTCTTGAATGGCGATTTGCAAGAAGAGATTTATATGGAGCAACCTCCGGATTTGTTGCTCAGGGGAGTCTTCTGGATTGGTATGTCGTCTTCGCAAATATTTATATGGCCTAAAACAGTCTCCTAGGGCCTGGTTTGGCAAATTTAGCGACGTTGTTCAACAATTTGGCATGACTAGAAGTGAGGCGGACCACTCGGTCTTTTACCAGTCACTCGAATGCTTGGATGTATCTATTTGATAGTGTATGTCGATGACATTGTTCTTACGGGTAGTGACCATCATGGCATCTCTCGGATGAAACAACACCTTTGCCACCATTTTCAAACCAAAGATCTTGGCAAACTCGGATATTTCTTGGGTATTGAGGTAGCACAATCTACCGATGGCATTGTTATATCTCAAAGAAAGTATGCATTGGATATTTTGGAGGAAACTGGGTTGATGAATTTAAAGCCTGTTGACACACCCATGGATCCTAATACCAAACTCTTGCCAAATCGGGGGAGCCAATGTCGGATCCTGAACAGTATAGAAGATTAGTTGGAAAATTAAATTATCTTACGGTTACTCGCCTCGACATTTCCTTTGCGATCGGTGTGGTGAGTCAATTCCTCAATTCTCCTTGTCAAGATCATTGGAATGCGATCATCCGTATATTGAAGTACATCAAAAAGTCTCCTGGAAAAGGTTTGGTGTATGACTCCCATAATCATACAAGAGTTGTCCTGCTATTCGGATGCTTGATTGGGCGAGATCTCCCTCCGATAGAAGATCTACATCTGGGTATTGTGTTTCCATTGGTGGTAACTTGATCTCATGGAAAAGTAAGAAACAAAGTGTTATGGCAAGATCCAGTGCAGAAGCGAGTATAGAGCTATGGCCTCAGCTACCTGTGAACTTATTTGGCTCAAGCAATTGCTTAAAGAGCTACAATTTGGAGATGTCACTCAAATGACACTAGTGTGTGACAATCGAGTCGCTCTCCATATAAGCTCTAATCCTGTCTTTCATGAGAGGACTAAACACATTGAGATTGACTTGCCATTTTATTCGAGAAAAGATTATGTCCGGAGACATCAAGACCGAGTTCGTTAACTCATGTGATCAATTAGCGAGATATTTTCACTAAGTCTTTACGGGGACCTAGGATGGATTATCTTTGTACCAAGCTAGGCACATACGATTTGTATGCTCCAGCTTGAGGGGGAGTGTTAGATATGATTAGATATTAGTTGATATTATTTGATATTGTTGAGATATTGTTAGATATTGTTAATCACAATATCAAATAATATCTTTTATTTACCCTATTTGTATTCTGTTACTCTTTTGAGGAGTACCTTTCTTTATTATAAATACACTGCCCTATGTGTGGTAAATACACAAGGGAAGTTAACCCTATACAGTTTTTCCCTATATTCAACAATGTCCAAAATGTGTTTCCTGTTCCCTTAGTTGAATCAGTTGTACCTCCTATTCCTGACACCCCAAATCCCAACCAAAATACTCTAGAATCAGCATCACAGCCTATCATCACCTATCAACGCAGGAACCAGGTGAACAATCTCATTCCCCAAGATGAGCCATCCATAACAGGTCCTTCACCATCATCCTCTAATACCACGGCTCCTGATAATTTCAGATGAGCCATCCATAACAGGTCCTTCGCCATCCAGGATGACTCCAGTTGGCCCATTGCCATTCGCAAAGGTACTCGTTCTACTCGTAATCCTCATCCCATTTACAATTTTCTTAGTTATCATAGATTGTCTCCTTCCTATTGTTCTTTTATTTCCTCTGTCTCCTCTATTACAATTCCCAAAAATGTGGTCGAAGCGCTTGATCATCCTGGATGGCGACCAACCATGATTTCTGAAATGCAGGCTCTTGATCACAGCAAAACATGGGAGCTTGTTCCTCTCCCTTCGGGAAAGAAAACAGTTGGTTGTCGTTGGATCTATGCTATTAAAGTTGGGCCCAATGGTCAGGTTGATCGTCTTAAAGCAAGGTTAGTGGCTAAAGGGTATTCTCAAATATATGGACTTGATTATTGTGATACTTTTTCTCCAGTAGCCAAAATGACCACTGTCCGCCTGTTCCTTGCCATGGCCGCCATTCGTCATTGGCCTCTTCATCAATTGGATATTAAAAATGATTTTTTGCACGGTGACTTAGAAGAAGAAGTTTACATGGAGCAACCTCCTGGATTTGTTGCTCAGGGGGAGTCTGGTTTGGTTTGTAAATTACGTCGATCCCTCTATGGCCTAAAACAATCTCCACGTGCTTGGTTTGGAAAATTCAGCTCTATTGTTCAAGCTTTTGGATTAAAACGCAGCGAAGCAGATCATTCAGTGTTTTATTGTCACACTGCCCCTGGCAAACATGTTTATTTAATTGTGTACGTTGATGATATTGTCATCACAGGGAATGATGCTGCTAAAATATCTCAGCTAAAAGAGCACTTGTGTAGTCATTTTCAGACCAAGGATCTTGGAAATCTAAAATATTTCTTGGGTATTGAAGTAGCTCAATCAAGAGAAGGTATTGTCATCTCTCAAAGGAAGTATGCTCTAGATATTCTAAAAGAGACAGGTATGATTGATTGCAAACCTGTGGACAGTCCTATGGATCCAAATTTGAAGTTAATGGCAGGACAGGGTGAAGTTTTCTCTGACCCAGAAAGATATAGAAGACTGGTTGGGAAACTTATTTATTTGACGATTACTAGACCTGATTTGTCTTTTGCAGTTGGTGTTGTCAGCCAATTTATGCAAGCTCCTTGTGTGGATCATTGGAATGCTATCATTCGAATCTTAAGATACATTAAAAAAGCTCCAGGACAAGGATTATTATATGAAGATAAGGGAAATACCCAAATTTTTGGGTACTGTGATGCTGACTGGGCTGGATCTCCTATGGATAGGCGTTCCACTACAGGCTATTGTGTTTTCATTGGAGGAAATATCATTTCATGGAAAAGCAAAAAGCAAAACGTTGTTGCCCGATCCTCTGCTGAAGCTGAATATAGGGCAATGGCGTCTCTTACTTGTGAACTTGTTTGGGTAAAACAATTCTTGCAAGAATTGAACTTCTGTGAGATTCAATCTATGAAGATGTATTGTGATAATCAAGCTGCTCTTCACATTGCTTCCAACCCAGTATTTCATGAGAGGACTAAGCATATTGAGATTGACTGTCATTTTATTCGGGAGAAGTTGTTGACTAAAGAAATTTGTACTGAGTTTGTTGGTTCCAATGAGCAGCTTGCAGATGCATTAACAAAATCTTTGAGAGGATCTCGAATGGAATTCATTTGTTCCAAGCTTAGTACATTCAATTTGTATGCTCCAGCTTGAGGGGGAGTGTTGAAGTATTTATTAGATTAAGTATATCTTGTTGGACATTTATGAGATTAGTTGTAGACCTAGTTCCTAGAATGCATCTGTTTATCTTCTCTAGGATTAATCATGCCTCTCTATTAATTGTATCTCTGAATCTGTATTTTTATCTCCTATAAATAAGAGAACACAAGAAGATGATTTAAGGCTCTCAAAATCAGTTCTTTATTTTCTTTTTTCTATTTCAAGTGCTACGCCTTATTGATTATTGCATCTCACTTCAATGGGAGACATGAGAGCAATGTTTAGGGTTTAAAGACAGTGTCAAATGGCACTAATACTATTATATTTATATATGAGAGTGTACAAAAGTAAGTTAGACCTCAGTCCAAACCCTAACCCTAATCCTAGGAACATATATCAGAAAAAGACTGAAAATAAAACATATCTCAACAGGGAGAAAAAAATAAAATAAAACAAAATTAAGCTTTGCATTCTATTTCTCGAACTATGTGAAGATAAAGAGAGAAAAATTGACAAATTGAGCGAGAAATGAACCTGATACATGGTCAACAAATACACAGTTTTTATACCAATTAATAAGTGATGGAAGCTTCAAGTATAAGAACTTTACCTTTCATTCTCAACGCTTTTAAAACTTCCAGCAATAAAGTTTGTTTTTGTTTTTTCCCAGCAGATGAAATATGCAAACCATTGGATAACTCAATTGAAATATCTAAGTCACCCCATCGGGTGAAGAGATTAGATACAAATGACCCAAATGGCTCAACAGTTGCTCCTGTTTCAAAGTGAAGTACAACTTTAAATACTTAGATTTCAAAAACGGAATGACTTTAAAAAAAATATATCCATAGATGTAGGAGCCTAAATCATCTAATGACATGACTTCATATAGAATGGAAAATATCATAGTATGTCACTTGAATCCATCTGTTTCTACGTCTGTGATACTCAAGGTAAACAACAAAAATTAATGCTGCAAAAGTTATGGGTAAAGGATAACTAAATTCATCTTATTTTATTGGAGAAACCTTCATGCTAGTCGAAAGCTTGCCCCACAAGTTGGCATCGTTTACGTTTCCCTTCTTTGAATGAGGAGGGAAAAAATCAATTTAGTACAACGCTGTTATTGTAACACTGATAGAACTGTAAGATATCTTGAAGCATGATAAAATACAGTACTATAACATAAAAGTAAAAATAAACATGGATGGTATGTTTAAAGAGCAAGGCAAATCTTTAAAGAACAGAAAATTTGTGTTTCTTTTTACCATTAATAAATGAAGATTAATGACTCGGTCCATTTAAATTTGAAAAACTTTTCTCCATAAGATTTGGCAAACAATGTTTTGGCACACTAATCAAGATCTGGAATAAAATTAATGGAGGGATTAATATTGATTAATGGCATTTAAGAAAAACCAAACTTGTGGATGGGGCACATTATATATACCAAGAGAAATATAGAGAGACTTTAAAAAATTGGGAGGCCTGTGGCACTCCCTAAACATACTTGGTAGGTCCACCCAGTTTCTAGTTCATAGCAGTGAGATACAGTAAAGTAATTAATGAATATCATATATTCTTCAATCATAAGTGTACAAAGAACTATTCAATACGTGTATAGGAATATTAATGCTAATCAAAACAATTAGAACAATGAAAGTTGCCCTTCTAGGAGCTTCATTCACCAAATACAGAAATCATGCCTCTAGATGGTCTACAACAAGGGCCATTACTTTAAGTGATATCCACTTTAAGCTGGTAAATATGTTCATGTATAGAAATTGTAATTTAATAAAGGAGAATCCTTATTAACAAGGAGATAAAGGGAGGAGGGGATTGAGAACAGAAACAAAACTACAACAATATTCACCTCTCAAGCTTTCCACAGATTCAACAATGCTTCGTAAATCGTTAATTATCGTAAAGCGTATCTGCCAATCTTCTTGTAATGGTGTGACAACTTGAAGTATATCATTTAAAACTGTATCCAACATACTACGTGTATTCATTATTGCCCCTTGAAATCTCTGATTAGCAGTTGATAATGAGACAGCTGCAATAACGGTTTGCAACACTAAATGGAAAAATATGAAGGCAAGAGGATTACAATCCACGAGCGTTTCAAAAGCCTCTGAGAAGTATCCCTGACCAGATATAACTGTTATAAAGTTAGAGATTGAATTATGTGATCTATCTCACTCACCCAATTAAACATAGGCATGAGTCCTAGCACAAGTATATGCATAGTGATAACTTATGAAGCCAGATGCATATTATGATATAGATATGGGGAAATGTAACATTTTTAAAAATGGTCAAGATGGGACCCAGCCAAGATACATTTTCAAGAACCAACTCTGCACAACTTGAAAACTAGCATAGTAAGAACCAATAGCAACTTGAATAACACTGACCCAAGAAATGAAAAAGGAGCTAGAACCACCAGCAACTGTAGCAAATGCAGATAGCTGCTCGTTTTAACATTGTTCACAGATTTGGAGGCACAGCACAGTGGTTTGGGGTGTCTATTGTGGATGATTAGAATGTAAAGGAGAATTTCAAGAAAGATACATTAGGTATAGGACCCATCATTTGTATGCCTTAGCACTAGCAGTGACGGCAGATAACATTCGCAGAGTGATTTGGATGCATCTATTTGAATTTGTATGTATTTGAAATGTAATAAAAAAAAAATCATAAATGTACCAAGAGATGTAAGGAATACCATATACATGTGGACAACAATACTGTTGAAATTCTAGAGTATCTGGGCTATAACAATTACTTACCGAACCTTCAACTTATTAAGGCTGATTATTACCTCTGGTGAAAATTAAAGACATTTTCCTTAATTGATAAAGGCTGATTATAAGACTGATGATAATTTTTTTTTTCTTAATTGATATTTCATAAATCCTTGAGATCAAATCTGGTTGGTTTCCTCTCACAATACTAACACCTGAAGCTATCAGAGACAATTAAAGAGAAACACAATTCATATTCATAGCTCGTTTTGTTCTTGCTTAGTGCCCGAGGTCAAGCATCAGAGACAATTAACAAGTCAAAAACACGCTAATCATGCCTAACTTATCCAACAAAATGCCACAGAAGCACAATCTAACTCAAATCCATACCAAACAATAACAGAAATTTCAGAAAATTCATGCACATCTTTCCATTACTCAATGCATGACCCAATAGAAAGCAACAATAGTAGAAGCAATAAACGAATACCAAGATGATAGAAGGGAGAAATAAAACAAAATAATGACTGTAGGAAGAGATAAAGGCGGAATAAGAACGCACAAAAACAAATCGTTCAGATTTAAGGATGCTGTGTAAGAGAAATGAAGGGTAATTGGTGAAACTTACGTTGGCATTTTTTATGTGAGAACGGAGGAAACTTGGGAGTGAGTTGAAGTAGCAGTGAGCGAACTTAGGGAGAGGGGTTTCCCACTTAGAAAAGACGGAAACTTTTGTATGACATAGAACTTTTTACATTGGGGTGAATGGTCCCATCCCACTGGATAAATTGTTCCCAAATTATTAAAATACAAACCTAATCAACTGAATATTTGCTTCAAAGAAAAATATTAATTAATTTAATTTAGGAATAAATCATTTGACATCTAAAACATTTTATTGTGCATGATAACAAATTTCATTTGCCTCTAACTTTATAAAACAAAAATATGAAATCAAGAATTCTAAGGTACAAATAGTTTACAAGTTGATTAATGATTTGTACAATATAAATTAAAAGACGAAAAATTAAAAAAATACTGTAGAAATTAATTGGCCAATAGCGCGTTATGAAAAAGTTGAAAAGTGAAAAGTTTTAAAATAAATAGCATATTAAATTAAAAATATTTATACTAAATTACGTAATTTTTTTTTTAATCTTTTTCTCTTTATTCTCTTCCCTTCCCTACCCTTCCCTTCCATACCATCCTCGTCCCCTTATTAACCTAAACAACCACACCAACACAAAATAAAAGAAAGAAATTGCATTTCTTAAACAAATGAAGAAAAACATTTTTTTTATTTTAAAAACAAATAAAAAAGGCTGTTTCTTAATTCGAGAAAGATTAAGTCGAAAAAACATTTTAAAGTAGGGGTCTTTTTTCAAAGAAAAAAAATTGTTTTTTATTTTTAAGAAAAAATTTTTGAAGAAAGATAGTTATCTAAATTAATGAACATAATAATACGAAAGACGAAGGGTTGTAGTGGAGAGGGAAGGAGAAGAAAAAGGGATTGGATTGAGTGCAATGGAATCCAAGAGAAAGATGATAAAAGGATATAATAAAGAGTTAGTTTTAAATATAGATAGAAGAATTATTTTGAACCACTTAAAAAAGGAATAGAAATAAATCCATGCACTACTGTAATAATAAGAAAATATCTACATGAAATGAAAAGTAAAAAAAATGAAATTTCTTGATTAATAATTATAAGTGATATATTAAATTATTTTAAAAAAATCTCAATAAAACATAAAATATAAAGAACAACTTATATAATTTAGTTAATATTTAATAATATTAATAATAATTTTTCCATTCACCTAGGTGGTGAAAATGTGTGTAGACATGTGGTTATGTATGCAGATCTTAAATAATATCATTTTATACTTTAAATCAGAAGTTTATATTTTGATTTTTTTTTTCATCATCCAATTATTTATTGAGGAAAAAAAATTTATGTCAAAGAGATTCATTACGCTAAAAATATAAATATCACACGTTTCATATATTTTAGATTTTATCACAGTGTATACAGGACTCGTAATTGGAATTTCTTGTTTTTACATACTACAATTTATAGCAAATTATCATCTACGGCCACATGCTTATTTTTTATATTGTATATTTTAATTCCATTTTTCTTGGCACCAATAATGACAATAACCAATAACATAATAATGTCGTTAAATGATTAACTAAATAATTATATAATTAATTAGTATTTGATAAAAGACATTAACAGTCTAAATACATAAAAAGTTCAATTATATAGTTTATATATTACCCCACCAATATCTTATTTAATTTTGGTGTCAAAGTGTCTTATACGCAAAACACTTCACTATATCAAAAGATATATCTCACTATTGAAATAATAACAATCTTACAAAAGCTAACTTATTTTTATAAGAACCAATCTTTAAGTTCACCTGGTTTATGAAATTCTTCCTTATTCTAACATATACTTTGCTAGCGCTAGAAAATGATATTTTGTGTGTGTTTGCTTTTCGACTTTTATGATAACTTTTACTTTTCATTTGCAGTCTTAAATGGTGGAGAACTTTGATAATAACATTTAAAACAAGTTGCCATTACATAGAGAAAAGATCATTATAATATATTAAAGTACGCGTAATAATAATCTTACTTTTTAATTTGTGCTAATAATTAATGATAATACAAGTTATAATGATGAGTTTTATTGGAATACTTTTCTTACTGTCTTAATAACTGATGATAACAGTAACGACGACTAAATTTTGAAATAACAAACCATTAAATAACAAGTTAACCATATTAGGTTAAACAAGTTAACCATTAAATAGTTGTTTTAGTTATTAATCTTGATATTTGTTTTAACTTTTATACAATTGAGGGAAAGGAAAAGAAGACAATAATAGGATGATATCTTCATTATTTATTTTAAGAGAAGAAATATAAAAACATGACATCCTGGAGAAAAACTTCATCAAACTCGCATGGAACGGGGAAAAATAATCCCCTTTTCATACATTATGTTTTAGTTTCTTATAAAATTAAATACTTAGCATAAAAAGTTTACAAAATAATTTTATGTTAAGAAAAATAATAGAGTAAAGCTAGTATAAAAAAGTCATAGGATTATCCATCACCTCTTTCACAGTCACAAAGTAAAGGATATAAAATTGGATTGTCAGCACCCTTCAATTTTAAATGTAGTTCATGAGGTAATTTTTTACACTTAGATAAAACATAATAATAAAGTGATTTATAGTGTTAATTATGGGACAAAATAATGAAATAAAAGAGAGACAAAAATGGGTACAGGCATTATAATAGTCACAGATTATTAATTTCAATTCCAATAATCTGGTTCCAAATGGGACTTGAAATAAATGAGAGATTGAAACTGACAAAAAAAAATGTTATAAAGAGGAACACAGAGTGTGCTGATATTCATGGGGAAATAAAAAAATAGTTGATGCTACGTAGGCTTTGGAATATACAAATAAATTGAATTTTAGAAATAAGTTAGATGATGCACCTTATCTAAGCATTAAGGATCTCAAGAATAGTAGTATGGATTAATAAAATGCTCACCACCTCCTGAGGTTTATAGGGAAGTGCATGCACTTGCATCTTCTTGCACTTCTCAAATGTCAATGCCAAGTAGTTCTTTCACTTGCATCTTCCAGCACTTCTCAAATATCAGTTGTTCCCATGTTCTGATGATAACTTCCAGTTGCAAGGTCAAAGAAAAAGTCGTGCAATTTACCCCATTTGGCTTCAGGAGCGTAATAAGTGCTTCTCACCAACCAATACCCTATAACTTGCGTGCGGCCCCTCCTCCGTGTCTCGCAACATCACGTGCCACCCTATTGCCTTGGCAATCTGTTGAAGTTCATCCATGATTTCAAGAGAATCGCGGATGTATACACGTCCACCAGGTCTTAGTATCCGATCCATCTCAAGCATAATGGATGAGACATTGCATCTGATACACGGAAATGCAACAGATAGTAAAGAATAGACATCAAACAACTTGTTTCTTGTTTGCAATAAGCAGTTAAGAACTGATAGAGTCATTATTATACATGATCCGAATGAATAATGAAATATTGAAGTAGTTGTAAGTTTGTCCTTAAATTTGTATTTCCTCATTGAAGCCTTGATTAGATATTGTAATAGATCTGTTCAAAATCAGGTTTGAATACAATCTTAATAATGATCAAATCATAGGTAATAGACTATTTATTGCTTCTTGATTGCGGCAGATTTGGTTTCTCTTTGCCGGCTAACTCTTTCTATATTTCTTCCTCTGCTCTAGTAATCCATGCTATGAATGAACAATGAAATATGAATTGTTTCACCATTCATGAATATTGAGATGAAGTGTGTATATATGCTTGTTTCATGACAGCTCAAAATTTAGTAACATTAACATAAGCTTATTTAAAAGTATAGAAGGCTAAGAAAGATAAAAGAATGGATATAAAAAGACAGACCACTTTGCTTCCGAGAGCCGAAAGGCTAACGCCCAAAAAACCCTGACTCAATACTCATTTTTTCTTTTTACCGGCACAAATACGATAACAATTGGCAAGAAAAAGATAAAGTGCTTATAAATGGAGAAAATATTACCTTTTCCTTTCAACAGAAAGGAGGTTGGCAGCATGCAGTAAATCATAGGTTCTGGGGTAGGTGTCAAATGCTTCACACCTACATTATAAATCATGAAAATGTGCTCACAAGTCTACATCAGAAATTTAGAGGATTTGGACAAAGGGGAATTGTTAAGTACGTGAAATTAAGAAACCACTGCTCAAAATTGAGAACACTTGTAATCTATATTATCTTAAATAAGCTTAGTGCAATACCAGTCATGCACAACTCCAATCAATCCACGGTCATATATAACAGGCAGAGTGTTTGGACCACTCACAGGAACTACATTCATAACCCAGCTTTCAAATTTCTGCTGAATCAATGCTGCTGCAAATCTGTTAAACACACAAATAAATTGAAAGATTCTCATAGGGAAAAGCCCCAAATGCAAATTTATAACAAGCAAGTAAATATGACATAAGCAATACCCTCCAAAACCTGCTCGCATGTCCATAATATTTCTTAGTCTTGTCGTTTTCCAGGGTAAAGCACGTACATAACCTGCTATTATTTCCTTCCAATCTTTTGATTCTGCCTTAAATAGCTCTGATCTGGATGACAAAGCTCTAAGGTTTATGGTTTTAAGCCTATCCGGGGGGGTTTGTAACCGAGAAGGCCATTCAGTGACATTTGCTCCATAGCCGTCTTTAGGCAATTCTGAGATGCACGCTTTTAGATCAACATACCTAGATTAATCAAGTAATTAATAAAATCACCAATAATGAGGCACTTAAGTTTAATAATAATATACATCATGACGCTTCACTCAAACTTATTGATATAGCTGGCTCAATGTTTTCTTATTCATAGGTAGCATAGGTTCCAAGCAACTAGAAGAAGCATTCAACAATATTCGAGATAGAAATCCAAAATACACACATATAACCAGGAGGCAGCACAGCCAATTCTTTTGCTTCCTTGCTCTGTATGTAATTCCATATTTCAATAAGAAATAATATAATATTCAACAAATGAAAAACCACATTTACCGAAATATAACCATTTTTTCGTTGTTATAGACTACCATGTAATATTCTTTTCCTTTTTCTTCTTATATCATATGGTTTCTCTATCTTCTTCCCAAAGTGGGTTGAGTGGAGAAGGACTGAGTTGTTTCTAACTTTGCATACGCTTCAGTAATTTACCTAAAAATCTTAACTATTACAAGAAAGTACAGATTGAAATTGGACGGAAAAGGATGCTATCATCTATTGATCCTGGTGAGATAGTCCATCATCATTTTTATTGTTCAGTAGTTCTAGTTTAGAATTGAGCTTAAAGCTTCCGCAAACTTATCTAAATCAACATTATGTTTGACTTTCTTTCTATCGAAAACTTAGTTTAACATTTCAGCATTGGTGAACGAACATCCTATTCTGCATCTTTCTACTTCTTTAAGGTAAGCAAACCTATATATTGGCAAATTGCACCTATTTTCTACTCTCTGGTTTTATCCAGGAAAGCTCTATCACATAACAATTATAGGAATAGTTTTACACATGACTTTTGGCAATAATCATCTGGATCGATGGAAATGTACTTAATCATTAATGTATAAGGAAGGCCGGAACACAATACCAAACACTGTCTGGGTCATCATTTGGGTCACAAAGTGGAGGTTTAGTTCCTGCCTTCCGGTTTATATAACAACTATTGTCAGACGGTTTCTGCCATACTGCAATGTACCCATCTTTTTTCAAAAACTTCCAACAGAGTCGAGTTGTAAGATTAAGCATCTCTGGAGATAACAAAATCAAATGTCACATTCCTCATAGGTTTAGACAGCCTTTTTAGTAATAAAGAGTTAGACAAACTCCATTGCTAAAAATGCTTCAAAAAATTTAGCTATACCTTCCCATTGTTGTTCTAAAATTTCTTCATGCTTATAAACTGGCTGGGCAGCCCAGACAAAGTACCCTCCTGCTCTTAGCATCCTATTAACTTCAAGCAGCAGTATCCCATCTTCATCACAGTTAAAAATAATGTCTAAGCATCATAATACAAATAATGGCCTTTACAGCAAGAAAAGTGGTAGTTACAAATTGGATTCTCTACTTTCTATTGGTTGGTTAGTCATTATAGACCTCTCCATATAACGTGTATCCTCGATACTACCAACAACTGTTTCTTATCATACAAGAGAACGAAAGGCATACCATCTCTAGTCCAATTAATTCTACAGCGTGAGCAATGTACCAAGTCAAAAGCTTGACTTGGATATAAGAGTCGTCTAGTTGCAAATGCTGCCACCATTGCTGGTACGCCACGCTCAAGAGCAAACTGAATCTGATTCTCATGAACATCCTTGGGAGCAACAGACATGGTGACAACATTCCGTGACAGTAAGTACGCACCGAAACTAGCAACGCCGCAACCAACATCGAGAACAACACGTATATGCTGACCAAATGTAATTTCAGGAATCATCTATAATCGCAAAAGTCCAATGTCAGATTCCAATAAGCTGCACCTACACTTTCCCAGCAGAAAGGTAAGGTGAAACCAAAATCAAAGCATACAAGCACAACAACTTAATAACCTTAGCAATATGGTCCAAGTATTCATTTGCCCCATGTATAAACTGAGTGCCACCTCCGGGGAATTTAAACTTATCCTTGTCTCTAGAAATCCAGTTTTGGCCTCCTTTATCTTCAACAAGACGTGTATGAGGAACATTATTGAACCATACCTACACCAAAAAAAAGCCATAAATTTATGAAAACCTTAAAAAAGGATAAGTGAAGTTTAATTTGCTCTATTGACACTGTTCTTCAATCAGAATTTAAGTTTCATCCTGACAATGACATTGGAAACCTTGGTTAAGTGGATTACTAAGGTGAAATCCTAATTCTTACTGGAGAAAATATCAAAAGCACCCATATAACTGCATCTAAGTTTTATCTAATTAAAAAACAAAAGCAACTTTAAAATCCTCCAAATTGAAACCAAAAACACCATTTGGCTAAATGGAGAAGAAAACCAAAAATGAACATTTTGACCTCATCTCGGCTTCTGGGCCATGGAATAGGGGTACGGTACCCATTGGGTGCAGGAACCAAGCAATTCAATCCTTGACCTTGTTCAGGGCAATGCCGCTCGAACCTCTCTCCTTTCTCAGTGGAAGGCAGCTTCCGAATCGCGTCCTCATTATCCAAACAAGGTATATACTCTTTCATCTCGAGCGGGCACAACCCAAACTTCTTAATCCCCAATTCAAAATCAGAAGAAGGGCCTTCTTTCCCAACCTGGGTCTCGTTCACCCTCTGATCCACCATACCCAGTTGGAAATCCTCCACCTCGAACTCATCTGACATCGTGCCATTATCGGTCACGATCCCAAGTTGCTTGATTGGCCCCTCCGGCGGCGGCGCATTTTCCGGCGCCAGTTGGGTGATGTTCTGGTCAATTAGGGCGGAGGGGTTAAATGATTTGGCGTAATTCGGCGACGTGGAAACGACCGGGCTGGGGTTCGGATCCGGGTCGGAGCGTTGGGTGGTGAAGAATACGAGCTGCTGGTAGCCATCGGACCAGTGCTTGCCGAAGTAGAAGAATGTGACGGTGATGAAGAAGAAAACGGCGATCTTGAATGAGAGGGGTTTCCGGAGAAAATTGCCGGTCATTGGGAATTCCCGATTCAATTCATGGATCCAAAGATAATGGGTTCGGGTCAAAATGTCTCCGTTCTATTCAGTGTTTCACTTCAGGCAACTTCTGTGAGATGAACAAAATAAGTGCAGTGACTCTGTGTGCGCGTTTGCATCTAATTACAGAAATTTATTTTCGTCACATTCACATCAACACATTAAACTTCCTTTTTATTTTTATTTTTTAACGATGATATTCATATAGCAAGTTATTCGTCCATGATATCAAATGGGGCAAGTCGAATCGAGATGAATCCGGTATTAAAATAATTAAAATAAAATGAAATAAAATGATTCAAGGTGGATCTATGAAAAAAATAAAAATTTATTTGTCATTAAAATTGATTCAACCTCTTCTTGCAGTAGTTGCTGTCATTAAAATTCTGAAGTGATGCTAACAGTATGTATTTCCCTGTTCAGGTTCTTCTTTGTCAAATAGATTCGACAAGTCATTTCAAAAACCTTCCCCCTTCTGTGGGCCTCCCTGAAACCTTCTATTTCAATGTTCTTGCTCCTTCTATTAACATATAAAACATCAATATTTTATGTTGAGACAAAAAAAAAAGTTAGTAAATTTATAACAAGTTGTGTCATTTACATTATCACAATTTGTGATCTCACAAGAGAGACTTCACACAATCCTGTTGTACTATTTTTTGTGTTTGCATGTACAATTTATCTGATGTAAGTATCATACCAGTCTTTCATGATTAAACAAAAAAAAGTTAGTTAATTAATTTACAAGCCCGATGATTTATATGACACAATTAATTATTAAAAGAATATTTTATATTAATTATTATATTATCTTTTTGTTGTGTGTTTAGACAAAATTATAAATAGTCTAATTTAACTTATCATCTCACAGTAAGCCTATATTTTATAATTAATTATTAGTAATATGATTTACACCAAGATAACTGGTAATTAAAAAAAAGACTTCACAATTATATATTATATCAATATTCTATATTTAGATATAAAGTTACCTATTTATTGAAAATATGATGACTAAGAATAGAAAAAAAATTTGGCAACAACTTACTATATCAATGTTATAGTTTATTTCATAGAAGATAGTTTACTTAGTTGCTATGTTGGAGAAGAATAAATTGGAGATTAAAAATAGAAATTGTTGATGTCATTGGAGAAGATTTAGACTATTTTCTGAAATTTGAAGAAGAAGAGGGGCATGGGGGCGTGAAAAGGAAAGTGAGATGGCGTGTAAGAAGCTGTGAGCGGTGGCTGCCAGTAGTAGAATCCTATAAATACGACAACGGGGTTTCGTAATGTTTTGTTGTTTTGTTCTGTTTTTAATGTTACCTTACCTCCTTCTCTCTAACCTCAATTAACTCTTTTTCTTTCTTTCTTCTCTAAAACCTTAAACGGGAACACAACACACAACTTTCGTATTCGTAACGTAACTCCTCGCTCTTCTATCTGCTTCCTTGTTTCTGCCCTCACTGCACCCAATTCCAATTTTCCTCGCCCCGATTCGGGGAATTAGGGTTTCGCCCCACTCATCGATGCGACACCGTCGCTAGGGTTTTGCGATGGCGGAATTGGAGGAGGACCGGATGGGGGATTTCAAGCCCTTCTCGGAGGGCTCTTCTTGCTCGCGTTCGATCAGCGAAACGGTGAATGGCTCGCACCAATTCACGATAAAGGGGTATTCACTTGCAAAGGGAATGGGTGCTGGGAAGTACATCATGAGCGACACTTTTAGTGTCGGTGGTTACGATTGGGCAATTTATTTCTACCCTGATGGGAAGAACCCCGAGGACAATTCCATGTACGTTTCGGTCTTCATAGCGCTCGCTAGCGACGGAACCGATGTTAGGGCTCTGTTCAAGTTGACGCTGGTGGATCAGAGTGAGAAGGGGAACGATAAGGTTCATAGCCACTTCGATCGGCCTCTTGAGAGTGGACCGTACACCTTGAAGTATAGAGGCAGCATGTGGTTGGTATCATCAATTCACTCCCTCAATTTTGAACTTGCGGTAATGGGTTGGCTGTCGGGAATGGTGATATATAGAAATTTTGTGGTTTAGGGTTTTGAATTGAGTGATGGTTTGGCATTTCAAATGATGGTATTATAACTTCATAATTGGCTTGCTTTATATGTGTACACGTATCATGTTTAATTGTATTTTCGATTGTCAACTGTTTAATTTTAATCAATGGTTATAAATTCACTTTATTGTCTAAAGTTCACTGCTTATTTTGAAGGAGCCAAATTTTGAGACAGGAAAACACTTAGTACCTTCATTTGTTTACATGTCCTGAAATTTTGAAGCCCGAATCTAGTGGCTCCAGTTTTTTTTTTTGTCAATTTAGTTCCTAACAGGAGTAAATTCAGGTAGAATAGACTGATTTTTAAATGAACAAAATGCATGGCTATATTAATGGTGAATAGTATGTCAAGGGACTGAGTTGTTTATTTATTACACAATAGTTTTCGTTACCAGTATTTTGATTTTCAAGATCTTGGAACATGCGGAGAAGATTGTTATCTCCGGTTTTAGTGGTTCCTATTATTAACATTTTGATAACCATCTCAGGAGTGGTCCGTACATGTTGAAGTATTATGGCAGCTTATGGTACCTTGGAATTGTTCTTCATTCATTGCCTTTTGTTTTGCAATTGTAATCAATATGATGTAAACTTGGAATAACGGTTTAGTTGGGGTTTAGGGGTTTGAATTTTGTGCTATCTATACAAGGTAATTTTTTAGTGAAAATATTGTTAGAAAGGAGCAATACATATAAAATTAGTTTTGTAATTTTTGTTATCTATATTTTTTGGGATGATGGACAGAATTATATTGTCTCTGGATTTGGGTGTTTCCTGCAATTAAAACATATATTTGCTCATTTCAGGGGTTACAAGCGATTTTTCAGAAGAAATTTGCTGGAAACTTCAGAGTATCTAAAAGATGATTGCCTTGTCATGCACTGCACTGTTGGTGTTGTCAAAACTCGTTTTGAGGGATCTAAACAGGGTGTTATTGTGCCACAGTCAGACATGGGCCGCGATTTTAAAGACTTGCTGGACTCAGAGGTTGGTTGCGACATAGTTTTCAAGGTTAAAAGTGAAAGCTTCAAAGCTCATAAGTTAATACTTGCGGCTCGATCTCCTGTGTTTAGAGCACAGTTTTTTGGACTTGTTGGGGACCCTAGCTTAGAGGAAGTAGTGGTAGAGGATATTGAGCCCTTTATCTTCAAGGTAGTTTTCAACTTCAATTAATTCCCATCTGTAATATCTGAACAGTTAAATAAGTGAGATCATTGTTTTTATATCATGATATATAGGCTTCTTATTCCATTTGTGATATATGAAAGCAAAAAGGTTATTTTTTTTATTGTTAGTTTCAGGTTCTGTCAGCTGAATGTGTTTGCTTTTATTTGTAAAGTAGTCAGATGGTACTATTGTATCAAGTAAAAAAATTATTTTTAGGAATAACTTTCCTTTTAAATTGCAACCTCGTAGAGCATGTTTGAGACAGCTGAAATCGTGTTCTTTTAGGACAAAAACTGTTTACAAAATAATCTGTATTTAAGACAATACTAATTTTCTTTTGAAAAGTAAGTTCTTTTCTTGCATATGAAATTTTGTAGCTTAATTTTATTTTTCAATTTTTTTTCCCTCTTTAACTTCACAGTTCTCTTTTTCTTGTGTAAAATGTTTTTTTTTTGTATCCTAACAAAATTAATTATATAAAATCACTTTTCAACAAACTTACTGCAGCAAAAATTATTTTTTCTTATAATTAATTATAAGAATAATCAATTATTGTAATAATCTAACTTTTGCAGTTGTCCCAAACGCATCCCAAGTATGGAGAATTTTTGTATGTGAAAAATGTCAAGTTTGCATGAGTATTTTTGCTGAGTAATAAGATCTTTTTACGTCAATTATAATCTCATTACTTTCTAGAATTGTGTTTTTTTTTTAAGATATTGTTATTTCCTTTCTGCAGCCATAGTATTCTTCATGTTATATGCTTGTCATCAATTTCTAACTGAAGTAATTATTCTTTCATATTAGTTTGTTGAGCAAATTGATTAAATGAAAATCCTTTAATCTGTTTTTTTTTTCCAGGCAATGCTTCTCTTCATTTATTCTGATAAACTTCCTGACATCTACGACGTCATGGACTCAATGAATGTGTGCTCTTATGCTGTCATGGTGCAGCATCTCTTGGCTGCTGCTGATCTCTATAATCTTGATCGGCTCAAACTGCTTTGTGAATCAAAATTGTGTGAAGAAATCAATACTGACAATGTAGCCACGACACTTGCTCTGGCAGAACAACACCACTGTCCACAGCTTAAGGCAATCTGTTTGAAATTTATTGCAAATCCAGCAAATTTGGGAGGTATGTATCATTTTAGAATACGAATGTAAAAATTCATGGTTGTTTCAACTTAAGATTCTTTTGGCAATTAGTAATATATATGTATTACATTCTTGATGCTTACTGACACTTTCCAAATTAAATACATTTTAGTATCTTAGTCTCTTGAAGTTGTAGGATAGATCTTGATATGCTATAAGGGAAAATATCATTGTAAGCAATGTGAATCTCTTTGAACTTTATTTGGTATCACTGTTTATGTTCTATTTGTTATTCTTGGGTTGATACTACTTGGTGGAAACAATCATAATGCTATTTTTCTTTTTAATTTTTTCCATGCATTTCTTCTAATTGGATAACTTCAATATTTAAAAGAAAACTAAAGGCATACGGCTAACTATTTGGAACTTGCATTGAACTGAGAAGTGCTTGACACCAACTTCATGCTTTCGAGGCTTCTGGTTTGTCCATGTTAATCTCAAGAGTAAGCACTCTGAAGTATGTATTTATTACTGGAAACAATCAGGGTTGAGAATAGCACGCACTATAATGCTGCATTAGCAATGTGGCAGAGCAGAGAGCTACTGCAGTGGCATAGTTCAGTCTAGCGACAGAATAGTGCCACTACTCTTTATTTTTCCTGGAAATGTGTCTGTCGTCTGTCCCCTCTCTCCCCCATCTCTTAAACTCATCTTTTCTGGTCATCTCTGGCGGTGTGTTTATCTTTGGTGGCTGATGTGAGACAGGTTGTTTTTTTTTTTTGTTTCTGAAGTCAGAGAGGATGTTGGGCCTGACTCCAAATTGGGCCCTTCTATCCCAAACAGTCCTATAATTTGGGAAGGGTTTCTTTTGCTGTTTTTTTATTAATCATATGATTTTGTTTACATTACAAATGTTTAAGAATATTTAAAAAATATAGAAAACCATTAATACATAATTATATATTATATACTAGATTGTATAATATAATAGATACGTGCAACATATAATAACAAATATATAGAAAAAATGTAATAATTATTTGGAATTAATTAATTAATTTAATAATAAGCAATTGATAATTCGCACACATACATACCAGGGTTGTGAACAGTGTACTATGGGGCCCTCGACATTATTAAACTCAGAACAGACTGTGTCAGTGTAGGACTGGGACTGGGACAGACCTCCATGTGCCCTGGCCAATTTTAAGTGAGGGAGAGAGATCCCATTATTTCTGGTATTGTAGTCGCAGCTTGTTGTTGGCCTGGCAAACTGGGGGAGTGAGGGGAAGGTCTGTGGTAGAGCGGAGCAGTCCCTGATCACAATGAGGACCTCAGTAGAAAATTTCAGAGCAGGGGCACACACACTGCACAAACACTTATAATTCAGGCCCACTGAGTCTCATCTGTTTCTTATCCCTTCTCATGTAAACTTTGCAAGGTCTACCAGCTCAGGAAAAAAATATAGATCCTAGGAATTTGATGGATAAATTTTATCTGGCATATTATTAAAGTGTGCATTTGGTGTAATCTCGTCTTAAGTAGTTTTATATCTTGCACATACTTGTCATTCCAGAAAGTTTAGCAATGGAGCTTCTTCGGATAATATAAAGGGGAAATAAGGATGGTAGTTAGTTATAGTGGAATCATGGAAGCATTGAGAGCTTTGCCACAATTTATTAAGGAACATGAACATTTATCTGTATGGAAACAGCTTCTTTGCATGTGAAAGGGTAAAAGGCTGCATGTACTGACCCTCGTTAATTTTTATTCTAAGAACTGCATTTTGTTTAGAAATAACTGATAGAGCTTGTTGACACGATGTGACTTGTGTTATTTTAGTGGCAATCTTTTAAGTGGGTTATGGTTTATGCTGTGTGCTTCTGATAATAATGCAAGAGATGTGTTACTTTGTTTGGTAGTATAATGTGAATTTCTTCTTTCACTATTCATGATATATATTATGACATTCAAAATTAATTATCACTTGAAATCCTTTTGAATCCCATTCCTTCCTTCTGTAAGCTTGGTTTTAAATTTAATTTTAATTCTTTGCATCTTTTAGAAGATTTCTTCCCACATGCTCCGTAGTTATATCTGTTAGGGAAATATATGGATGTAAGGGAGCAGTAGAAGTAAACCTAGGTACTTACATCAGGAAAAGGATATGGTCTTGTGTGTCTTTCCTCACCCACCCTTGCATGCACATGAAATACAACATTTATAGCAGTATTGTCATGAATAATTTTATCCCTTTAATAAAGTTTAAGAGAATTTCTTAACGTTTGGCGCTATCATGTACTGTGTAGTTTGAGTAAGTAATTCTGTTTATATTTTGTTACTCTGTTGTTTTTGCACCTTCAGTCAGTTTACATTTTACACTTAATTAAATTTGTAAATCCCCGCCCTCACCACCGTCCTTTTCATGTCACTTATTATTAACTGTAGTTTTGTTTTATAATTTAAATTCATTTGACTCGTAACTTGTTTATTATCTGTTAATTGATGTTGGGATAAAAAGGAATTGCCGGTGTGTCCATTATCCAGATTTTATAATTGTGTATTGACTTGATTTTAAATAGTTGATTTCTGAAGTGAATTGCCATAGTGTAATTCAATTTTGTTGCACTTATGAAAATAATCCACCACTCCTAAGTTTTTCATTTTTCGTTTCCAGATGGAGCATTTTCAGAAGGTAATTCCAATTTCTAATGCATAAAATATCAAGTTTTATGTCCAAAATTGGTGGATTTTGAAAATCTGTATGGAATTCAATCTTTGAATTTCCAGTACTTAATTATTCATAGATGGGGTATTTTGAGGTTTCTGTCATTCTCTCCTTGCCGCTTCTTACAGAGCTCACTAAATTGTGACACCAAGTCACTGGTTATATGCCTGTGGGTTTCTACTTGGAGTAAATGGTTTCTTGCGTTGCTTTCAAAAACTTACTTTCCGGGATTATGTGACTTGTCGATTAAATTTGGCTCAGTTTATAACCTTCGTGACTTTATTTCCTTACACTTAATGGCTTTTTGGAGTCCCAACATTTCAACATTTGAACACTCGGTGATATATATTATTACATCTTGTGCAGCTGTAATGCAGTCGGAAGCTTTTGTGCATTTGAAAGAGAGCTGCCCCACAATGTTGTTGGAATTGCTGGAGACATTTGCATCAGTGGATGATAACTCAAGCCTGACATTGAGCAGAAAGAGAAGTGGCAGTAGCATATATGGCCAAGATTTGGCAGATGGTGCAGCAGCTGAATCAGTTAATCCAAATGGCAGGCGAGTAAGGAGGCGAACATAAGCATAGTTTACAATCTCAATCTGCAACCATTAAAGTGTGATATAGATAACCCTAGTCATGAAACTCCCTGTCAATATAAGTGATTCACCATTTTCATTTCAACTGATCCCTGGGATTTTATATGTGAAGTTTTCTGGCCTTCCCTCCTTGTCTCATGGAGCTACTTTGGACAGCATTTTCTATGGTAGTTTGACATTAGAACAGTTCTAATGTAGGGTATATCGTGCTTGATGACTTTAATAAAAAGTAAATAGCTGATATATTTGTTTGTTTTATAACATGATGGCTTGGAAGAAAACACTTCCTTTATAAGCGAAAGAATAGATGAATGATAGAAGTTTCTCTTGGAATGCCAGGATTTGGAGTGAAGGTTCCGTTCCAGACTTGAATCACCACCGGGTTTATGTGTATGTCTGGTCGGTATTCAATCTGGTAGGTCTTTCCTGCCATTTAGATCCATCCCTTTTCTGAGAAACAATAAAAATAGCTGAAAACTATAAATAGAATAGAGACAAAATTCTGCTTGTAGATTGTAACGTTATTATATGTTAAGAGGAGGGTCTTCACAACAAACTTTTATCACAATTTTTGTTTTAGTTGTTAAATTTGATCAAATTATAAAATAAAAAGGGATGTTACGAACAAGTATGCCTTGTTCCTTCTCCACTAACATTGCCTTGGGTAATAACCGCAAGGTAGTGGGAAATTATAGTTATGCTGTCGATAGCAATCACATTTTTCTTTAGTTTTCGTTTGCCGTTTTTAGCAGGGAAGAAGTCCACGTGTAGACAAATTTAAAATAATAACATTAATGTTTCAGAGGGTTAATATAATATAATTTATAAGAGCTGTGATGTAATTTATTAAATTAGTTAAGGTTTTTTTAGTAGCATGTTTTTCAAATTATATTATAAAGGAATAAGCATAACTATAAATTATATATATATATATATATATATATATATATATATATATATATATATTACCTTTATTCAAATAGTAACGACAAATTAGTATTGTCATAAATAAATACAAGATTTGATAATTTTTAAATACATAAGAAATAGAAACATAAACATTAATATAAATTTGTTTTCAAAATTTTATTGAAAATTTGATCCAATCAAATGAAATATATTTGTTTTAAAAAAACATGATCAGTCAGTTTTTTATGGGACTGGATATGCAGATTTTCTTTTGAATCTAAATCTTTCAAAATAATTCTACATCTTCCTACAACACTATTATTATAGAATTATAAGATATTTGCATTACTCTTTCATCAGTAAGATGCTTTGTCATTGTCAGATTGTCACACTATAATGCTGTTTTCGTTGCCTACTTTTGCACATGAACCTTTTATTTAATCCTAGTCCTAGGTCCCAGACCCAATTATAACCCACTTTGTAATAATGCTGAATGACATGGACTTTCCAAAGTCAATGACTAAGATGCGTTGGTAAAATATCACCAATTAAAAGTTAGGAATAATCTCTTTATTTCTTTTACAAATGCTATTATGGAGCCAATTTAGATAAATGCATTGTTTCCAACTCATTTTCTTTCTTGTTAAAAGCAATATAATATAATGATTTCTCATAAAAAAAAAACAATCATAAATGTCATTTCAATAAGCATAGGACAATTTAAAATTTCAAACCAAATTTAGTAGAAACAAATAATAAATTGTAATTTACGGTTTATATTACAATTATGCTTTTTTCTCTCATTATATTCCTTCATCTCATGTAAATTTTTAAAAAATAAATTTATTTGTTAAAAAATGTATAAAGATATATGTTGCTAAAAATGCATTAACAATTATGTTTACTTAAAAAAAAAAACTTGCATTCATGATAGTGTGAGTGGATTAGGGTCCACGGTTGAATCCTTCAACCTAATCTAAGGGACAGATTATTTAAAAAAATTTATTCAATTCACTGATGTGTTCAAAAGTGTTAAACTTGATCTAAGTCAGATCAAATCTGAAGTTAGCAGCAAAGTTTTTAACACCACTCAACGTAACACTATTCCCTTTATTTTTTCAAATATTATTCTTTTGTTTGTTTAACACGATATAAAAAAATATTTAATAATTCAAAACCACATGATCCAGTTCTAAACTAATTTACTTATAGTTATCTCGAGTAAATTTACTTCTTGTTAGTTGAGAAAATTAAAAAATTATTGCTTACATAAATTATTTTAAAATGAGAACTCAATTAAAAAACTAAGATAAAAATAAGATATTAAAGGAGACAATATATATATATATATATATATATATATATATATATATATATATATATAGTGATAGCTCCCTCTCAAATTCTTCTGAAAACCCCCCTTTTCCTCGTAACAGTAAAGACTCAGACAATCAATAATTGATGACCATGTGACATTAAGATAACATCAAACACCGCTTCCTCACCACACGATGGCGTGCCCCATACAATATGATTGTCATACAAACATCCAACGGTTCTAGCTGCTCCTGATTTCCCGCGGTGTGTAACATTTGTCTGCGACTCTATATAATTCAATGGACGATTCAGAATCACTTTCCCATCAAGTTATTCTGGGCCCAGCCACAGTCAATCATTACCTTTCATCTTCCAACCGCGGAACCAGGTCCGTACGATGCTTCATAGCCACAGGACAATGGGCCATTATGAAACTGGGCCCAATTTATAAACTGTTAATTGGCACGGTGTTTTCTAGTAGAGGTGGCTGGTTAACACCCTGGCGTTGAACTTTTCGAAAATGGTGTGAGAGGTGTTAGTGCCACAAAAGATTGAGTGGCAAAGAGGATGTGTATGATGATTAGGGCAACGTGTCTTAATGCGTTTTAAATGGGCCCGGCCCAAATGGATCCAATTGTTGCTTTCACTCCACCAATTATAAGCCTTGCTTTTACACTTCCATTCCACGTGTTTCTTTCCTTGTCCTACTTCCACTACTTTACTTTACACTGCTTTAATTGTAATGACCTTATTTTTTAAGTATTATAATTAACTTAATATATTACTTTTAAAAATATTCTCTTCATGAATATCTCTCGTTCAAAACATAGTTTGAGACAGTGGTGTACGAACAAACAATATAACATCGTTTATTTAGATAATAAATTTCATTACCTTTATAAACAATTGCATTTGTGGATCTTGTACATCTTACGTAAAAAACCTTGTTTAGCAGTTTCTCGTATTTTCCATTTTCTGGTTGTTGTTGTTAATGATTAACTAGCAACGTTTGATAATGACAGAATGGTGACGTCAAGTAAATCTTACTCGTGGTTGGATGGTGAATTAAAGGCAAAGAATCTCGTGTTTGTCATTTTTGCATTACCTAACATATGATAAGGCTTCACCTTATTCGTGTAAATACTTAGTAGACTAAAATGATGCCATTTGAAAAAATCTTAACCAAATTCCAAAATCTTCGGAATATGGAAAGTATGAAACCCTTGTTGAAATATGAAGCTGTTTTCATATTTTTGGTGGTTTCAACTCTCACAACATACAACAATATTTCTGGTGCACCCAAAGCAAAATTAGAGGGAGGAAGAGTGAGAAAACGAGACATTTGCTGAAACTAGCTCAATGCAAACAAGAGAATAAGGCCGAGAAGGGAAAAATTAATGAAAAATATTTGTTATAGAATCATATTATAAATAATCGTTTTATTTTCTACTCTATTTCATTTTATTTGTTGTCATTTATTTCTGTTTCATAACTGAAGAAAGTGTAATGGTTGGAATTTTCAATGTCAAAAAGTATATTCTCCTAATAATATTAAAAAATGGGAAAACAAGAAATATAAACAAGTGGTTGAGCAAACTTTGGGTACGTAAAAGTCTTCATTTTCAGAATAAAATTTGTGGAACAAGTGGTATATTCATCTTCCTTCAACCCACCTACCAATTAAAGTACCACACTTGTTTTCTCACTTCTCAACTGTCAACTTCCGGACTCAAAATAAATTATAAACAAAATGACTCATGAGACTCTGTGGTCAAGGAACTCTTATTCATGAAGTTGAAATTCATTACTATTATGTTTTTCTATTAATATCTTGTTTATATAAAACATGTTGAGATTTATGCAATTCAAAAAACAAGAATGCCTCTACTAACGTAAGGAACAAGATTGAAGTTTTTTCTTACGTATGTTTTATGGAAAGATTTAAATATGACACATTATTTGCGTTGATTCCTTTTCCAGAAAAAAAAATTAGTAATAATGTAGAAAACTAAGAATCCATAGAAATGTAAAAGTTGGAAGAGTTACGAAAAGTATTTGCAAACACCATGGCTATGACGCCATCACATCACGTCACAAGCTTCTCCGGCTCCACGAGGGGTCCACATATGACGTGTCCCACAGAGAAATCGAAACGTGGCAATAGGCAATGATTGGAGGTTAAGGAGGAAGCAACACGTGGCGCGAGGAGAGAACGGCCACGGTAGCTGGTAGCGCACACGGCCCCGGGGGCGTTAGCAGAGAGGCAGAGACCTTCCGGAAAGTTCCGCCAAAATACTGGCCAGAAACGAAAGGCGGATGTAGCGGACAGAAACGCGACACGTGTCACTGGAACCACGCAAGCGTCCGACGTGGCACTCCGGTTACGCCGAAAATGATACTGCCCTTTTATGTACCAGCAGTGAAAAAGAGTGGGTACTTTCCGCTCGATAAGAATACAACCTCAAACGCCTGAAATAAGGGGAGAGTTTTTTCTTTCTTTTAAAAAAATAAATAAAAAAAATAAAGTTGTTTTCTTTGCTTATTGCATTGGGTATTCTGTTTTCTTCAGTGTTTTTGGTGGGAATCGCCATGAATGGCGAGGGGAGTGAAGCAATGCAAGTGGAGAGAGAGAGGTTGGTGTACATGTGGGGTTACCTCCCAGGAGCTCTGCCGCAGAGGTCGCCGCTGCTGACGCCGGTTCTCGTTAGGGTTCCGCCGTCGGGTTACTCTTGGAGAGATGTTTGCGGCGGCGGTTGTGGATTTGCCATGGCCATCTCTGGTGCCTAAAACTTTATTTTGTCTTTTCTATTTTTCCCCCTTTCTTTTTGTTGTTGGAGAAATGTAAGGTGTTGCTTCTCCCTTATATTTTTCTTTTCATTTTAATGGAGTCAGATTTTAAATTTACTGAACTCGGTTCTGTAGCCTGAGCTAACATTGAAGATCTTTGTGTGTGTGGTTTTGTTGGCCGCAGAGTTCTTTCCGTTTATTTTGAATTAGGGCGAAGTTGATATTTTGATAGAGTTAATTTTGAAAATTAACAACTCGTCCATAGATTTTACTTTGGAACTTGTGCGGCTGTGGGAAGAATTGATTCCAGTCGTTTTGCCTAATAGGGCACTTGTTTTTTTGTTTGATTAAATTATTGCGATTGGAACTCTTTCAGTTATTTGCCATTGTTATTCTTTTATGTTTCTGATATGTTGTTAGGGTTAATGGGATTCTTCGTACTAGTAACATTGACAATCTTTTTTTTTTGTCTCTGACTTCTATGACGCCTCACTTTTTCTCTATGCATTTTGTAAATATTTAAGTTTTTATCTCGCAGTCTATAAGATATGCTAAACTTTCATCACCCAAAGAGTTAGACCAACGAGAGAAGTTTAATATTTACAGTTTGCAGGAATGAAAAGTTGAGTTTTAAAATTTAGGATTAAAAATTAACGATTGTCAATTTTACAAGACAAAAGAACCTATTTTGTTATGTAGCTCAAATCATAGAAGAGGTCCCTAGCAGTTGTCAGGTTTTCCATACTACCCGTTTTGAGCTGGTTTTACTTCTTTTCATCAATCACTACCTTGGAACTGATTGTGGTTTGTTTTTTTAATATGCTGGCATTTATGTTAATGTCTTCAATACGACAATATAAGTGTACTTTTTTTTCTTTCTTTTTTATGTAAATGATATTGTATCGGTACTTAATGTCTTCGGTGTTCTTTCTTGATTTATTTTAAGTTATCTCAGTGCTAATCTTTCTGCTTTCTATCTCTTAAGACACCCTTTCTCTTTTTTACATTTTACTAACGTAAAGCATTCATTATCACCCATACTTTGTTCCTTAATCAGAGCCTGGAAAGCTCATAACATGGGGTTCAACAGATGATTTAGGCCAAAGCTATGTTACATGTGGCAAACATGGGGTAATCCGAAACCATATAGAGTGATACTGTTCTCTCTCTTGTTTCATTTTCACTCAACTGACATTTTATAATTTCTTTATAAAGGAAACTCCAGAGCCTTTCCCTCTTCCAGCTGAAGTGACTATTGTAAAAGCTGCATCTGGATGGGCACATTGTGTTTCTGTGACTGGTAAGATTCATTTACTTATCTTGCTTGCCAAGGAAGGAAGATGTGATTGTAAAAGGAAGGCATAAATTAAAGTTGAATCGGAAGGTTTGTCCTCTTGGATAATTTATCAAATACTAAGCTAATTTCCACAAATAATTAATCCAAAACGAGTCCAATAGATTGTCTGTCCAAAAAACATGTTTTCTTACTTCTATCATCCTACATACCTGTTTTGTTGTTCCAATGCAGATTGTGGAGAAGTTTACACGTGGGGATGGAGGGAATGTGTTCCCTCTGGTAAGGTATTTGATGAATCAACTGGGGTAAGCTCTGAAAAGGATGTACCGGGAAGGCAAACCTCATTCTTGACGGAGCAAGGTATGTTTGACCTCTTTATAGTAGTCATTTCTCCATCGCTAATGTTCCTTTTAAGAGGTGATCGAAGGTAGTAAAAGTGTACTTAAATAAGAGTAAAAGATAAGAACTATTATGGCATAGGATAGTGTTTGAAAGCCGAAGAAAAAAAAATTCCCCTTTATACTTATTAAAAAATATACTTAGCCTTTATCTGTATAACTAATGGAGAGTGGTTTTGCTACAGTAAGCCCTCGTTCTCAAGGCTCAAAATCTACTGGAGGAACTGCTTCTAGTACCAGTGGAGAAGAAAGCACAAAGAGAAGAAGAGTGTCTTCAGCAAAGCAAACAGTTGAAACCTCATCTTCCAGTGATGATGCTCTAACAGCATTGCCGTGTCTTGTCACACTAAACCCAGGCATAAGGATAGCAAGTGTTGCTGCTGGTGGTCGCCATACCTTAGCATTATCAGGTATTGACTTTATTAACGGACTATTTGGTAACCAAGGCCTAAAATTTTATGTATGTTATTTTTATATATAATGTGAGCATTTTTTGGTTGTAACAATGTTTTTTGTGCTTTAGAAGATCAATTATGCAATCTAAGACTTGTTTTTAAGTGTAATTTTCTGGAATTTTCAGATATAGGACAGGTGTGGGGTTGGGGCTATGGAGGTGAAGGGCAGCTTGGTTTGGGTTCTAGAATACGAATGGTGTCCTCTCCTCATCTAGTTCCTTGTATTAATTCCTCTTCTTATGGTAAAGATATGTCATTGTCACTGGCTCGAGGAAGCATGAGTTCAGATGGGCAAAATTTCAGAGTTCCTGGAAGTTATATAAAGGCAATTGCCTGTGGAGGTCGACACAGTGCTGTTATAACAGGTAAATGTGCACAACTCTATTTGTTATCTCAAATGAATACCTTATAACAGCTTGCATTAGTTTCTTTGGGGAGCCAAAAGTGAGAATATCCACTTCATTTGTAATGCAGTTCATGTAAATGGTATCCCGTTGGTGTTTAGAAAGAGAAAATTGGTTCTACCTTATATGGGACAAGCAGACAATGAATTGTATGATTTGATGAAAGGGAGAAACCATATCCTAAATTCCTGATAATTATGTGAAATACCTTTAAATGTTGTGCATTTCCAGATGCTTGATTAAGAGTCAAGTGGTTACTTCCCAATTTACCATATAACATACAACTTCCATTATTGCTTATTATTTCCTAAAATTCTTCTGAATCAGTTATGGTGAATTTTACACATCATAGTACTGACATCCCATTGTCTTCCTGTTCAACTGACAGATGCTGGAGCTGTGCTTACATTTGGTTGGGGACTTTATGGACAGGTAATTTAAGGTGAACTTGAGATGTCTTTGGTCTTCTTCTCTACCCAAATGTTTTTATCCTATTTGGCAGTGTAAATTTTGTGCAGTTACCATTTGCTTGTTCTCTTTTTCTTTTGTGGCTACCTAACTACATATATTATTTATAGCAATACAATTGTAGTGTTTTCCTTCCCAGCAAATTTTGTCAGAATTACTTGTAAATAAATTCCTGAGGTGTTCTAATCTGTGCTAGCTTGCTTGGATCCTCATAGTAGAAAGCATATTCTGGAGTGAATCAGTCTCGAGGCAGACCATTGTGTTCACCTGCTGGGGGCCTTGAAGGGAAATAGATAAAATGAAAAATTATTAGATGGAATACTCGAGTTTTCTTGATATGAGATTTATCATCCACTGAATTTATACCTTCCCATTGATAGTTCCTTTTAGGAGTAATTGCTTTTGTTCACATATCAACCACATATTTAGTTTGCTAGCTAATACTTCCTTGATACTTTAAATAGTGATATGCAGCCGATCAGCTAAGATTGCTTGAGGCTTTATTGCATGAGAATTAACTAAATTTTCTAGGGTTTAGATTTTGGTCAGTTGAAATCTATTCACTTCTATATCATGAACTGTTAACCATACTTTAGAATCAACATGTAGGTAAAGTAGGATATGGTGAGCAAAAGCAATGTAGATGTTGAAGATGAGGTTCACTCTAACAAGGGATAATCTGTTCTATTACTTTACAATATTTATCTTTCTGTTCGCTCTGTTGGTTGATGCATGCTTATGCTTGTTATACTAAACTAATGTAATGTTGTTTTGGAATAGTGTGGGCAAGGAAGTACAGATGATGAACTGAGTCCGACTTGTGTATCTTCCTTATTGGGTATTCAAATAGAGGGGGTTGCCGCAGGACTGTGGCATACTGTGTGTACATCTGCTGATGGTGATGTATATGCATTTGGTGGAAACCAGTTTGGGCAGCTGGGAACTGGTGCTGATCAAGCAGAGGTATGCCAATTGCCATTCCATTGAAACATAATTTTTTATTATATTATATATCAGTGCATTATGGCTATCAATGTCACTATTGCTGTCTGCTAAAGCTCGATAATGCATTTCATGCTCTTAGGTTGTTGAATTGACACATTCTGTGATATTAGTTTTAATTTTGAATGTTGACCAGACTATGCCAAGGCTCCTGGATTGTCCGAGCTTGGAAAATGTCAACGCTAAGAGGATATCTTGTGGGGCTCGTCACACTGCTCTAATAACAGGTATACTACAACACAACTGCTAATGGAATTTTCATAACCATGTAGGCAAAACTATTCCTTTAAGGGTTTGTTTAGATAAACTTCTCTATAAACTCTTATAGGAAAGCAAAATAAGAAAAAGTTTTTCCATAAACTAAAAATTTGTTCATACATAAATCAAAAATAAGAATTTGGGGAAGTTATAGGAGAGAACTTCAAATTAGTTTAAATATAAGTTAATAGAGATGTTTATTTTATTTTCTTATTTTTCTCTCTTAGAAGTGTTTATGAAGAAGTTTGCCTAAACAAATCCTAAGACTGAAGTCACATTAATGCATATCTAAATACTGCTGGGCTGGAAAACCTGCTTCATCTCTTTTTTACGATAGAATCCGGATGGTTGTTCAAATATTGACAGTGAGCCCTTAATATTATCCTTTTTCTTTCATTATTTATTCTTAAGTGTCTTTGACCGGATGTTTTGAGATTGTTATTTATCCTTTAGTAAATACAACTGGTTGAAATCACAAAATATTGGAACAAGTATTCTTTTTCTTATTAAAAATGTAGGATGCTGATGCTACCTTGAAGCAGGGTTAATGGTGAAAATATTCTTTAGGAGAGTTCAGGAATAATATTTTTCGGGATGATTGACTGACTGCAAATAGTTAAATGTGGTCTGTAATTTAGTAATGTAGCTGAATATATTTCTACAATAATGTAGCTGAATAAGATTACAAATTCAATCTTTGCGTTACTGTTTCTGCTTTCACAAGGGTCATACACGCTCTTCATTTTGGCTGGACTCTTAGGTGATTCTTATTAGTTCTCCTTTTGTTTTTTGTTTCTTCAAGATAATGGAAAAGTCTTCTGCTGGGGATGGAACAAGTATGGACAGGTGATTATATTCTGCAGGATCATTTCATGTGACTTCTTCTAACTAACAATCAATATTGTTGCAATTTCTACTAGACAACATTCGTCCATTAAGTGATACTTGCCTTATAAATTCTTAGCATTCTTGTACACAGTTCTAAGTTTTAATTTATGAATGTCGCAGTTGGGCCTTGGGGACGTGATTGACCGTAACATTCCTTCTGAAGTCACCATCGATGGTTGCGTAGCTAAAAACGTTGCATGTGGCTGGTGGCATACGCTTCTTCTGGCCGAGTCCCCCACCTGATGTCATGTCATGTGGCTTCCTCAATCCTCATGACCCAATTTTGTTAGCTAGCTGTTCTTTTGTTTGGTAAAATTATGAATCCATATGCATATGTATATGTACATACAGTAGTGGTATACATATGACATATGTATATATGCTTGTATTCTTTCATGGTGTGAATCATCATATCATGACTGTCTATCCAATAGTTTTTTCTGGTTTGGGAAGGAAAATATTGGGTCCTTTTCATCTATGTAACATTATTATTCATAGTGTATATTTTCTTTTTATTGTATAAATTAACCACTGTAATTAGTTTGCACCATCTCCTACCATGTACTTGTAGGGGCTATGAGGTGGTTCTCTAGCTTTAGCATATATATATTTATATGTGTGTGTGTGTGGGTGCGTGTGTTTTTGTGAGATTTCATCATACATGACGTAATATGTGTAGTTATTTTTAGATTTTTGACTAGTTTGGCTCTATTAACTTTGAAAATGAGAGTCACCCACAGATTTGAATTTTGAAGAACTTGTTCTTAAAAAAATATATAGATGTTTCATGATAGAGATGAAGATTAGAAATATATTTCTTGTCTAAACAATTGTGAGACATGCTAAATAATATTGAGTCACAATCCTTACGCAATTCATGGAGTCAAAGTCAAATAACAGAAGCTGCTTTCTGCGGATTTTAGGCATGGCTATACCTGTCATCCAAGTAATATATTCTCTTGTGACGGCGTAGGGAGGGTGGATTAGCGTTAGGCAAAATATTATCACATGAATGAAGCACCAAAATTCGTTGTTCGTAACCACTCCGATGATTGAGGCTCAATTTACATTCGGCTAGGAGATTGCCAAGTTTCAAACCTATTTCTTTGGGACAATTGATTCTTTCATGAATTTGTTAGTCTACCGCCGAAAACTACTATAAACCATTACATTCATCTTCTCCATTATATATATATATATATATATATATATATATATATATATATATATATATATATATATATATATATATATATATATATATCTTTCTACACCAAATTTTTTCTTCTATTCGCCCTTCCTTTCTTTTCTTTCTCACCCCTTGCAATTTCGTTAAAGTTTTGTATGATCAATGAACCTTTCTGTTTTTTCCATCACCTTTCCTCGACGAGATTTGTGAGTATAGGGGATTTTTTTCTTGGTTTTGCAAATGCACTGACTGTGTGTCGTGGAAACTCATTCTACTTATTACGTTGTTGCTACTACTATTTATCTTATTCTTTGTACTTCTGCCACTAATATAGAATTTGATAACTGCAATCCAGATGATGGAAAAGGGATTTGGAATTTACTATTTGCCAGTATGAAGTAGATATTTTTATTAAAAAAATAATGTTATTAGTTATTAAAAAAAATAAATCATTCACACCTTTCAAAATTTATACCTTATGAGAGGAAGGATGAGACAAGAGGGAAAGAGGTATAAATATAATGTTTGACATAACGTGTTACTCTAAACTATTAATGGTAGAGTTGTGCATTTTGTTTCTTTCAAAAAATCAAACAAACTAACTAAATCATTTAATGAATCATTTTTTTTTTTCAAAGCAAACCATTTTATAGTTTGACAAAGTAGTTAAGTATCTAATTAGTTTTGTTTTGGTGAATTATATACTATAGTTTTAATTGGCTGTTAACCAAACTAGTTTTGAACTTACTTTTAAAGCTTGAACTAGTTTCAACCCCTTTCTAATGTTCTGCAAAACCAATTCCAAATCTAGTTTTGAAGCAGCTAAATTATTGGAGGAAGGCATGCTGATGAAATATAAAATATGTTCCTTGATCCACCTAATATGCAAACATCCAAGAAATTGAACTAGTAGAGGTCAACCCTACAAGTATCCATTGATTTACAGATTAAAAAAAAACTAAGGTACAATTCCAACTCTAAACCTTTAACTTTCAACTGTTTTTTAAGGTACCAAGCGCGTAAATGTTGTTGCTGTTAAAGGGTTGACCAAACAAATCACTATCATTTTTAATCCATAAATCTTTGGTTGCCACATTTCTTTAAACAAAATTAGAATTTCACACCGATGATAAAACTTCATACTTAAATTACAGAACTAATACATGAGGTATTGATTAAGATAAATTATTAATTTAGATTATTATATTACTAAAACTAAGTGATAAAAATAAAATATAAATCTCTATCTTAAAATCTAACTCGCTAAGTGAATAAATCTTTTATATATAAAAAAGTTAACTGATGTCAACATTCGGTGAGAACATTAGATAGTAATTCTACACATAAATATAATATTTGTTGAAATAATTTGGGTAATGTATTTATATGATACATAATTTAAATATGTTAGGGTCATTATTTATTAAGCCAAATAATAAAGTGATCTGACTAAATTAAAATTTTGGCTAGAGACATATGTCATAACAATAAAATTGTGTAGAGACTATAAAATAATTTCTAATTTTATGAGGGACCAAATTAGAAATACTAAAACTTAAGTAATTAACCTAATTCTGGTTATTTAATGGGTCATGGTTCCCTTCTGGGAGCATTCCTTTCTTTCTATCCTCATCAAGAGAGAAAATCCAGAGAGCAAATAAATGTACTCTTCAGGTGGAAGACCATAAGATCAATAGTGCTCTAAAATGGACATCATCATTATGACTAATTCAGGTACGCTTTCGCATTCAATCTACAACATGTTTATGAGTATGAGATAACGTTTATGTTTGATCATTAGAATCAAAATCAGGATCATAATTATTAGTTTTCTAACAATTGGTATCAGAGTCAAGGTCACGAGTTCGATTACTGATGGACAATTATTAAGGGGGAGATTGTTGCGGGTTGCACAATTGTCTCGTGGCGGAGGCCAGGTGAGCCAAGTCACAATTCAAGTGGGATTCCTCGTAGGACAATTGCTGAGGGAGATATTGTTGCAGGTAACATCAATTGTCCTGTGGCGGAGGCCGGGTGAACCGAGTCACAATCGAATTTTTCAAGTAAAAAAAGTTGCACTCTAACTAATGGCTATAGCTTTTGACCTAGTGGTAAGCGCTCAATCCTAACAATTGGTATCAGAGTCGCTCATACTTGATTCATGTCTGTCTTAGGAAATATTTAAAATTTAGATTCTGTTTAATTTATAAAATCTCAATTTTTGTGAACCCTAAAATTTAAATTTGAGGGTAACATCCCTAATATGATTCTGCTCGCTGATGAAACGCGCTAATTCACTGTGTTATGCGATCCCCAAATTGGCTAATTCAGAGTTTCTTAAAACCCAATCAATTTCATCATAAAAAGATAAAGTTCCATCATTGTAGCAGAGGAAACTATGAATTCTTCTTCTTCTTCGTTTTTTCCCTTTTGTTTCGATTTAAGTTTCAAGTTTTACTGAGAAAGAAATAGTGTTTCAAGTTTCAATTTTTCTTGTATTGCATTCTCTGTTCTCTTTGAATCATTTGCTTTTTTTTTCTGGGTTTTTTTTTCCGATATCTTTTCATGGTGGATATGGATGAGTTTGGAATTGAGGGTGATGTTGGGGGAGTTCCCAACACAGAGGATCTTAGGCAACTGGTGAATGTTTCCAGATATATGACTGTTCTTATTTTATTGTCTTTATCCTCTAGGGGTTTAAGGGAAGTTGATGTTAAATTCCCTGCTTAGGATTTGAGTGATTATTGTTTAATCCTCTTTTGAGCAGTGTGTTAAAGATGGTCAGAACTATCTCTGTTTCATCCCTAGTGTGATTCTAGAGAGGTGTTCATCCTTAGTGGGATTCTAATGAGGTGATTGTCTTTTGAATTAGTTTGTGTTGTTAATTCTAAATAAATAAATATTAAATATTTGATTTTGTTATATAAATAAAATATTCAATTTTTTGGTAGTTTAATATTTTTTGTGAGCAAATTGAGTCAATAAGTCACCAAAGTAACCTCTCTTGAATTGGTAGTTCGTAAAAAAATATTGAATGTTAATGTTTGTGTATATTCATGCGAGTATTAATCGGCCCAAAGGAAAATTAATATTTGGCCGAATTGCATACACACTTGTAATGATAAACATGTGATAATTATAAGGATTTGTTTGGTCGATGATAAATCAATCCAAAGACTGATTTGTTGTTGGACGTGCTTTATTGTCAATGTTTGATAATTACAACAAGATACCCCTAACAGTTAATATTACTGTTCAAAGACTTGATGTTGATGGTGCATTGGGTGTCTTGAGATGGGTTAAACCATTATTTGAATATATATATATATATATATATATATATATATAATTATTTATTTTTATAATGTGTAAATAATTAGTGTTTCTTCTGTTCTTAATTAAGCTACAATTGCTTCTGTATCTGTCAATTTAAATTCTGTTTCGATCCTCAATAGAACAAATTTTAAGGCCTGAAAGGAGAACATTAATATTATTCTTGGCTGCATGGATATGAATCTTGCATTAAGGACTGAGCAACCCCCTACTCCTACGAATTCTAGTACTTCTGAACAAAAGAGATTATGAGAAGTGGGATTGCTCAAATCGCATGAGCCTAATGATCATTAAGCACGACATCCCGAAGGTGTTTAGGGGCACTGTATCTGAAAACATCACAAGTGCAAAAAAATTCCTTGCTGAAATTGAGCAGCGCTTTGCAAAAAATGATAAGGCGGAGGCAAACACTCTTCTTCAGAACTTGATCTCCATGAAATATCAGGGCAAAGGAAATATCAAGGAGTACATTATGAGCATGTCTACTATTGTTTTTAAACTCAAGGCACTAAAACTTGAACCCTCAAAAGACTTGCTCATTCATTTGATGTTAATTTCTCTTCCCGCAACGTTTAATTAGTTTAAGGTATCTTACAACCGTCAGAAGGATAAATGGTCTCTTAATGAACTCATTTCACACTGCGTACAAGAAGAGGAAAGACTAAAGCAAGACAAGACAAAAAGTGCTCATTTTGCAAGCACCTCCAAGACTAAGGGCAAAAGAAAGAGATCAGAGAATCTCGAGAAGGAAGCTGCTAAGGGTCCAGAACAAAAGAAACAAACTCAGGAAAACAAATATTTCTTTTGTAATAAGACTGAACCCGTAAAGAAGAAATGTGTTAAATATCATGCTTGGCGTGAAAAGAAAGGTATGTTTCTTACTATGGTATGATCTGAAGTCAATTTAGCGTTAGTACCTAGTAACACTTGATAGTTAGACTCGGGTGTAACTACTAACATAAGTGTTTTTATGAAGGATTGCCTAAACTACTGGAAGCCAACTGATTATGAGAGATGAATATTCGTTGGAGATGGCAAATCGGTGGAGGTGGAGGCTATTGAACATTCTAGATTATTATTGTGTATTGGTTTTTTATTTAGATTTGAAAGACACTTTTATCGTGCCGTCATTTCGACGAAATTTAATTTTATTTTCTTATTTGAACAAATCAAGTTATTCTTGTTCATGTGGAAACAATGAATTCAATTTGTCTTTTAATTCAAATATTGTTAGAACTGGTTCACTTTTGGTATTTGCTTGATAATGTGACCACCTATAATGAAACTCTTAATACATAATCTTTTGGTACTAAACGTAAAATTGACAATACTCACTCAGGTGCATTATGACACAGGCACTCAGGTCACAATCTAATCGTGACATTTGGGCTTGTGTTACACTCTTAAAGATATGGTAAGGAATATGATTTGTCATTCCACCTTACCGGAATATCTCTGGGGAGAGGCACTAAAGACGACAACTTATATTATAAACAGAGTACCAACTAAAGAAGCTATCAAAACACATTATGAGCTTTGGACTGGGCGACAACCTAGTCTGAAACATTTCCATGTGTGGGATTGTCCAGCTGAGACAAGACCTTATAAGCCAAATGAAAAGAAATTGGACTCCTGAACAGTAAGTAGTTGTTTTATTGGTTATGCTGAAAAATCCAGGGGATATAAATTTTATGATCCCACATTAAAGACAATTTTTGGGACGAGAACTGCTACGTTCTTTGAGGATATTGAGTTTGGGGAGAAGAATAAGATTAAAAACTTTTTCTTGGAAGAAGAATTAGTAACAATTCAAGAACCAATTCAAACATTTACTTTTGATAAAATAAGTTCAGAACCTCCACAAGACATTGATGATGAACCATATACTCAAGATGATTTGGTTGTACATCAAGAACAAACTCAAGATCATCAAGAACCTGTGCATCATGAGCCAATAACTTTGCGAAAATCCACTAACAATAGTGTGATGGAAGATGACTTAGTTAACCTCCATCATGCCATGCAAAGTTTGACATGCATGAATGTAAATCCAGGGATACTCCAGTTGCTAAGGGAGACAAGCTTAGTCTCAATCAGTGCCCAAAGGGGAATTTGAAAATTAAAGAAATGCAGAAGATTCCCTATGCATCAACTGTAGGGAGTTTGATGTATGCCCAAGTATGTGTGCGTCCAGACATAACATACATAGTTGGGGGCTCCAGGCAGATATTTAAGCAATTCAGGAATGAACCATTGGAAAGCAGCCAAAAAGTGTCATGAGATATTTAAAGAGAACAAAAGATTATATGCTCACATACAGGAGGTCAGACCAGTTAGAGATCGCTGGATTTTTTTACTTAGACTTTGCAGGATGTCAAGATAGTTTGAAATCCACTTTAGGTTACATTTTCATGTTGGCAGGTGGTGCGGTTTCTTGGCACAGTGTCAAACAAACCCTTACAGCTTCATCCACTATAACAGCAGAATTTGTAGCATGCTATGAGACATCAAATCATGAAATATGGCTGAAAAATTTTGTCACAGGGCTACAAATTGTGAAAGGCATTGAAAGACCACTTAAGTTATATTGTGACAACAAATCAACTGTATTGTATTCCAACAACAATAGAAGCTCGACTAAGTCAAAACACATCAACATTAAGTTCCTAGTTGTTAAAAAAAGAGTGCAGAGTAGACAAACTTCCATAGAACAATTAGGTACAACCTCTATGATAGCAGATCCTCTAACTAAAGGACTTCCGCCCAAGGTCTTTCATGAGCATGTTGCTCATATGGGTGTTTTACAGTTTGAGGAATTTGTGGTTTAGTGAGAGTTAGTCATTTTCATATATTTTATGTTCTATGTTTAATTTAATGTATGTATACATTGGTTTTTTGGACATATTTGGTTATCTATAGATATGCGATTTTTCGTTCATTCATTACATTTTGTACATTAAGGTTATTATATCGATCTCGATAAGTTGAAGTTTGAACCAGTTGAAAATAGATGTGTACATATCACCTTTACGTAATTTTTCATGCTACACATTTCATGATGAATCCATGTCATTTTGTTATGTCAGGATTAGTAATCATTGTTGGTTTTAGTTGTGATGATGCAATGAAAAGCTGGTTTTGTTCTATATCCTGATATGATCAATGAACGAGACTTTTAGAATATGCTAAATGAATGTAATGATAATTTTGAGTTCATAAAGTTTAACACATTTGTAAGGTTGTAAGGACATATATATTTGTGACCAGTGAGAGATTGTTGACAAATTTTGGATCATATATATATATATATATATGATACATAATTTAAATGTGTTAAGACCATTATTTATTAAGCCAAATAATAAAGTGATCTGACTAAATTAAAATTTTGGCTAAAGACATATGCCATGAAAAAAAAATTGTATAGAAATCATAGAGTAATTTCTAATTTGATGAGAGACCAAATTAGAAATACTAAAACTTAAGTAATTAATTTAATTCTGGTTATTTAATGGGTCATGGTCCCCTTCTGGGAGCACACATACAGAACGTAAGTCTCAGTTCCCATTCCTTGCTTTCTATCCCCATCAAGAGAGAAAATCCAGAGAAAAAATAAATGTACTTTTTAGATGAAAGACCATAAGATCAATAGTACTCTAAAAGAGATATCGTCATTATAAGTTTATAACTAATTCATGTACTCTTGTTTATGAGTACGTGTTAATGTTTATATTTGGTCATTAGAATCAAAATCAGGATTATAATTATTAATTTTCTAATATAATTATTTCTATTACATATAAAAATAATGATTTATGAGACAAATGAACCACACTCATTCGTTTTCCTTTCTATTGCTTCACAAAATCTTTAACTTGAAGCATTAGAGCAAAATAATTGGTTTTTTTAAATAGTAAAAGTAATAAATATTAAAAGAAATGTGAGAAATAAATAAAACTTATTTTTAGCAACTCTTAAGGTTGTCGTTTTTGTTTTAAGAGTTAGTTTTGAAGGTGTAAAGGTATACTCAATTTTGTTTACTTGTTATCTTTATGTTTTTTTCTCTCCCCATATTAGGAGCACGACACATATGATCCATTATTATTTTTATTATTATTAAAAAGAAGAAGGTTTATTATTAATTTATTTTGGTTAGTGAAGCAATGTTCTAGATGACTGGTGGGCGAATGGAGAGATGTCATCCTTCAAAGATTCTATCTTCTTTTCTCCATTTATTTCCTTTAACAAATTTTCTCTTCAATTTCATTATATCTACCCAGTGATGGGAAACTACGTTAGGGGTATTTTTATACATCTTTCTAAACATATCTACCAACTGGGTAAGTACTTTCCTTTATATATAAAATCGAATTATATTCATATCATTTTTATTAAATATTACATATTTTCATATATATATATATATATAGATATATTTAATTGGATATTTTTCTTAAAAAATTTCTTTTATATATATTATATATACGAATATTTATATTTAATTCTAGTGTACGAATGCCACTGCTTCATTCTTACTCTACCTTTATTGCATGTTCAACAAAAACACCTATACTATTATATTTATATATAAACTTCAACTTCATAATTCTATTTTTTTTTAAAGAGTTGACTGGTCAAATGAAGCTTCCACCTTAGAAAATGACTGTTTTGGGTATACTCTCTATTTTAACTTTTGTTTCATAAATAATTGTATTGAGTTATGATAATGAAATTTACTTAAGTTATATCAAATAAAAATGGATGATATATAAAATCCATGTAATAATGGAGTTTCTTAAGCGATCGGAACGTTGAGTTATTTTGAGATATATGGATGTTGCATGAAAAAAACTAAAATTATATGACACATTTATTGGACTTCTGGTAATTTAAAATTCTGATTATTGTTCTGGCAAGCTTTGATAGATCCGTTTTTTAAATAAAAGAAAATAAAAATGTGTACGATCTTATTAAAGATAGTCAGTCACAAAGATTAATGATTTATTAAACTAATAAATACTCCATAGAACACGGTTTTAAAATAATATAATGAAATCAGTTGATTTTTATTATTATATTATTATGTCCCTTTTTTTCATATCTAAAATCTATCACAGACCTTTTAAATTAAAGAATTAAGATTTAAATCTGCCACTTTTGATTTTTTTCCTCCCCTCATACACACATAAATTATTCAAAAAAATTTCAACCATAATGATAAATATGATAAACATACCATTATTAAATACATTAATATATATATATATATATTATTTTTTTTATTGTCTGGATAAACTAAAGTTTTAAGTTAAAAAATGAAAATTAAAGATGGTATTTAATGAGTTTTTTAGAAACATATTATTACAAAATAGATTTACTAATTATATTCTACCACTAGAAAACAATTCCTTCCTAACGCGTTTCTTAGTAAACACAGAAAGCATCGTACAATTCAAAATTAAAATGACCTCAATTTAGCCAATAAAGCAATCATAGAATAGAATAAAAATTGAGTACTGTTTTCATAACACCCAATAAACCATCACAGACTGTATCGTTTGTGCATATAAATCACAATAAGAAACAGTTATAAATGACTATAAAACACTTGATAGAATTATTGGAAAAAAAATTATAAACACATAAGTCAATTTCACACGATAATATAGTTTTACTAGTAGAATCTTGACTAAATTATTAATTTAGTTTTTCAAACTGTACCATTCTGTCAGTCTTTGAAATTAATAAAAAAGTTTCGATTCTCAAAATTTTCATCAAAATTCTTAAAATTAAATGTTTTATTATTACTTTGTTTCCAAAACATATGTTATTATTACTCAAAACAGGTAATTCTCAAATAACAAAGTATTTGACAATTGATATATTTTTAATTTAATCTAAAATAAATTTAAAATAAGTAAAAATACATATTTAAATGTTTCACTGAAGCACGTATTATTTGGTCAATCACAATTATTATTATTATTATTATTATTATTATTATTATTTTTTATCAACTTATAATTTGTTTATAGATTGTAAGATTATTTTCTAATAATATATTATTTTATCACTTAAAATACGATAATGCTTTAAAAATATAGATAATGCTTTAAAGTATAATTTTTTTTTTCAAGATCTTCCATTCAAATATTAAATACATAATTATGTTAAATAAAAGTTTTTCTGTCATAGCAAATTTTCAAACTCCAACGTAAGTATTTAAGAAGAAAGAACACGCGATTTGAACTCCCACTTCTCCCATCAATGGAGTCCATCACCAGAATCTTCCTCTTCGCAATTCTGTTACTAATGCTATCACGCGCCCCGCATGTGTCCCCCGCCACGTCGTGTCCCGCTTGCGGCAACACCACGGTGCCGTTTCCCCTGAGCACCACCTCCACATGTGGCGATCAGTCGTACAAAATCCGGTGCAGCTCCGGCACACTCATCTTCGAATCGATGAACAACTCTTACCCGATCGAGTCCATCGACGCGAAATCGCAGCGCCTTGTGATCCGGCCGGCGCCGCTCGTGCAGAACACGTGCGTCTCCACCGATAAGGTATACCAGGGGATTCAGCTCAACAACACCCTCCCCTTCAACATCACGAGTTCCAACACCATCGTCTACCTCAATTGCACTCTCACGCTCCTCCAGTCCCCCCTCAACTGCTCCGCCGCCAGCGCCTGCCACGCCTACATCAACGCCACTGCCTCCGCTGCCGCCTGCCAGAGCGGGCCCCTCTGCTGCACCTACCGCACCGGCGGCTCCAGCAACTCCTACATGATTCGCGTCAGAGACTCTGGCTGCAGTGCCTACTCCAGCTTCGTCAACCTCAACACGGCTCAACCTGTCAACCGCTGGCCCGAACCCGGTTTGGAGATTCAGTGGGTCTCCCCCAGAGAAACCGTGTGTGGTTCCCAGGAGGATTGCGACTCTGCCACGTCGACTTGTGGGCCCGACGCCTCTTCTTCGCGCGGGATCAAGAGGTGCTTCTGTCACGATGGGCTCGTGTGGGACCCTATCCAAGGGGTGTGCGCTAAAAGTGAGTTGTACACGATTATACCCCTCCCCGCTTTTTTATTTTCTCGCGTTAACTTAGTTTCGAAATTGGGTTTGACTTTTTTTTTTTGCAGAAATTACTTGCCTGAACCCTGATGGTTGTGACTCGACTAACAAAAAGGCGATAATAGCAGGTATTTCATCTCACTTTTTGGTATTTTAATTTCTCCCTTTTTAGTTTAGAAAAAAATTAATGTTTAGAATATTAACCAGTTTAATAGACATAATGCATGTATAGATTAAAGTTTATTAACGTATAGTATTGTTTTGCAGTACCAAATATAAGTAAACGTAATTTCAAGAAAAATTAAACATATCACGATGAGTTTACTGAGAAAACGTCATTTAAAAGAGACCAAATGGTAAACTTAACACAACACGACCATATGTTGTTAGTATAAAAGAAGTTATATTATCAGTTATCTGGGAGTCATTATTAATATAATAATTTTTTGTTATTGTAAAAGTTAATAAATTTATCATATTGTGATGTGAAGATAATGTACTACTTATTTAATTAACATCAGCACATGTATTATTAATCTAACTTTCGAAAAAATTTAGAAAAGTCTAACATTTTTAACTAGATAATAATATATATTTGAATGGCAATTGAACTGTGAATTGCGAGTGGTTTCTAACTAAATTTTATCTGTGAATATGGTATTGTTTAGTAATAAGCGTCTTTTGATTGCTATTTGTGAAAGGTTATGGTGTTTTGACATCACTAGTTGTAACACGGATTTGTTAAAAGAAGTTAGGGTTGTTTCTTGCGGACAATGGGCTGCGCACATTATAGGTGAACTAATAATTCATATACAATGAAATTGTGGGAGAAACAATTTAGGACATGAATGATGACATGTGAATTGAGGCTTTGTCAACAATGAAGGTATGACAAATATAAATTGTATATGTGACGGTTGGAAATTAAATTCAGGTCAAAGGGATCTACCTACCCAAGAGTTGTGAGTTAATAGAAGTGATAAATTTTTAATTTGTATTTAAAAAACGAAATAAATGTGTACTAGTACATTTTTGTGTGAAGTTAGTGCTGATAAATTGCTCGTATACTTCACCCATTGAGGAATAGAAAAAACCAAATAATCTTATCAATATCCTTGATGAATGAAAATTTGGTGGCGATTCTAACACTGGTTCCGTGGCCTCTTCGTATGATGCATTATTTGTTTACACTTTGATGGCAACAATGTCCAGGTTCAGTATGTGGGGCTGGAGCGGCAATCATCCTTGCCATCATTGCCTTTGTACTCTACAAACGCCACAGGCGCATCAAAGAAGCACAAGCACGGCTAGCTAAAGAGCGTGAAGGAATTCTGAATTCTAGTAATGGGGGCAGAGCTGCTAAACTTTTCAGCGGCAAAGAGATAAAGAAAGCCACAAACGACTTCTCCAGTGACCGGCTTCTTGGTGTTGGAGGCTATGGTGAAGTTTACAAGGGCGTTCTTCAAGATGGTACATCTGTGGCCGTCAAGTGTGCCAAGCTTGGCAACCCTAAAGGCACCGATCAAGTCCTCAACGAGGTTCGCATATTATGCCAAGTTAACCACCGAAACCTTGTTGGTCTACTTGGTTGCTGCGTGGAACTGGAGCAGCCTATTATGGTTTATGAGTTCATAGAAAATGGTACTCTTCATGATCACTTGCAAGGTCAAATTCCCAAGGGCCGTGGTTTGCTTAGTTGGACACATCGCCTTCAAATTGCACGTCAGACTGCTGAGGGTCTTGCTTACCTTCACTTCATGGCTGTGCCTCCTATCTACCACAGGGATGTCAAGTCCAGTAACATTCTGCTAGATATCAATCTGAATGCCAAGGTTTCAGATTTTGGGTTGTCTAGGTTGGCTCAGACAGATATGAGTCATATCTCCACATGTGCTCAGGGGACCCTTGGGTACCTTGATCCTGAGTATTATAGGAACTACCAATTGACTGATAAGAGTGATGTTTACAGTTTTGGGGTGGTGCTTCTTGAGCTTTTGACAGCTCAGAAGGCAATAGATTTTAATAGGGCACCAGATGACGTGAACTTGGCAGTTTATGTGCACAGAATGGTGGAGGAGGAACAGTTGATGGATGTCATTGATCCAGTGTTGAAGAATGCAGCTACCACTATAGAGCTAGAGACTATGAAGGCAGTGGTATTTCTGGCATTGGGCTGCTTGGAGGAAAAGAGACAGAATCGACCTTCAATGAAAGAGGTAACAGAGGAGATTGAGTATGTCATCAGTATTGCCTCAGCAAAGGTAGTGGAGTAGCTTTTTTATGTTGTCGAGTTGTTTGACGCTGTTCATTGAATTTGGTAACTTATGGTTGTTTGTGGCTGCTAGACTAAATTTTGAGTCCTGGACTTTCAGGCTCTTGTTTTGCACATGTATCATATCCTATGTAAATCTATTGTTACCTTGCTGAATGAAAAAGTTCTGCTGTAAACCTCAATTTGCAACAGCTGTTTTAAATTTCGTCTTTCTAATCTGCATCATGTATTCAAGGTTTTGAAATTGGATTGATTTTTCAACGCAAACAATTACCCATGTGGACTCTGCCTAACAGCAAGGAGACTGAAATTGAATATATTATCCTATACAATTTTCTTGGGTTTGAGATTTGATATGGTTTAACAAGTCCACACGTACCTAACAAAATATTTTCGCAAGCTGGGAAAAGTAAATTCAAGTTTATAAGCCGAGTAGGTTTCAGTTAGCTAGTAATTCTTGAACTGAAAAGACAAGAACTTGTAGGCGAGAGTAATTCTAGTTTCCATTATATCACAGAAATTCAATCAGTAAAAAAGTAAGTTGATAAAATCCTAGTGACAGTGAAGATGGATAAAATTATAACGAAAACTACAAGAGTGATGTCAAGGAATAGGAATATTAGAGAAGAACGGAATGGAATGTAAATTTGCAATTTTATTTGAACGGTAGCTGGATTGAGCTAGTGAGCACATTCACAAACTTCCATTTTGAACTTCGAAATAGAAACAATGATTTATTCTGAGGACTAATACCACTCCATCAACAGCTTATAAAAAATAATATCACACGCTCTAAACATAGGTTAAACCAACAGTGAATTTAATGAAAGATTGTTAATAGCTTCTTAGACACCCATCCACCAGAACGAGGCCCGTGCTGAAAAGGTGAAGGTGCAGGGGCAGGGGGTAGAGTTGGAGGCAGTGTTTGGGGTTGAACTGTAATAACAAGCTTTTGGCCAGCACTGCAGTGATCTCCAACACCACATATGTACCATTTTCTTCCAGGAATTGCCAATACAATACGATCACTTCCGGTGGTAAATGCTTCATTTGCTGGAGGAATCGTGCAGCCCTGGAATGCAGTTCCATTCACTTTGAACACGTTGTGTTCTCCAACAGCGTACTTGAACACTACAAATCCATAAAATGAATGGACATTATTATTATGCAGCACTTCTTTCTACTCTAGTATCACTGTACACTAGTGATAGCTTTCAAACGTAATCATATATACTGCAAACTAATTGATATATAATTTTTAGAATCATTACAAAAATCCATAATTCTACCTTATATGAAATTTAAATGATGCGAAGAAAATATAAAATAATTTAATAAGTTGATCTTACCAAGTACGTCTCCAACATGGAAGGTCTTATCTGCAGCCCAAGCTGAGTAATCAAAGCCTATTGTCCATCCATGATCATCCCCAACTACAAACTCCTTGCCCACAGCAATGGATGGGAGGAAGATGGTAGCAATGAACACAAGTGTGCTGAGGGGTGAAAGAGCCATAAACTACAAATTAATCTCTGTTATTTACGAGTTTATTGTTAATAAATCTTGATGTTGTGAAAATGTATACGTTAGAAGAGATATATATAGACCTTGGAAAGAGAATTCCAATGCTGTGATTTTAAACATGTTGGAGATTGTAGACGGCTATGGACGGCATGTCATGCATGCAAGTGTTGAAGTGTCATGTGTGTCCAATGGAGTCTTATGGTTGTGACCTGGTCAATAAAATCATAGGATATCGCGAAGAAGAAACAAATATGACACAATGATATATCACAGTTCACTACTCACTGATATATAATATATAATAAAAAAGCTTCTCACCATTTGTTATCAAACTAATGAGATGTAAATACATTTATCATTGATATTTAATAAGACATAAATATTTTAACAATTTGTATTTATTGTAAGTGTGTAGCTTTCTTACATTAATACAGAATTACTATACATTTCGAAAAGAACAGATAAATTCTTTAATACAATTTTATCAAAAACAGTTTTGTTCTTCATAAATGTATCATTTGTAATTATCAGTCGATTAGTGGCAGTGGTTAAAAATTTAATAAAAATAAAAGTTTTAATGTAAAACTAAAATGTCAATTTAATACTAACACATCATTGGTTTAAAAATAGAGGAAATACTAAAGTGCTTTTTTTAAACAAACTCTATGTAATGTCGTAATTACAATGTAAATATCTTTTGTATTATTAATTCAAATAATTATGTACGACAAAATTTGTTGATTATTTATAAAATTGAAGTTAACAATATAATACATAAAATAAAACTATAAAACGGATTAAGTCTAAATTTTATTTATATTGAAATCAAAGCTTTATTGAATGCAATGTTACCTTTGTCACATTTTTTGTCAGTCTCCTCCACGAGGTTTTTCTAGGGAAGATAATTAAACTTCTCTCCCTCCCGATTTTCACGGGAAAAAATCCGAGTTGACTGGACAAGTGCGAGTTCGAATTTTTCCCGCTTTAAAAAGTGGGGACAGGGATGGGTAATACAATCCCCATCCCGACTCCATCTCCGTCCCCGCTCCGACTTTATATTTAAATTTTAATTTTAAAATATTAATATTTTAAAGTATTTTTTTTTCTATTACATATAAGGTCATTTTTTTATATTTCACCAATTTTTTTTCTTCTACCTACTTTTTAATTTTTTTGTCTTTTTTAAATATTTTATATCAATTAATTTATTACATTATTCTTTCTCCTACCTTTCAGTTTTTCACATTTCCTTAATCTCTCCCATCAATTTGTTTTTTTTTTCAATCTTTTCAACCAATTTGATGAACACAAAGTTAATTTTTATTTATTCTTTATCTTTTTCTAAATATTTTACATAAATCTTAGTAGTAACTAATATTATTTTATTTATAATTTATATTTATTAGGTTTTATTATATCATATTTTTTTATCTTATTATTCTTATTTATCATATATCAAATTTTATCTTAATAAAATAATTGTATTTTAAAGGATTAAAGGAATTGATAATTTAAATTTTTATTACTTCGAACTAATTGAATAAGAATTAACTTATTAAATATTTCCTTATAAACTATATATTTCATATTTTTAAATGACAACTTAAAAATGAATTAACTTATATATATATAATCAAATGTTTGAATACAAGTATTATAATAATAATGTTATAAATATTCAAATATTTGAATATAGTGTTATAATAATAATAATATTATTATAAATAAAAAATGATTAAATATTTCTTTTGCATACATATTTTAATATAAATATAATAAATTAAAATGTATATTTAATTAATAATAATTATAAATATTTATTTATATATAAAAAATAGATAGTAAAATTAATTTATTATAAATGTAATTATCTTTTTAAAAATAATATAAATCGGGGACGGGACAAGGACGGAAAACCCGAAACCCAATAAAAACGAGAATGAAGACTTAATTTTTAATCCCGACAAAGATCGAGAATGGAGATGAGGATGGTTAAAAAAATCGAAGGCGGGATTGGGAAGCAATCGCCCGTTGCCATGCCTAGTTTCCCTCATGAAAATGAAGATACATAATTTCCATTCAGATTACCTTCCCCACCATCCCTCACTGTATTCAACAGTTTCCTCCAACTCCAAGAATAATCATGAAATATTATGACGTTTCACAGGCTTACATTTCTTTTGGTTCAAACTTCTAATTCTAGTCAAAAGGATAACTTTCACTTGTAACAAAAGTAAGAAGTAACTATTACAGCAAACATGTAAAAAAAAAAAAAAAATACTGACAGAGAACAATTTTATATGCCCAAACATTTTTCTTAACTATTATTTAAGTGTTGTTATATATTTCTACAAATTTTCTTACTTGCTTGATAATTTGCAAAGGGAAAAAACCAAAAGTCAACGCGTGGTTTGGTTTATTACACCCTCATGGCTTTGACTGCAATTTAAAGAAAACGCAGAAGAAACTTGTCCAGCTGACCACCATTTTTTATTTTCACAAACCACTGTTAATGGCAATTCTAAAGATTTAAATCCACAAATTTTTGTTTCAGTATCTCCAGTCATAAATTAAATCATGAGAATGAAAAAAAAAAATGTATGTACTCATACGTAAAGATTTTTGTTTCATCAGAGTATATGTTAATTTTTATAATAAACCCTCCAAAAATCACACTAAAATTACTTTTTATACGAATTTTCGAACTAGCTTAATATTTTTAAAATGATGAACATGAATATTTGTTAAACTCTAGAAATTTCTGAAAATAATTGAGTGCATGTTTATTTATAAAAGGTAGCTTCTGGTTTTAGGGATAGCCGGATTTATAGGGGATATGAATATATACACAAAGACTTACCAAGAATGCTTGCTATCTTTTAGGGTTCTTTCAGTTTAAGCAAAATTGAAGGCTTTTGCTCATATTTTGTCAAAATGTTTAATGAAATGGCAGTTATATAAAAACTTTACACAATCTTATATAACAATACTTTTCGTGAAAAATCACAAAAAGCATCCAAATATAAATTTATTAACTCTGTTGAAAATTTGAAAGAGAAAGGTGTTATTATATATATAGTGAAATTAACTCTCACAATAAAAACACGTAAAGTAGTTGTTAAGAGGTTCCTTTTTTTCGTATTTTTTTCAACATATATTTTTTCTTAAAACAGGTGTGCATCAGATTTCAGAAATCGTATTTTGATAGTGTAGCGTTTAAAATAAAAAATAAAAAATTATCCAAACTAGCGTAAAAATAGGCATTACCAGAGTTGGATGTATGCAATGGGAAATAATTTGCTTTTAAAAACGTAAGTGAAGTTAAAAGTTAAATAAAATAGTGTAGTAATTAATAATAGTTGGGAATAAAAATATCAGAAAAAGTAGAAATTAATGGGATTTATTTCCAGAGTTATAAATTATAATATTGATAGACAAATCTATCCTCTGATTTAAGGCTTTTATTAAGTGCATAAATTTATTCATGGTCCAACACGGAAATAGTTTTTATGTAACGTAGAATTTCCTAAATAAAAAAGTTAAACTTAAAACAACTTGAAAACATTTGAAATAAAAATGGCAACAGGTTTTGGATTTGGATATGTTTTTTGACAAATAAACTAACCATTATGGTTAAAAAAGATAAAATGTATTTTCATTTTTCTTAAAATTTTTAAAATTTGTTTTCTATTCTTCTAAATAACATTATTAAGTGTTATCCAATTTACTTTATGTTGAACAATAAAGTGTCACCGAAACTATTCACAATAATTTTTTGCGACTAATGTTATCAGTCACATACTGAATTGTGAAAAGGGAGAAGAAAGAAGAAAATGAATTACGAGAAGTACCGCGAAAACCGTAGGCACCGACGGTTTCACCAAACAAGGCCTTAGGTTCCTTGAGAGACTGAAAAGGAAATCCAATTAATTAATAATTAATTAATAGTTATATTAATGAATAAGAAACAAAAAAAGCGTGCGTAGTTTATAGCAATGTAAGGTTGGCGAGAATATAAAGAAGGACGATGACGAGCGGTGACTAACAGCACACGTACTGAACCGTTGGGTTGTTCTTCGAGACCCATTCTGACTCACCGGGTTGACTCGCTCGAGTTTGGGGGTATCTGATTCGCCCCCAGACGGATCTCAATTTTCTCTGAGGTCAATTCTGTTCTCTTCGTCTTTTGATTATTTTATTTTATTTTATTTATTTATGTATTGTTGTTTGCTTTCTGCATGAATTGAAATGAGATGAATGTTTTATCTGGCAATGTAATTTGCGTTTGTTCTGATTCAAAATTCATGGCTCCTTTTTTGAATTCGTATTTACTCCGTTTTGTTGTGTCATCTCGCGGTGTTTGTGTAATTGCATTGTGCTTCAGTCTCAATCTGTGTTAAATTGCATGAAAACAATCGTGTACATATCAGATCTGGTGCTGGTGTGATGCATTCGGTAATTTGACATTTTTTTCATGGATTCGGTAATTTTCTGCTTTGCTTCAAGTTAAGCTTGTGAAGTATTGTATAAAAGTATGAAAATATAAATACTGCTGGAATTTCTGATATCAATCGGGTTGATCTCATGGGCTTGGGTTCAATGGATCTAGAAGATCCATATGGTGCATGTTATTTGTAAAGGCTAGCTTCTACAAGATAAAGACCAACAAAAAAGCTTCAGCTAGATAAATAACTCCCTTGTATTTTTCCAAGATGTGCTCCTTTTGAGAAATTTATTCCTGAAAAGAGTGGACCTTTTCTCGATGGTGATGTCACTAAACTAAAATCTCTAACGCTATCCATTGCATTTCAGCTAATTCAATCTTCTGTTTGATGTGTATATAGTGGAGGCGTGTAAGAGAAAGTGAAGGTTTGTAAGGAGTTAATTTTGACAACATATGTCAAATTTGATTTTCCTTAAATCCAATATCAACCATCTATATTTGGTCATATCGTAAAGATTAACTCCTCGTATAAAAGTATGCTCAATATAATAATACACACCATTTCATGCATTTTTTTTTCTCTCTGACTCAATTCTTGATAGAGCAAGCAATGTAGAAAAAGTGACTGTTGGGAATGAATTGCATATCACTGTTTTACGTATTTATTTTTTCAGTAGCCAAACTTATGTTCCTTTCTTTGGCAAAATTTGTTTCTCTAGTGTGGAACTAATGCAATGCACTTTACATTGGGGACTTCTTAAGTGGAGATTCTTTTCATCATGGAAGTTGTGCAGGAAATCTTCTTACTTTGAAAGAAGGAAATAGCCTCATCCCGAAATTATCATCAAAATGAATGTTTACCTTGTACGGAAATTCTTAAAGATAGCACCGTTTATGAATAAACCTTGCGCTAGACCGAACCGTCTTTTTGTCTTTCTCATTAAAAGCTAGTAGCATTGTCTAGTTGGGTTTTGTCTTTGTTTCATATCGGGCTAAATCTTATGCTTCATTTTACTTCCTTTTTCTATATCTATGATGTAATAAAACACATAATTGATCTTGTTGCTGCATCTTTTAGAATTTGGACGAGTGTAAAGTTTTCAGGCTCTTTTGTCTTAAGCTTTTTTGAGAAATTGTTCTTTCTTTCCTTTTTTTTTTTTTTTTTTTTTTTCATTTCAGTTACCATCTTAGCTGCATTTGTCCCACGACCTCAGGTGCAAATTCTTTGTCAGTTGATTAATTTTTACAAACGTCAGACCTGACATTCATATATATAATCTGCTTCTAGATTTATAATTTACTGGAAAAACAAAGAGCATCATATCACAATGAAGGCGCTGATTTTGGTTGGAGGGTTTGGAACAAGGTTGAGGCCTCTGACACTCAGCGTTCCCAAGCCTCTTGTTGATTTTGCTAACAAGCCCATGATTCTACATCAGGTATAGCATTTTTAAGTCTTTTTTCTTAAAGTTAAGTCTGTATACTTCATGAGTAAATTAGGGATAGGCTTTGTCTTTTCATTTATTGACTCTTACATTGATGAATTGTTCATACCATGTTATTTTATCCAACAAAGCACCATGAGTATAGCTTAATTCTTTCAATGCTATGATTTTTTTTTTTTTGAGTTTTGTAACACTCATATGATAAAAAAAAATACCTCATTTGTTATTCAAATGATATTAGAATTAGAAACAATAATTGATTTTTTCTTTACCAATTTTAGTATGTCAAATTACAGACTCTAAATTTAATAAGTGTTGATTGCTCTCAGTAGCTGTTGTCCACATCAATAATCTATTTTTGGTAGATAGTGTGGCTGTTTACTGCATTTGTTGATTATATTTTCTTCCACCCTTTACTCAAGAAGTGAAAAAAATTGTTCTTGCCTTTTCTACTCATTTTGTTTTTGTTCTCTTCACCATCTCATCACTGTCTGTGTATGCACTGGTGCATACTTGAATACGGGTTTGTAAGGGTGTATATCCTTTTTGTATAGTTCTCTTAATACTCTTAGTGTACCACCATACTAATTTATCTTTTAATTATACTTGTTTTACAGATAGAGGCTCTCAAGGCCATTGGAGTGAATGAAGTGGTACTAGCTATCAATTACCAACCAGAGGTAAGGATTTCATATCTCCTCACCCCGCTATGCTGTTTTCATAATTATTAATGTAAATAAAGCCTTATCTGACTTTGGAACTTCATCTTGCAGGTTATGTTGAATTTCTTGAAGGAATTCGAGGCAAAACTTGGCATCAAAATCACTTGTTCTCAAGAAACTGAACCACTGGGTACAGCTGGCCCCTTGGCTCTTGCGAGGGATAAGCTGGTAGATGGCTCTGGAGAGCCATTTTTTGTTCTCAACAGTGATGTTATCAGTGAGTATCCACTTAAAGAAATGATTGCATTCCACAAAGCCCATGGAGGAGAGGCTTCCATAATGGTTACAAAGGTAACTGATTTGAAATGAATATACACACACATACATATCTATCTCTTTCTCTCTCTCTCTCTCTCTCTCTCTCTCTCTCTCTATATATATATATATATATATATATATATATATATATATATATACAGATTTGAGCTTTCACTTTCTTATTTATATACAGATTTGAGCTTTCAATATCTTATTTTTAGGTCGATGAACCATCGAAATATGGTGTGGTTGTGATGGATGAGACTACTGGGCAAGTTGAGAAATTTGTAGAGAAACCAAAGTTGTTTGTTGGTAACAAAATCAATGCTGGAATCTACCTATTGAACCCCTCAGTTTTGGATCGAATTGAACTGAGACCGACTTCTATCGAGAAAGAGGTGTTTCCTAATATTGCAGCAGCGAAAAAGCTATATGCAATGGTCTTGCCAGGATTCTGGATGGACATTGGACAACCAAGGGACTATATTTCTGGCCTGACACTTTACCTGGACTCACTGAGGAAAAACTCTCCTTCTAAACTTGCCAGTGGTCCGCACATTGTGGGAAATGTTATTGTGCACGAAACTGCCAATATTGGTGAGGGATGTCTAATTGGACCGGATGTTGCAATCGGTCCTGGCTGTGTCGTTGAGTCAGGTGTCAGGCTTTCACGCTGCACGGTTATGCGAGGAGTTCGGATTAGAAAGCACTCTTGCATATCCAGCAGTATCATTGGATGGCATTCCACTGTAGGGCAATGGGCCCGAGTGGAGAATATGACTATCCTTGGAGAAGATGTCCATGTTTGTGATGAAGTTTACAGCAATGGTGGTGTAGTTTTACCCCACAAGGAGATCAAGTCAAACATTCTGAAGCCAGAGATAGTCATGTGAGGTTGCTGTCTTCAATTCATAGCATGTGATTAGGAAGTTGTAAGTTCTTGATTCCGATGTGTTTTTATTTGTTTTTCTTTATCCGCATCCCAATCCATTTCTCTTTCCTACATTTTGTACAAGTTAGTTTCGTTTAGAATGAGTGATGCCATAATTTACAATGTCGAGAGGTGCGTGTCTTTGTAAAGGTTATAAACTTGGTCGACTGTTCCTAAGTTGTGTAATCTAAAATGAATTATCTCTTTTTGCCTGGATTTCTTTGTAATTATTTGAGATAAAGTTGGGCTATGTCATAATGGAAAGACTAGTAGACTTTTTCGCAGTCCTTGCTGTGGGCATTATATTTATATGTGTTCTGCACTACTTGTATTCTGCGTGGGATCCACTGGGGATCAAGAGTTACCCTGTTTAGATCTTATCTGGCACTAAATGATTAATGTAGTTGTTGCATTAGTATGATGGTGAAATTGGAAATTCATGGACGAATGTGACACTTGTTAATCAAGGTTTAGCCTCACTTAGGAGTAGAAATAATAATTAAATCTAGATCCGTCATCCTTGTCTTGATAGAAAAAAAATCGAATCATCCTTGTCTTGATAGAAAAAAAATCGAATCGAATTGATTGAGAATTAGGACAAGTTTAAATTTTTCCTATTTTAAAAAGTCGGGTGATGAAAACGAAAATAGTAATATAATTTTTATTTTAATCCTGACTTTATATTTAAATTTTAAAATATTTTTTTTATTACATATAAAGTTTTTTTTTATATTTTATCATTTTTACTTTTCTTAAATCTATTTTTAATTTTTTTAATCTTTTATATTAATTAATTTATTATATTATTTTTCTTATTTTTTTAGTTTTTTACATTTTTTTATCTTTCAAATGAATTTATTTATTTTTTAATCTTTTCAACCAATATCATAAATACAAAATTAAATTCTTTTAATAGATTTTATTATGTTATATTTTTTTATCTTATTATTCTTATTTATCATATATCAAATTTTATTTTTAAATATTAAAAACATTAATAATTTAATATTTTATCAGTTTGAACTAATTAAATAAGAATTAACTTATTAAATATTTTATTATAAATTATATATTTCATATTTTTAAATAACAACTTAAAAATAAACTAACTTAATTTAAATATATAATAATAATAATAATAATAATAATAGTAATTATTATTATTATAAATATTCAAATGTTTAAATATAATATTATAATAATAATATTATAAATATTATATATATATATAAATAAAAAATAATTAAATATTTTTTATCTACATATTTTAATATAAATATAATAAATTACATTATATATTTAATTAATAATAATTATAAATTTATAAATATTTATTTATATATAAAAATTATATAAAAATAGTAAAATTAATTTATTATAAATATAATTATTTTTTAAAATAATATAAATTGAGAGGAGACAGGATAAAAAAATCTGAAACTTAATAAAAATAAAAATGAGACTTTAATTTTTATGTTCGACAAGAATAAAAATAATTAAAAAAGTCAAGAATAAGTTTGGAGAAACACGCCACTTGCCGTTGTCATGGCTACGTAAGAGGCAACACCAGTATCTGTCGTGTCGTCATCATCAGAAATTTTATTAAAAAGGAAACAAAAAGAAGCATTTGAACATAATGTTGAAAGTGAGAGTTGGATTTACGTAAAATAGTATATATTATAAAACACTGGAAATCTAAAATAACTGAAAATTATATCAACAAGAAGAAGGTGTATTAGACGGCTACAAAGATGTCCAGTAGCCATGTTTCCATTCGCCATACGAACATGTTCAAGGACATAGTCATCACTAAATTTAGTATTCGATTACAAAATATGACCCTAAAATATGCATGATCACTTAGGTCACTTCTACCGTCTTTAATTAAAATATATTGAGCTTAAATGTACATTAAAAAATAAACTAAAATCAATTTTTAATTAGTTACTACAAAGAACAAAAAATATATCTTTTTAGAGGAAATCAATATATAATTTATAATACTAATAAAAATCCTTATCCGCAATGGATGCTTGAAGGAATTCATGTTTTACTCTCAACAATGTCGGCAGAAGTTCTCTCTAATGTGACCGGTTTAAGCCAAAAGGTAGCAGCTTTCCAAGTAAGGGGAAAGGAAGCGTGATATTCAGAAGCAACCCGTGTAACTGAATCACAAAATAAATAAATAACGGAAAAGGAAAGGACATTGTCATTCCTATAAACATTTTGATGCAGTCTTTGGACACGGAGTTTGATGAAGGTGAAGTTTAGGAAAAAAATTATATAAATACTTATAAGTCTTCTATAAGTTTACACATATTTGAAAAGAAGTTAAATAAAAGAATTTCTATTAAAAATTTAAAGTGTGTATAAATATATTTTAATTATGTAAAAGGTATAATTAACTTTTTTTAATTATTTTAGATAGTTGTGGAGAAGTTTTTTTTTTTTGGTATAGTAATAATGAACTAAAAGACAATTACCAAAAACTTAAATTATTCAAACATAGATCACGCAACTTAAAATCTGGTTATATAAAATTGACTTATATTTGTTGTGTAATTAAGATAATGGTTTTAAATGATCCAGAAAAGTATTTAGCGGAGAGATTTGCAAGGATTAATAAATTTTGCAAATATCTTTAAATTTTTTTAATAACATTTAAAAAAGAGGATATAAACCTAATTTAATCTTACAGAGCATACCCTCCTTATATACTATATGATTTAACTACAAATTTAGTTAATATGTGATTTCAACTATATAAATTTAGTAGAAAGTATTTCTTTTTCTTTTTATATTCTGTATGTCTTAACCACGTGAGTAATGGGTATTTCATAGATTTTCTTTGCATAAATTTGCTTTGCAGCATAGTTTTGAAAATAGACCGAAAGAAATATTACAATATGTTTATGTTAGTTTCTTATAAAAATTAGCTCTTTAACAAATTTTATAAGATTTTATGGATTAAAAGGTATTGATTCTTTCTTTTAATATAATATAACACTTGAAAAGTAACGAGACAAGAGAAGAAAATCATACAAGTATTTTATACTGGTTCAGGTCAAAAGATCTTATATCTAATTGTTAATCATTCTAAAAGAGGATTAACTCAGTCACTAAAATAATAGTTCAATCATATCAACAAATTACAAATAGAAAGGATTAGAAAACCCTCTCTTGAGTCACATAAGAGATGAACACTTCTTTTTAAACCACAAAGGATGAAGACAGTTTTTTTAGAGACAACACAACACTCAATTCACTGATAAACTCATTCAGTGATTCTTATTGCCTTTTGCCCATATTAAGTTTTCAAAGTCCCTTTTTGTTCATTACTCAAAGTTCTCTTAACAAACACAACTCTTAACTTTTGAGTATAAAAAAGGTTGTCCTTTTTAGAGAGCATGAGAGTTCCTTTAAATAGAATTTTCAAAAATTAGGTTAAAATTCAAAATTTAAATTCATAACTACCTTAGATAATCGATTATCCTTAGTGACAGTGGCGGATATTCTTGGGAGCTGAGGGGGGCCGTGACCCCCCCAAAGTTTTATAACTCCCATGTAATTTATGATTTTGGCCCCCCAAACATAATGAACATTTAATATATTTACTTGTATATTTACAATTTTATCCTCTCAGCCCCTCCTCAATTTTGTAACTCTCATATAATTTATGATTTTGTTTCCCTCAAACTTAATTATCATTTAATATATTATATATCTACAATTTTATCTTTTCAACCTTTCATATTCTTTTTTCTTTTTATTATTTATTAATAATATATTATTTGGCCTCCCAAGATCAATGGTCAAGATCCGCCATCGCTTAGTGATAATCGATTATCACAAAAACTTATATTATAAAACCAAAGTTGTCCAGAAGAATCGATTATTCCAGAACGATAATTGATTATTCCAGAGCAATAATCGATTATTCCAGAGTCATTTTCATAAATCAGATTTTTAATTGGATAATCGATTATCCTTAGTGATAATCAATTATCACAAGTGCAGTTTTGATGAAAATGAAACTTTTGTGAACAAACTAAGCGCTGACTATTTTAGACTCTATTTTTTAGACTCAAGATGACTAAACAGAGTTATTACAAACTATTATAAATGTGTATGAGTCTTCTAATCTTGAAGTCATTTGTTCATGTATCATCATCAAAATCATATCCATGCATTTTCAACACCTACTTAGTAGAAAAATAAATAATACAATATGCCCACTTAGTCAAAACTATATCTTTTGCCTCTTAATTGAATTGTATATTGATATTTAATATTAATATTATTTATTTATGAATAATTATACTTATTTAAGAGGTGTCACCCACCATTCACCTTTCAAACTTTATATTTTATAAAATGATTATGCACATTAATGGTTTTAAGTAGATTATGAAGATGGACATTATTTCCAATCACTTGTGTACTCAATTAAAGACCAAAGTGGTTGCACTGTTATTCACGTGTAATTTCACAAAAGAGGAAAAAGTCTACAACTCTGAACAAAGCCTGATATTAATTAGCTGAATAAGAATTCTCAAAGTCGAAGAGAGCTTTAGTTTCACTCTGGAAGTTTCTTTATAAACTATCTTGTTTTAGTAGTTTTTACCTCTTTTTGACAAAAGATTTTATTTAATATCATTCATGTGCTTTAATCATAATCATCCTTAATGATAGTAGACTAGGTTTGGACTCTAATTATGTATCTAAAAATTTTAAATTAGTTAAATTTATTTTATCTCATCTAATATTGAAAGATAAATAATTTAGAATAGGAGAGAATATATGTTAATTTTCATAATGTTGAGAAGAAAAAATTAATTAATATATTTATCGAGTTACCTCAATAAAAATATAATTACCACTTCATTTATAATTGAAACTGATTAAAATTTTAACAGCATATTTGTTGTATAGGATTCTTTATTTTTATCATTAGACCGTCCATTGAAGATCAGTAGTTAAAAAAATCAGTCTCGTCTTATTATTATATTTTTTATTTTTTATTTTTTCTTAATATCCGATAACATGTAACTTATTATAAATAATTGCATATTTGATTTAAATCTCTTGTATTTGTAATTTATCTTAATAATAATTAATTAAGTAGCTTTTTCTTTCATATTATTCCTCTCATTCTTACAAGTTCAGGTAAATGATTTCCATTACTTGTTATTTTCTCTATCCCCGTGTTAGCCATTGACTAACCTACCGTTTAATTAGTGAAATGCAACGGACAGAAGAATTTTTACTAAAAAAAATTATTTAATTCAAAAGTTCACAGAAGATGGAAAAATAAAAGGATAAAATATCTCTCCTCGAACTTTTGCTCTTGTTAATATTGGGATGATATTATTTTCCCTTCCCTCTCTTTCCACTGAAAAAATATCTCCATCTTCCTTTGAACCAGAAAATAGCATTTTCCCACTTTTTTGGAGCCAACGATGAAGTTTTTTACTGTTTGCACAACTGTAACAACTGATATCAGTTAAAAATATCCTAAACAAAGGCAATCAATTTCCTAACACTGGGAAGCAACTCTCTTGTATAACAACATCATGAACATAAAATCAGCAACAGATGGCGTAAACATCTTCCCCTCTATTGAATTGTACAATTTTACCTCCACACTAGACAAAATCAAGCACAACCTAGTGACCTTCCTTTTCTCCCCTCCTTCCATGAATTTTTACTAGTAAAAATCAAGAATCAAATAGCAAGGTTTTTGTGGGTGTAGCTAACTGCTTTGTCACCATCCACTATCTGTCCACTTCCTTTGAGAATCCTGCACATAAGCAAATGAAAATGGTTGTAATATCAGTTATTAACCTTACATAAGCCTATTGGTAGTTTTTGGTATGTGGCAAATCTAATCTATTCACGTAAGGCTTTTGTACCTTGTGTTGTTCAAATTGAGCATGTCAACTAAGAAAGTGAATGAAATGGCTGATTATACACTAAAAAAGGTTTGTATTGTTTCTAAAAGCATTATAATGAGTTAATGACCATCAAGCTCATACCATCTGGTTGTTAATAATCCATCAACTCCTACTGGACCCCGAGCATGAATCCTGCTTGTACTTATTCCAACCTATAAAAAGTCCCATGACATGAAAGTTAGGAACTAAATCAACAACCTTAGCATAAGATAATGATTGTTAAAAGAATGTTTATAATATCGTACCTCTGCACCTAGACCAAATCGTGCCCCATCACTGAATCTTGTACTAGCATTGTGAAAAACAGCAGCACTGCCAATATAGCAAACATTATTTTAATAACTACTTTGTAAATGTGCCGAAATTTGAAGAGGTTGATTGCTTAAAAGAAAAGGGGTTCTTGTGTTTATACATTGCTTAGTCATAAAAGGCAATTAAATTACACAAAATACTGAAATGTTGCAAACTAGAAAATGCGATAAGTAACAGGAAATAAGAAGACATTATATATCAAATATTACCTGTCAACTTGGCGTAAAAACACATCAGCTACTTCATGATCTTCTGCAACAATGGAATCAGTATGTGCACTGCAACGAAGGAGAAATGTGACAAATTTCAATCCAAGTCCACATAACTGCTATAGATCCAATTTGAAATGAATCAGAGGGAGATGGATGAAAGGGAAATGTGCTTCCAACACATTTTCTAGAAATAAAGAGAACCATGCCTTCCATAAAGATTTATATGATCAATAGCTGCATAAACATCATCCACAATTTCAACTGCGCATGTCAAGGAATTGTACTCGTGATGTAACGATCGAGCCAGTGGAATATTTAACAAAGGACTTGCCTTTGGTCCTCCGAACAAGGTAACACCTACATAAATTTTAAACCATTTCAGCATTCCAGAAAACCTTACAACCTACACATAGTTAATTCAGCTTCAAGAAACTATTCACCAGTCTAATAGAAATGTTCGCCAGAAGTCGTACCTTCTGTCCGTAGGTCAACAGTAATACTATTGAGCCATCCTTTCTCTACTAAGTCCTTGTGAACAAGAAGTGTTTCCTAAAAATTGAAATTTGAAAAGAAAAAATAACTGGCAAACCAAGCATGCACTTTCATCCAATACATAGAATGATAGAAATTACCATGGCATTGCAGCCTGCTGGATAATCTATTTTTGCATCCAGTACAATCTGCTTTGCCATCTTCAAATCAGCAGATTTATCAACATAGACATGACAAATTCCATCTGTTTGGCAATAATGTGGCCTTATTATGGTAAATTCATTTGACAAAAGGATTTACCATATAATATCAAGCACTTTGCTTGCATGTTAAGCAGAAGGGTCTTACCAGCATGACCCAGAACAGGAATTTTAGTCGAACTCTTGATCTGAGAGACAAGTTTGTTGCTTCCTCTCGGAATCACCAGATCAATTACATCATCCAACTGAAAGAATAACAGAATGCAGACTCTAGATTTTGTTATGGAACCGATGTTCAAAGTGAGCAAGTTCATTAATCAGAAATTATATCTGCTTTGTATTTACCTTAAGTAGCTCAGGAATTTCAGCTCTTGATGTCACAAGTCCAATAAGTTTTGCACCGACAGAATCTGGTATGGCTTCAGTAATAACCTGAAGTTTCAGCGTTGAAAAATTACCCAGAAAATGTTTATTAATGAGACTGCAAAAATCAAATATATAATTTAAAAAGAAAATGGTTCGCAAATTATCATTTAATTTAAAACTAAACTTTGTGCAAAATTGCATTTGATCTCCTAGCCTCCTTGCCTCCTTTCAAGAGAAGCCCATTCCCACTTCGGATTGCCAAAGAAGCTATCTGTTCACAATGCAGATAAACAACATAAAATCAAAAGGTAGTCAAACTAGGCTTTTTGTTCCTTGAACTGCAATTTAGACATTTTTTTTTAATTTAAAAAAGTTTCATCCTTTCATGTGATTTGCAAAAAAAAAAAATCATATTCTTTTAAAGTAAGGGCTGATCACAGCTTAGTAGTAATGTAAGCAGTCCAAGCATGTCATGTATAGACAGAAAATTGAAAAAGAAATGTGAATAAAGGCGAGGAAGGGTAAAATTTAGAAATTGATGCAGAATATTAACCAGGTATTAACAGGTGGTGAAAAAGTTTATTTACCTGTACTAGTGCTTCAGGGCGAGACTCAAAAATGATTAAAAGAACACCTAAAGGAGATGATGTTTTCTCCAAAATCAGGCCCTCTGCAAGCTAGATAAAAAGGAAGCCGACAGAGATATTATAGATCAGTAACTATTATTAGAAGTCAAGTGTGCATGAAGAACTTTTTTAAACCGTATACTTTATGACTAAGCAGATATTACACCCACACTGCGCAGTTCAGACAGCTTTCTTAAACAAATTTGTTTATAACACAAACCATTTCAGTCTTTCTACTGACATAATGTAAAACTAGAATCTTCAATAAATAAGTAAATAAAAGGAAAACAATTTAACTTAGCACAATGTAAAACTACCATGATCCATAATATATATAGCTATAACAAACTTTTTATTACCTCAGTTCGTTTTAACACTCGACCAATTGGATCTTCCATGTTTGCAATAATTCGAACATTGTTTGCAAGGCTTGCAAGCTGTCAGTGATCATCATGATTTATCATCACAAATTTTACAGTCTGTTAAAATTTAAATAATTCCTACTTGAGACGAACTGCCTTGCCTTCTCATTCTTTAAAACCAGCCTAGCCACCAAGGATTGTTCACATCCTTCTTCTTGTGCAGCAGCAACATCAGCTTCATTTTCAATCCTGATCTCTTTTTGATGTGCTTCCAAAGCATCAGCTATTTTTAGTAAAATTTGTTTCCTCTCTTCTGAAGATAAGGCCTGTAATGTAAGATATGGAGATCAGGATTCTAAAGTAGGAGTGGTATAGTGACAGCTTAGTAGTATACACAATCCTGTAAGTGGTTAGCATAATCGAAACCTGAAGCTGTCTGGAGCAGTCCCTAGCTGCAACTGCCATCTCCCGAGCATCAACCTCTTTTAATGGGGCCCATTTATGTGCATCTTTATGGAAGAGGGTTCCAATACGTTGTCCTTGGAGAACTTTAATGATATTTTCTGCCGCATAACCACTGAAAAGAGACAAGAATGTAGCAGAAACAAGGAAAAACCAACGTACACTAATGGGAATCAGATAGTAGGTAGCATAAATCATGGATCCTAGTGATCTTGCAATTATATTTTCTGTTTAATATATCAAAAAATTAAAAAGGGTGCAAAAATAATTGAGTGATCTTCTCAGTCACTGTGTATGCATGCATGTCTCACATAGATTTACCCACTAAACATCTGGTCAACAAATAGTCATCCACATACAAAAAAAACAGAGAGAACAAATAAACGGGTATACAAAATTAAATCAATAAGAGTGTTTGTATTTCCATTTCTCAAAATTGCTTGCGGTTTAGTGAAAGTTTAATTAGTGATTTCACATGTCATGTCCAAATAAAAAGTTTCTATTCGAAAATGGAGACGCTGAAAAATGCTTTAAATAAAATCTAAAGAATAGACACAGATATGCAGTAAATAGATTTGATTTTGAAAAATGCAAAAACAAGTTTCAGTTTTAATTATTCTTGGTAGCATCGTATAATAGATCACCTGGTAATGATAACGGGAATGCCAGCCTCAGCTGCATGAATTGAAGCCTTTACTTTGGCAGTCATACCACCTCTTCCCACTCTTGACTTGTCTCCAAATGTAATTTCATTTTGGTGTTTTTCCTTAATGTATGTGTGGATAAGCTTTGAATGTGGGTCACTTGGAGGGCCACTATAAAGACCCTCCACGTCACTCAACAAAATAAGAAGATCGGCTTTTAATTCCAATGCCAATAAAGCTGATAAACTGTCATTATCCCAAAATATGCCAGAAGAATCCTGCACAAGAATGATTTGGTGACACTTCAAGTATTCTCTAGTTTATTCTTATACCTGAACTTTTTTTTTTTTGGAAAATTTCATACGTTGAAACACCCTTTGTATAATATAAAGTTAATAGAAATTTCAACAAATGCTGGGAATACTTGACAGGCAGAGAAGGATCATACTGTAAGATAAACAAGCAGGCAATTTTTCTTAAAACGTTGGGTTGGGATGATGGACAAATTTCAAAATTAAATTTACTTACCAAGCACATATCAGTCTCAAGAAAACATCTTATACAGGATCTATATTTAAGTTAACACATAATGTTCAGAAAATTCATCAAAGACAACAAACATAATTCCCAACACTACTTCAAGCTAGCATAAACTTTTATCATATCAACAAGAAATAAAAGAATAATGACACTATTTGTTCATAAAGGTGCATTGCTTGAACAACAACTCCAAGATTAAGTTCAGCTGCGATAACAAATCAGACAAGTAGATTAACAAACCTCATATGGAGCTTTCCTAGTACTAACTGCATCGTTCTCGTTGAATATGGGAATAACTTTTAATCCTAACAGTGATTTCACAGTTTCACTGAGTTGCTTTCTGAAATCTATGTCTCTAAAATCATTGTCTGTCACAAGAAGCTGAGCAGATGTAACATCTAGCTGCAGGGCAGATATAGAAAGGAATGAACACATCAAATCAATGTCTGTTATCCTAAAATAAGGCAATAATGGAATATGAAATGGCATCAAGGGTAAACAAAACAAAAATCTAGACAGCACATTTGGAATGAAAGCAGGCATAAGATAACACTTGAGCCACGAACATCAATTAACAACAATTACCTGACTAAACAGAGCATCATAAAGAGCCATAAGGCTGTTCTGTCCAACAGCAGCACAAGCCTTGCCATCAATTTCAACTTGCGGCTTCTGAAGGTCAGCAAAGCTGTAAAATGTGTCCCAAAAGACCAAAGTAAATTTCAATTTCAACCAACGGTCAGGGATACACCATACATCTGCACCATCTGAGAGCAACAAAACAGAACAAAGGTATTAAAACTTTATTACCTGCTGTTGATTAATTTTCTGTATCTGAGCCTTTGGCGGCCAAGGCCAACAGCACCTGATGACACCAAAATAATCTCATAACCAAGAGAGTTCAGCTCCTTAATCTGCTATATACTTTCAAAATGGTCACACATGCCAAACTCAAAATCCAATTTTTATTCCTTGAACAAACAAGAAACTCTTAACACAAAAAAAAATAAAAAAAAATACAAAGCAACCTGCTCACAGAGTGCCCCTAATTTTCCAACCGCCAACCTTCCATCTTGGCGAGTAACCACAGCAGTCCCAACCTTAAAAACCATACAAAACAACTTTAGCCATTTGCATCATCCTACGGTCCAAGCAATGCATACAAAACAAACCATTTGATACACATCACACAAATGAAACAACCAAAGGATAACAGTTTTCATAGAGAAAAGAGAACCTTGATGATGATGCGCTTAACATCTTTTAGAAAATATCTATAAGGATCTGCGTTCTCCATATTCTGACCAGCAATGTGTTGTTCTTGCTGAGTGCGGTTGGCAGAGAATAAAGAGAGTCTAGCCGTGAACAGGTCTTAATCTTAAAGTCACGTGTTGATAGAAAGGTTAACACTTTACACTACCCTGTCACCACAGATATTCATATTTTCTTTTATTTCTTTTAAATTACATCCGACGTGGTTTGGAGAAATTATTCCTGAACCTTAATGATATTCTTTTGGCCTACAAGGACGAATTGAAATGAAGAAAATAAAAAATTATATGAACTTTTTAAAGTTAATTTTTATTTCATATTTATTTTTTCAACTAAATAAAATATTCCAAAAGCTAATAAATAACTAAAAAAAATTAATTTTTTTATTAAGATACATAAAAATGTGCTTTTGTTATTTTTAATGCATTATTTGATGATAAAAATTTGTTTTAATTTTTTTATGAGGATTCTGGTCAATAAATTCAATTTGTGTTTTCTTTATATTTTTCTCTCATAAAAACAAAAGCAACTATCTTGATGTAAGTTTTATTAAACACACCACAACTGTGTTAAAAGCGAAAGTACAAATAAACTACAGTGAATAAAAATAAATTACAGGGAAGTACATTGCCATTCTAAAAAAACTGAGAGTACAAATATTCAATAAAAAAGAAACTGTTATTACCTCTCAAAACTGAAGAATAAAACTGATCCAATTGAGGGCATCATCATCATCCAATATTGCAATTATTTCTTTCTCTCTTTTGTGACAAAAAGGTTGTAATTTGCAAAGAATTGGAAGTTTAGTCCACGCGGTTGGATGCACTTGAGCCAACTTGTCATATGTGCCGACAGAATAAAATATGCGGGCATTAACATTTTTTATTTTAATTTGTAAGCACTATCAGATAACATAATTTTTAAGATAATTTGTTGCAGAAGTTAACAAATGTACTATATTATATATAACCTTGAAATTAAATAGTATATAAAATTACTTATCCTAATATTTTATTTCTGATCTAAAACTAAAGATGAAATGTCAACTCTTTAATTGCTGTCTAAATAATGAAATAAATACAAATATTAGTGGATACTTCCTGATCCGAATACAATTCGATATATTTAAAATAAAATAAATATTTATTAATGTTGTGTGTTAAACTTATAGAGAGTAAATATATAAGATAACAAAATAGGTAGAAAATATGATGAAAATGAATGTGTAGGAAAAATAATATTTGGGGTCTTAAACTTTTATCTTGTAAACATAAACATCTTAAACTTTGATTTTATCTTAATCGATCTTAAATTTTATCTCGTTTATACACACCTTAAACTTTTTTTTTTTTTTTTTTTATCTCATACTTTTCTGTTTCACAATAAACACATAAACTTTTAACTTTATTTTCATTAATTTATAAAAATTTATTGGATTTTCATAATGTATTAAAATAGAATAGCAAATTTAGAGATTAAGAAATTAATAAATAAAAAGTAAAGTATAATCCTATGTTGTTAGTGTAAAAAAAAATTGCATATACTATCTATATAATAAAAGTTTTTTTCCATGATCAACTAATTATAAGTTATTTTTTTCAAATATACAAATTTAGTAAATCATTATAAAATTTAACTATATATATGATAGTTATAAATGTTTTCAGAAAAAGTTATTTAAACAAAATCACAACATAAAAAGTTGTATTATTAATAAATAATTTTATTTAAATAAAATTAAAATTTAATGTCTTCAAGTGAATTTTTAAATTAAATTTATTGATACTTCTATCAATTTAGGATATAAACTATAATTTTCATTCTTAGATTTTATTAAAATAATTTTAAATAGATAAAACTATCTCAAAATAAATAAATCAATAAAAGAGGTACATCATTTTTTTTAAATGCAGTTTTTTACATAAACAATTAAAATCATTACTCAATTAACAAATATTTTAAAAATCAATTTGACCTTTTAAAAATTACTTTTTGTTATTCTCTTTATTTTAAATCCTTGTTTTAATTTATAAAAGAGAACTATAAAAAAATAATGAATATTAATTAATATTTAATATGAATTATTTGACTCAAAATCTACAAAACTATTTATGAAATATTAATAAGTTTTAAGATTTATTTAAAATAAATTTAAAATTAAATATATTTACTTACAAAATTAATAAAGTTTAAAATTCAATTGAAACAAAATTAAAGTTTAAATGATTTTGTATGAAAAATAAAGTCCGAAGATTAATTAAAATAAGTTTGAAATTTAAAGTATTTATTATTGAAGTAGCAAAATTTAGAAAAGTTAAGTGTTCTCTTCTCTATTTATAGTATTGATATTTATAAAAGAATAAAACGGACATATAGATAAAATAGAGGCAAAGTAAAATTTTATTAGATGTGTATAAAAAGAAAAGCTTATTTTCAAATGCAACAAAAAAAATGTATTTAGGTAATGTGAGAAATAGAAGGAAATAACGTAGAAAAATTGAAGAGCGGCGACAAAAGTAGGGAGAATATTGGGCACACGACAACACGTTTGAACGAAGTAGATCTACGGTCCGTGTCATGCGGTGCGGTGGTCCCACCTCCCAACATATTTCTTGGTATTTTAATATCATGTTGTTATTATTATTATGATTATTATTATTAAAGTATTAATTTTTTTTAAATGAATTCAATCGAGTTAGTGAGACGATTTTGATTTGAAAATACGCTTTTGATTAAAATTGTGTTTCTAAATACAATTTTTTTTAGCAAGAGTTTTTTGTTTTTTTTTTGCATGAGTGAAAAATAAGATTGGATTAACATGAAAAAAAAAATTAATAGCACGAAAACGGGATTTAAACATATTAGTTGCTGTAATATGGGAACAACATATTTCACCAACATATTTTTTATAATGATGCTGCAATAAAGAAATAAAGAGAACAAATATAATACTCAAAAATATGCAAAAGATTAAAAGTATGGAGGGAGAGAGTGATGAAAATGTGAAACATGTCCCTATATTTCCAAGAGATAATTTTGATGAAGATTCAAATAAACAATATTCAAGACTCAAACAAGTCAAAGACATGATTTTGATAAAGATTCTTGATCAAATATTAAGCAAGCTCAAGATGATTCCTGAAGACTAGATAAAGTTTTAGAATATTGGATATGGAGGTACAAGTTGATGAGATGGTATTATGCATAAGCTTCCAAAACACAGTGTGATAAAATTTCGTAACATAACATTTTTCACTGTCATAATCAATTATGGTGCATCAGAAATGGAAAAACGATTTTCTCTTTGTTATAATCGATTATATTGGTAGCATAATCGATTATGATAGTTTAAATTTGAAAAATATATCCGTTTTTTAAGAATAAATGTTTTTGGATACATTCTAATTTTTCTCTATAAAATTATTAATGACCAACGTCTATTTTTTGATCTTATTTTCCTATTTAAATGAGTTTTGATGAAAAATAAAAAATACACAATTACAAAATTCGAAAATTCAATTTACATTTAATCAGTTTTGAAAAAAGAATTCTGAGCAAGACAACATAAATATTTTACACCTTCTGACAACTTTTTTCTCTACTGTCTTCTGTGCTTTCATTGTCAGTCACACTTGTCCTTGGAGGTTGACATTCTACAGGATTCTACAATTTGTTGTCTCCATTACCAGGTGTGATTGTTCTAATTTTATAGTCTTTATCCTTTTGTGGGTTTAGGAGGTTTAGGTTAATCAATTGTGTTATTTTAGGATTTCATGTGTGGGAATTGTTCATCTTTTTTATTTGTTCGGGGAGGTGTTCATCTCTAGTGTGATTTTAGGGAGGTGTTCATCCTTTGTGTGTTGGTGACAAAAGAAGTGTTTTTCATATTTTGATTTGTTCAGAGGAGGTGTTCATCTCTAGTGGGATTCTAGGGAGGTGTTCATCCTTAGTGGATTTCTAAGGAGGTATTTTCATCCTTTGATTTGTTCGGGGAGGTGTTCATCCCTAGTGTGATTCTAGGAATGTGTTCATCCTTTGTGTGTTGATGGCAAAAAATGTGTTTTTCATCATTTGATTTATTCAGAGGAGGTGTTCATCCCTAGTGGAATTCTAAGGAGGTGTTTCATCCCTTTGATTTGTTCGGGGAGGTGTTCATCTCTAGTGTGATTTTAGGGAGGTGCTCATCCTTTGTGTGTTGGTGACAAAAGAAGTGTTTTTCATCTTTTGATTTGTTCAGAGGAGGTGTTCATCCCTAGTGGGATTCTAGGGAGGTATTCATCCTTAGTGGATTTCTAAGGAGATATTTTCATCCTTTGATTTGTTCGGGGAGGTGTTCATCCCTAGTGTGATTCTAGGAATGTGTTCATCCTTTGTGTGTTGATGGCAAAAAATGTGTTTTTCATCATTTGATTTATTCAGAGGAGGTGTTCATCCCTAGTGGAATTCTAAGGAGGTGTTTCATCCCTTTGATTTGTTCGGGGAGGTGTTCATCTCTAGTGTGATTTTAGGAAGGTGTTCATCCTTAGTGAATTTCTAAGGAAGTGACTGTCTTTTTAATTAGTTTACTCTTTACTGATTTCTCTGCTGAGTTGATTGTAATTTGTAAACTGAATTTAAAAGATAGTGAATTGAGGTCACTCTTGTGTTAGAAGTGACTGGAAACTGGATGTAGGGTTGATTATATCCAAACCAGTATAAATTATTAGTGTGTGCTCTTCTTTCTTCATTTTATGACTCTTGACTTTTATTTTTCCTATATCTGTGCACTTGTATTTTTTCCTTTATCTCTCCTATTATATCGCTTCCATTTTATCCGAATTCAATCTGATAATTAAAATTGAATTAACAAGTTATTAGACATCTAAAATAAATTTTTAATTTGATATCTATTTTAATTTGTACATCTATTCACCCCTCTAGATGTCATTTGTTTAATAAAGATGAGAATAATGATACAATAAGTAGAAATACTAAATATGAAAAAGACAAGAGTGATTATAAGCATTAGAAGAAAATGTATTTATAGGTAGAACAAATTACCTCAGTGCAAAAAAAATCAACTATCCAATGAATATCTAATTAATTGCTCAACCATGTTCTTGCAGTATTAGTGATGCTCTACTCTTCACGTTGGATTCCATGAAAAAGAATTTAGATACATTGAAATCAAGCAACATGAACCGATTTTGGTTTTGAATACATGTAAGGCACCACATGTTTTTGTAATTATTACAATTGAACTCGTGCTAGTTTAACTGATTTCTACATGAAATCGTCACATCAAATACGATTTTGCTTTCTTAAAAAAAATAAAAAATTAAAAGCATGCTTCGAAATACAATTTCAACGAAAAATATGTTTCTAAATATAATTTTATCAACAAAACTCGTTTTCCGTAAGATGATTTAATCTATTTAAAAAAAAATAAATTTTCCACGGATTTAATAAAATCAAAGTTTTTTTAAACCCTTTTTGTAAAAAGGCGGAATTACGTACGTATCGGGAAAATCAATATCAATAAAATGTTGTAAAAGAAATTATATTTAATAATTCAAAATCAAAATTACATATTATAAAATAAAAACAGATTATTTCCACTCATTTTTAATTACCGCGGTAGTACAGTTCAAATTAGTCAGTAGTTTTTGATAAAGTCGCCACATGATTTAACAACTTGTATAACAAATCGAATCAACTTGACATATGACTAAACACTAAATAACTCAACTTGAGAATAGTTTAGATCCAACTTGTTAATTAACTCAAATGATTCTGTTCATATTAACTAAAGTTCCAATCAAAATAAAATGTCTTCACCCAGTTAGATTTTGACCTAATTATTACTTAAAATTAAGTTTGATTTACGAAAGATCAGATTGATATACATGTTTGATTTTGCAGATGTGATTAATGTAAATGTCAAGAAAGTTTATTTGTTATATAAACAAAAATATAATTAATTATGAACCAAGTTCCCCAGATAGATTCTTTTGGGCTGGAGTCTCGTTTTCACATCCGATTCACTGAACCTAAACTGCATAGCCAATCTCTAATCAGAATTTTTAGTAATAAGAATAAAAATAAATATTTTATTATAAACTTCAAATATAAATTACTTAGAATTGAAAAAAAAAATAGAAGAAAATTAATTATATAAGAAGAATAGCGTATCTTTAAGGATTAATAACCGCTATTTGGCCATTAGCATTTGATGAAGACAGCCAAAGCTAGTTGCAAGAAAAATGCAGCAATTAAAGCCACTGAAACATCATTTCCTTCCATGAAAGACCTTAGGTTCAAGTTCAAGGCAACAAAAGCTAGTTGAAGCAACACCTGTTAGGATTATTATAATCCACCGAAGAAACCCTACAGGAACAAGCAACTGAAACTGAAAAAAATTCACAAGTATTAGATAAGTTGGAGAGTGTGTTGTCACTATTTACCATATTCCAATATGAACTTTTGCAAAAGGAAAATCTATGTACTACACAATAATGTAATGTGCATACAAAAATTGATAAAATAATATGGCATACTTAGAAAATCAAAACTTAAAGAGGACATATGATAAAAATGTTGTAAAAGCTGACAGAGACACGAACAAACTTTATTCCTGAGACGTGTATAATCACTGCCCTTAAGGACTTATTCGTGGTGTATTGCGCAAGTCCCCCAGGATACAACAAAAACTTCTCAGAATATCCGAGGATGTCAGAAACTAGCACGAAACTCTCAAAAGAGTAAATTAACCCAGGAATACAGAAAGAAGATCAGAGAAGAAAAGATGAGAGATGTGTGTTCTGAAGAGTGTGAAGTGGTCTTTATTTATAAGAGAAAGTCTGTAACAGTTATGGAAGACTTGGTAGTGGGTCTGTAACGTTCTCTGAAACAATATTCTGCAACTTTATCTGAAATAGTCTTCTGTAACGTGTGTGAGAACACGTTCTCTAAAATGGTCTTCTGCAACGTTCTCTGAAATAGTCTTCTACAATGTGTGAGAACACGTTCTATGAAACAGTTTTCTGCAACGTGTGAGAACACGTTCTCTGTTTTGCAATACCCCTTAATTTACAACAATCCCCCACATATTGCAAAACAAAAGGGGATAAAAGAAATAAAAGAAGAAAATTCCGGGTCTCATATAAGATGTAATGCATCAGAGTTGGTATAACAAGTTATATGAACCAATCTTAGACTAAAAAAAACTTAACACACAGTGTAGTTGGTGTAACAAGCTATATGAATCAAAACACTTAATGTGTGTTAGCGGTTTTAATAATCACAATACACCCCCCAATTCTTGCTGTTATCGCTGTGTTGCGCTTACTAGGCCATACGCGTGCCCGATATTCATGAGTGCTTTAGAAATCTTGCAAAGATCTCATACAAGCGACCCCACTCGACACTCATATAGGTGACTTCATCAAGCGTATGCTGCAAATCATACACCACCCTTAAGGGATATGAAATCATTTAAAAAATTTGTTTAGACTAAAATTCGTACACCACATAGAATTTTAATTACAAAGTTTAACCTCTCAATGATACCGTATCTAGCACTTTCACACATATACACCATAGGAATGAAGATAATTGATTTTAATCAATTTTAGTGCTAGCAGGACTAACAAGTGACTTGTTTTTACCCATATGAACCTTATTCATGGGATCTCCAATCACAAAGGTTGGGTTATCATCACCTGTTTGTTTGCAAGTTGCTTAAGTCTCATTCCCCTCGATGTTTCTAAAATCATATTTCTCGCTAAGAGTTTTGTTAGAGGATATGCTAGATTCTGTTCTGACTTCACATAGTCAATGGAAATTGTTCCATTCTTTAGCAGTTGTTTCACTAAATTATGTCTCAACTGTATATGTCTGTTTTTTTCATTGTAATTATTATTTTTTGCTATAGCTATTGCCGATTGACAATCACAATGTATTGATACCGACGGGATCGGTTTCATTCCTAATGGAATGTTTACTAAGAAGTTTTTCAACCACTCAGCTTCACTACCAGCCATTTCGAGAGCAACAAATTCAGATTCCATTATTGATCTTGCAATAATTATTTGCCTGACTGATTTCCATGTAATCGCACCACCCCCGAGTGTGAATACATAGCCACTAGTGGATTTTGTCTCATCTGAATCAAAGATCCAGTTAGCATCACTGTACCCTTCTAGTACAACGGGAAATCCACTATATTCAATGGCATAATCTATTGAACCTCTTAAGTATCTCATAAGTCTTGTAAGTGCATTCCAATGTTCTTGATTAGAATATTGAGTGTACCTACTCAGTCTACCTACTGCATAAGCAATGTCAGGTCTAGAAAAACTCATTAAATGCAGTAAGCTCCCAATTACCTGGGCATACTGAGGTTGAGGGATTGAGTCTCCTCTATTTTTCTTTAACTTAGAGTTAGCATCATAAGGGATATTCACTGGTTTGACGTTATAACACCCAAACTTCCTAAGAAGTTTCTCAATATATTGTTCTTGGGATAAAAAAATACTATTGTCCTTCCTTATGATTTTAACTCCCAAAATCATATTGGCTTCACCCATATCTTTCATTTCAAATTTAGATCCTAGAAACAACTTAGTTCTGGAGACAATGTCAATGCATGTACCAAATATTAGCATATATAAACATGTAATGACACATTCACCACTCTCAAATTTAGAGTACACACATTTATCAACATCATTAGTTGAAAAGCCATTACAAAGTAGAACACTATCAAGTTTTTCATGCCATTATTTTGGTGTTTGTTTTAATCCATATAAGGATTTTAAAAGTCTGCACTGTTGGCAAATTTTGGGTCATGTATATATATGATACATAATTTAAATGTGAGATCATTATTTATTAAGCCAAATAATAAAGTGATCTGACTAAATTAAAAAGTTTGGCTAAAGGCATATGTCATGAAAATAAAATTGTGTAGAGACCATAAAAAAATTTCTAATTTGATGAGGGGCCAAATTAGAAATACTAAAACTTAAGTAATTAACCTAATTCTGGTTATTTTAAGGGGTCATGGTCCCCTTCTGGGAGCACGTAGACAGAACGTAAGTTTCATTCCTGTTCCTTTCTTTCTATCCCCATCAAGAGAGAAAATCAAGAGGGAAATACAGGTGCTCTTCAAATGAAGACCATAAGATCAATATAGTACTCTACAAAGACATCATCATTATGGTTAATTCAGGTACGCTTTCGCATTCAGTTTACATCATGTTTATCAGTATGGGATTATGTTTATGTTTGATCGTTAGAATCAAAATCAGGATTATTATTATTATTATTAATTTTCCAACAATTGGTATCAGAGCCGCCCATATTTGATTTATGTCGGTTTAATTTATAGAACCCTAATTATGAAAATTAGGATTAATTTTGTTTTAAACAATTCAAATTACCCAATTTTATGAACCCTAAGTGGAGAATAATCTTCAATTTTTGTGAACCCTAAAATTTAAATTTGGGGGTAACATCCCCAATCTAATTCTGCTTGCTGATGGAACCATGGAGGAAGCTATGAATTCTTCTTCTTCTTCATTTTTCCCTTTTGTCTCAGTTTAAATTTCAAGTTTTACTGAGAAAGAAATAGTGTTTCAAATTTCAATCTTTCTTGTATTGAGTTCTTTGTTCTCTTTGAATCTTTTGCTTTTGTTTTTATTTAATTTTTTGGGTTTTATTTTCATTTTCTTTTCATGGTGGATATGGATGGGTTTGGAATTGGGGGTGATGTTGGGGAGTTCCCAACACAGAGGATCTTAGGCAATTGGAGAATGTTTCCTCAGGTGTGACTGTTATTATTTTATTGTCTTTATCCTCTGGGGATTTAAGGAAAATTTGATGTTAAATTCCCTGTTTAGGGTTTGAGTGATTACTGTTTAATCCCCTTTTAGGGTTTAGAGCAGTGTGTTAAAGAGACTCAGAACTATCTCTATTTCATCCCTAGTGTGATTTTAGGGAGATGTTCATCCTTTATGTATTGGTGGAAAAAGAGGTGATTTCATCTTTTGATTTGTTTAAATGAGGTGTTCATCTTTAGTGGAATTCTAATAAGGTGATTATCTTTTGAATTAGTTTGCAAATATAAAATATTTGGTTTTGTTATATAAATAAAATATTCAATTTTTGGTAGTTTAATATTTTTTGTGAGCAAATTGAGTCAAGAAGTCATCAAAGTAACCTCTCTTTAATTGAGCAGTTCATGAAAAATATTGAATGTTAGTGTTTGTGTATATTCATGCGAGTATTAGTCGGTCCAAAGGAAGATTAATATTTGGCCGAATTATATATACACTTGTAATGATAAACATGTGATAATTATAAGGATTTGCTTTGTCGATGATAAATCAATCCAAAGACTGGTTTGTTGTTAGACGTGCTTTATTGTCAATGTTTGATTATTACAACAAGATACATCTAGCAGTTAATATTACTGTCCAAAGACTTGATATTGATAGTGCATTGGGTATCTTAAGATGGGTTAAACCATTATTTGAATATATATTTATAATTATTTATTTTTTATATAATGTGAGCATAATTAGTTTATTTCTCGTATTCTAAATTCAGCTACAATTGTTTCTGTATCTACCAATTTAAATTTTGTTCCAATCCTCAAAAGTATTTTTCCTACTTTGGTCGCTTCTCGAAGTCAATTTAGCGTCAGTACCTAGTAACACTTGTTGGTTAGACTCAAGTGCAACTACTAACATCAGTGTTTCTATAAAGGGTTGCCTAAGCTATCAGAAGCCAATTGATTCTTAAAAAAAAATGGATATATGTTGGAGATGGCAAATCGGTTGAGGTGGAAACTATATGGCATTTTAAATTGTTATTGAGTACTGGTTTTTATTTGAATTTGAAAGACATTTTTGTTGTGCCGTCATTTAGACAGAATTTGGTTTCAGTTTCTTATTTGGACAAATTAGGTTATTTATGTTCATTTGGAAACAATAAGTTCAGTTTGTCTTTTAATTCAGATATTGTTGGAATTGATTCACTTTTGGCTTATGATAATCAATATTTACTTGATATTGTGGCCACCTATAATGAAACCCTTAATACAGAATCACGTGGTACTAAACGTAAAATTAAAAATACTCACTCAGGTGCATTATGGCACAAGTGCTTAGGTCACAATCGAATCATGGCGCTTGAGTTTGTATTACACCCTTAAAGATATGATAAGGAGTATGATTTATCATTCCACCTTACCAGAGTCACTTTGGGGAGAGGCACTAAAGACGACAATTTATATTCTAAATAGAGTACCAACTAAAGCAGTTACCAAAACACCTTATGAGCTTTGGACTGGGCGACAACCTAGTCTGAAGCATTTTCATGTGTGGGGATGTTCAGATGAGGCAAGGTCTTATAAGCCAAATGAAAAGAAATTGGACTCCCGAATAGTAAGTAGTTATTTTATTGGTTATGCTGAAAGATCCAGGGGATATAAATTTTATGATCCCACATTAAAGACAATTTTCGAGATGGGAACTGCTACGTTCTTTGAGGATATTGAGTTTAGGGGGAAGAATAAGATTAAGAACTTCATCTTGGAGAAAGAATCGGTAACAATTTCAAAACCGATTCAAATAGTTACTTTAGATAAAGTAAGTTCGGAACCTCCACAAGGTATTGTTCATGAACCCCTTACACAAGATGATTTGGTTGTTCATGAAGAACAAACTCAAGATCCTCAAGAACCTGTGTATCATGAGCCAATAACTTTGCGGAGATCCACTAGAGACAGAAGAAGTGCTATTTCAGATGATTACATGGTATTTCTTCAGGAACATGAGGAAAATAATGATAGAATGGAAGATGACCCAGTTAACTTCCGTCAAGCTATGCAAGGTTCTATCTTTGAAAAGTGGATTGAAGCAATGAAGGAGGAGTATAAGTTCATGTAAGACAACAAGGTTTAGGAACTTGTCCCATTACCATAAGGTATGAAACTCATTGGTTGCAAGTGGATATTTAAGACCAAAAGGAATTCTAAAGGTAATGTGGAAATGTATAAGGCTCGTCTGGTAGCTAAGGGCTATATCCAAAAGGAAGGAATTGACTTTAAAGTCTCTTTCTCTCCAGTTTCATCGAAAGATTCTTTTAGGACAATCATGGCTCTTGTAGCACATTATGATTTGAAGCTTCATCAAATGGATGTCAAGACGACATTTCTCAATGGCAACATTGATGAGACAATTTATATGGTACAACCAGTAAATTTTGTGCAAGAAGATTCAAAGAATATGGTTTACAAACTGACAAAATCTATTTATGGACTAAAACAAGTATCTCGTCAATGGTACTACAAATTTCATCAAGTAATTCTCTCATTTGGCTTCGAGATGAATATTGTTGATGATTGTGTGTATCACAAGTTTAAAGGGGGGCAAGTTTAGTCTCAATCAGTGCCCAAATGGTAATTTAGAAATTGAGGAAATGCAAAAGATTCCCTATGCATCAACTGTAGGAAGTTTGATGTATGCCCAAGTATGTACGCGTCCAGACATAGCATACATAGTTGGGGTTCTAGGTGTTAGAATCGCGCAGCGGAATGTTCGCGTGGTCGGACAAAAACCAAGAGGGGGAGTGGGGGTGAATTGGTTTCTTAACAAAAAATTAGGTTTTCAAAAATTTTCCCAAATTTTACCAATTAAAATACTGTGTAAACGTAAATAGAGTAGAGATAGAATCTTACACAGGAGGTTTATACTGGTTCGGATCAAAAGACCCTACGTCCAGTTGCTAATCACTCAAATAAAGGATTAACGATGTCACTATAATCAAAGTTGTTACAAACAGATTACAATGGAAAAGATAAAGTAAAGAAAACACCTCTCTTGACATCCACAAGAGATGAAGAACAACTTTCCCTAGAGACGACACAACACACAATCCACTAAGAACTCCACTTAGTGATTCTTATCGCTTCTAGCCCACACCAGGTTCCAAAAGCCCATTTTTCTTGCAACAAACAGTTCTCTGGCACTCACAACACTTAACTTTTGTATGAAAAATGTTGTTCTACTTTTCTGAGTGCCATAGAGAAGCTTAAGTAGAGAAATTAGGGTTTAGGAATTGGGATTTTCGAAACTAGGATTCTTAGAAATAGGGTTTTCGAAAATAGGGTTGATTTGAAGTAAAAAATCAAAATCTCACTGAAATAATCGATTAAATGAAGTGTTAATCGATTATTACAGAGCCAAAATCAACAGAACCCCAAAACTCTCTGTTTTAATCGATTAAAAGACCTGTTAATCGATTAACAGGCCTGTTAATCGATTAACAGGTGTGTTAATCGATTAAACCAGTGAGCAGATACAGAAAATGGTTTTTCTCACTGTTTTAATCGATTAATTCACCATTTAATCGATTAAAGCCGAGACACTTTAATAAATTTGAGCTTTTTGAAGCTTCTAAGGTGCAGACTATGTACCGGCTACCTCAAGCTCTAATATTACAGACTCAATCTAATCAAAACAGAGTTATTACACTACAAAACAAGTCTTCAACTCTCTAAGTCTTGTGTTCTTGAATCATCATCAAAATCAACAAGCTTCATGTCCATCAAGTTCAACATCAAGTCCTTGAATGTTCAACAATCTCCCCCTTTTTGATGATGATCAAAATTTTCTTTTAAAGCCTTGTAATAACCTGTTTTATCTGTCATACTAACAAACACATTAAACATACCAGATAATATTTAAATACATTCATATTAGGCTTTAAATATTTCTCCCCCTATTTTGATTATAATCAAAAATTGAAAGAATTCATCAATAATAATCATAAGTGCTCTCCCTCAAAATATGCATAACTTAGAGATAACTCCCCCTCAATTAAAGCAATAAAGGAACACCACATTTTATATCAGAAATAAGCATTCATTACAATATAAGAAGAAGAAAAATAACAACAAATTTAAAATTCTTCACTATCATCACTATGAAAGTGTGCATCAAATCGATTTTCTAAACGACACACTTTATCATCTACATCAGATATATGACGAATTATTTCCTCATGTCGTACTCCAGAAAGAGTAAAGAATGACTGCATCCTCTGATTCATGTCAGATAACATGTCTTACATGGATTGTCGGGTTTCATGATGAGTAGAAGAAGTTCTGACACTTTGGATTTGATCAGAGGAAAACGCAGCAGCGGGAGGCATATCTTCATTATTGTCACCTTCGTTTGGAACGTCATCCTTGTGAACATATATATCGTTGACACGCACCATTTGAAGTTGGATTAATGTGCTGTCCAGCATGCGATTTAAGTTATTTGTTCGAACTGTTTGTTCACCTTCAACATTTACTCCTTTGTATTCAAGAATGCGAGAAACAAGGAGGGCATATGGAATTTTGAAGGTGAGATGGCGTTTAGCTTTTAACATAGTCATGGTGATAAGAACGCCCCAATCTAAAGGCTCATTATTCATTATGGCATGAATAATACGAAGATCAATTGAAGAACATTGAGCATGATTCGTAGCCCGGGGACATAAGATCCAGACAAGTAGATGTAAAATCATGCGTTCCTCCTTCTTCAAAGGTCTAGCAAGAAGAAGACACCCAATCTCCATGGAGGGATTACGCAGAAAAGAACGATAAGCTAAGAACCTGTCAAAATCATCTAACTCACCATACACGTTAATAACATCTTCTCTAATTGGAAAGTGGGCAACGTTCTCCCAAATATCATCATCAAGAATAATTGTGACCCCCTTTACACGAGAGGTAGCAATTTGATCTCTAAATTTGAATCTAGAGTAAAATACCCTAACTAAGTAAGGATAATATGTACCTTGCATTTGGATGAAAGGGAGAACTCCTTGAATTTCAAGGAGATTAGTGTAGACCCCAAATCTTGCCCGACCTCCAAATAAAGCCAGAAAGCTTCCTATTTGAAGACGGCCAAAGCCTAACAAGCCACTAGGAGAGACTATTAGGTCCCCGTACTAAGATAGGAGGGTTTTTTGGCCCGAAAAATAAAGTTCTCGCGCCTGAAGGGACGAGACCGCCGTCTGGGAAGACCAGACCGCTGTCTCGCCTCACGCCAGGGACGAGACCGCCATCTCACTTGTCCAGACGGCGGTCTCGCCACTGCAAAGGTCGAGACGGCGGTCTGGGTTTTCCAGACGGCGGTCTCGACCCCCTGCATGGTCGAGACGGCGGTCTGGATTTTCCAGACGGCGGTCTCGACCTTGTCAGACGAGACCGGCGGTCTCGCCACTGTCAGGCGCGAAAACCTATAAATAGGGGCTCTCTCCCCTCATTTCCACACACCAAGCACAGTAGCTCCTCCTTCTCTCTAGATATTCTCTCTCTAGAATCCCTCCGAAGCATTTCCGGAGTTTCTGAGTGTCTCTAGGCATAAATTGAGCGTTCTAAATCTTCTTTAGAATCCCTCTGAGGCATTTCTGGAGTTTCTGAGAGTTGTAGAGTGAAGGGTTGCCAAAAAGCACCCACTCTTTAAAGAGAAATATAAAAAAGCTTGCTTTGGAGGTGCATCCTCTCTCTTTCTAATTTTACCGCTTTCATTTAAAATTATGCAATAGACGCTAGGGCCATGTAGTCATAAACTTAAATTCCGCATAATAAAAAAGGGTAAAAGCGCAATTTTCCAGTTTAATTATTTATCCAAAGTAGCCGGCCTATCATAGGGAACCCGAAAGGGGTGTCGTAAAGGAACTAACACTTCCTTTACACGTAACTAACTCCCTTACCCAACTCTGGTTCTAATGACCAAAGTTGGTTTTCAAAAACCAACGCCTTTTTAAACTCCTTTTCCGATGTTTCCGGTAAAAACATCGGTGGCGACTCCACGAACCCTTCAAAACCCGTTCTTGGGTTAGCCCTAGTCATCTGGACAACCCAAGAACACTTTTCGAAAACCTCGTCTCTAGGTTAGCCCGGTTATCGGACAACCTAAGGACGTTGTACCCACCCATAAAAAATGCGAAAATCAAAGAGGGTCGAAAAAACCATCGCGTCGCTCCGACCGCCTCGTTTTGATGGCGACGACAGATGGCGACTCCACTGGGGAAGCCTAGAGAGTTGATCCCATTTAGTGATGGGCCGGCTTAAAAATAATTAAACCAAGAAAATAGCGCTTTTACCCTGCCTTGTATTATAACATGCTTTATTTTTTGGCTTTCAAATAACTGTTGCTTGTTTATACTTACGCAATTGATTGAAATATAAATTGCACACAAAACCTCGCACACTACAGTTCCCTCTATACCCGGGGGCAAGTGAGATAACCATAGGGAGTGGGTGGCAGGTACGGTTCGCTGTAGTTAGGGCCTTGTGCCCACCAGTGTGATCGGAAACCACCACTCAAGGTGATAACCTTCCTCTTTTGGCAACAAGACCGACTCTGGCCTTAGTGTTGAGCATGGTCGGACGGCTGGAGAGTGGGGACCCTATAATGGGGGCACCTTGGGGGCCTTAGCCTGGTGAGAACAGTTAGAACCTACCCTGACCAATGCACTTTTCTGCAGGAAAACCCTACCTCGTGATAAAAACGAAATCTCGCCTGCTCGGGGATGATCGAATTGTGTGTGCATATGATTGTTGCATTTGTATGTTGCATAGCATAAACAAACAACAGAACAAAAACCAAAAATATTTTTCACAAATAAACACCCTTATCTCGGACGACCGCCTTTTAGCTAGCCTGGTTTCGGGTTCTTTGTAAGCTAAGTAGCCACGCAGCTCCGACGGAAGAGATAAGGGACGCTAAATATTCTTTCGCATAAAGCTATATTTTATCTCGGACAGTCTGCCTTTTAGCTAGCCTGGTTTCAGGTTCTTTGTAAGCTAAGTAGCCACGCAGTTCCGACAGAAGAGATAAAAGGCTATAAAAATAAAAAAATTAAATAACAAAAAATCCATTTTTCCAAAATAAGACCTGGTCCAAAAATTACACTCATAAAACATTCATATAGATTGTTTATTCTTTCCAAAAGAAGTATAAATACCATACATCATGTAGAAAAACATGATAAATAGAAGAATAAACACTCACATTCATACAATAAACATCATCTTCATCAAATCATACATTTTGATTTTAGAAAATGGAGGGGACAAGTAGACAAGTGGGGAAGGTGGATATTCTCCGAAACCATACTGAGAAGTTGGAACGGCTCAGTGCAACAATGCCACCAGAGGTCCACGCCGATTTTGAAAAGTCCTATGGAAGAATTTTGGACCTCCTAAAAATCAGTGTCGATCAGGTCTTCCTCAGGGTACTGATTCCTTTTTGGAACTCTAGTCTGCGGTGCTTTGAATTTCCACAGTTCGACATGGTGCCCACCTTAGAGGAGTATGAAGCTATGTTGAAATGGCCTAAATCAGCCGGGGTCCATATTCGCCACGAGGCGTATACTCCTGCAGCATCAGTCGCTGCCCTTATCCATCTACCGTTCCGACAGAGTACCCTGATAGGAAGAGGGAACACCCAGGGATGGAAAGTATCGATGTTAGAAGACCACCTGTCCCACCTGGCTGAAAGGACAGAGTGGGTTGCCTTCAACAAAACCCTGACACTCATAATTTTTGGAACAATCCTGTTCCCCTTCCACCTCGACACAATAGACCAAGCCGTCATGGACGCCTTCTTCGCTTGGGACGTGTACTCGAAGAGTCCCTTGCCTGCTATTCTTGCCGACACCTTGCTCTTGGTGGATTTTTGCCATCAGAAGCAAGGGAGAACACTCCGCTGCTGCTCTTCATTACTGTACGTGTGGAGCATTACGCATCTTTACACCTCCAGTCACATGGGGATATTCCCCGATTCTTTGAGAAGTTTCTCCAAGATCTCCCTCCAACGACGACTGACTATAGAATGGAGGGATGAGTTAGAACGAAAGGACGCCAACAGTATATCTTGGGTCTGCCCTTGGTTCCGACCTGGCCCCGTTCTCATCAGATGTGGGGACTATCCGAACATACCCTTGATAGGACTCAGGGGTTGCATAGCCTACTTACCTAGAGTAGCTATGAGGCAACTCATGAGGACCCAAACTACTATTTCCCGAAGGGAGCTCGGAGGACTGTGCTTCTTTGGAGACCCGTGCACGATCACCAACTCATCAACCATGAGAAAAGCATGGGAGAGGCCAGTCTACATGGAAGACAGAGAGCTAGGAAAAGCTCGGGTAACTGTTACCAGTGACTACGAGGCATGGAGAAGAAGAAGAGGGATGGCTCAACCATCCACCACACCTGTGCCAATCGCCAACAATGAAGAGCTGCAGGCACAAGTCAATGCCTTGACCCAGAGGGTAGAAATCACGGGATCCCAGATACGGGCACTTGAGGAAAAAGAGCAAGCATCTATCCTCACGATTGACGGTCTACAAAGGCAAGGCAAGAAAAATGATCATGAAATAGAACGATTATATAGGTAAATAATCGATTAAAACAGTGAGAAAACCACTTTCTATACAAAGTCACTGTTTTAATCGATTAAACAGCAAAATAATCGATTATTTTGTACTGTTCCGTACAGATAATCGATTATTTCACCAAATAATCGATTAATCCAGAGAGGTTTGGGTTCTGTCATATTTGGCTCTGTTTTAATCGATTATCACTCCAAATAATCGATTATTTCAGTCTGTTTTTCATTTTAAATTTCAAATTGACCCTATTTTCGAAAACCCAATTACCAAGAACCCTAGTTTCGAAATCCCCAATTTCTAAACCCTAATTTCCCTACTTAAACTCTGCTTTGGCACTCAGAAAATAAGAACAACTCTTTCCATACAAAAGTTAAGTGCTGTGAGTGCCAGAGAACTGTTTGTTGCAAGGAAAGGGGACTTTTGGAACCTGGTGTGGGCTAGAAGCGATAAGAATCACTAAGTGGAGTTCTTAGTGGATTGTGTGCTGTGCCGTCTCTGGGGAAAGCTGTTCTTCATCTCTTGTGGATTTCAAGAGAGGTGTTGTCTTTACTTTATCTCTTTGATTTGTAAACTGTTTGTAACAATTTGTTCTTAGTGACAACGTTAATCCTCTTTTGAGTGATTAGCAACTGGACGTAGGGTCTTTTGATCCGAACCAGTATAAACCTACTGTGTAATCTTCTCTACTCTTCTCTATTTACATTTACGCAGTTTTTAATCGGTAAAATTTGGGGAAAATTTTGAAAACCTCATTTTTATTAAGAAACCAATTCACCCCCCCTCTTGGTTTTTGTCCGACCACGCGAACATTCCGCTGCGTGATTCTAACAAGTGGTATCAGAGCTTGCTTTGATAGTCATTCAAAATTTTCAAAAATGGCCGGACAAAATCAAACTTTTGCCGAAGGTGCGTCTATCAACAGACCCCCACTTTTTGAGGGTCAAAATTATCCTTTTTGGAAAGTACGTATGCAAATATTTTTAGAGTCTGTTGATAGAGGCGTTTGGGACGCAATTTTAAATGGTCCATTTGTTCCTAAAACTACTGAGAACGGTGTTGACGTTCTTAAACCTATTTCTAGATGGACTCGAGAAGAAAGTCGAAAAGCACAATTTGATGTTAGGGCTAGAAACATTATTTCATCTCGCTCTAACCCTTGATGAGTTTTATAAAATTTCGGTTTGTAAAAGTGCACAGGAAATGTGAGAAATGCTAAGGGTGACCCACGAAGGAACCGACGACGTCAAAAGAGCACGTACAAATTCTTTAATCCAAGAATACGAGATGTTCGGATGCAACCCGGCGAAACGATTTTCGACGTTCGAAACGTTTCACTCATATCGTAAACCATCTCACCGGACTAGGTAAAATTTTTGATGTTGATGAATTAAATGTTAAAATTTTGAAATCTCTCGGATAGGAAATGACAACCAAAGGTGACTCGCCATCTCGGAGTCACAAAATCTTGCCACTATGTCCATGGCGGCGTTATTTGGAAAGCTTAGGGAGCATGAGCTTGACCTTGGAAGACTAAATGAGGAAGAGGGTCAATATCAAAAGAAGAACCTAGCTTTCAAGACCGAGATTTCAAAAAGCAAAAATAAGAAAGAAGAAGAAGAAGACTCCGAAATTGATGAAGAAGAGATGAGTCTTTTTATAAAGAAGTTCACCAAGATGATGAAAGCAAAAGGAAGACATCCTTTCAAAGGTAAGGGAAAGGTAAAAGAAAATTCTTCCGTTAATATAAAATGCTTTGGTTGTGGTGAAGCGGGGCATATAAAGACCGAATGCCCAAACAAGAAAAATGATGAACACAAGGGCAAAAAGCAATTCAAGAAGAAAGCATATATTGCTTGGGATGACGATGATTCAAATTCAGAATCAAGCGACTCGGAAATAGAAGCAAATAATTGCTTAATGGCAAATGACAACATTTCTTCGGATTTTGAGGTTAGTGATTCCGATTCATCCTCTAGTGAAGAAAATGACCATGATGAATTGCAAAATGCTTATAATGAGTTATTTACTGCATTTATGGATATGAAAAACGAATTTAAAGTTGTAAGGAAAAATCTAAGAAGATCCGAAAAGGAAAATGAGTCCTTAAAATTGAAAATTGCATGTTTAGAAGAAAAGGAGGTAGCTAATACGAAAATTGTATGCTTAGATGAGAATAAGGACTTAGCTTGTGCAAATTGTAAAGAGCATGAATATGACATAGATATTCTTAACCATTTGCTTGACAAAGCCGAAAAAGAAATTGATGATCTTAGGATGCATGAAATGGTAATTGCTCAAAATAATGTAAATCAAAGAGTTCCTTTGAAAAAGAGTAAACCTAAAAAGAAAAGAATATGGGTAGAAAAAGGAACTAGAGCATGTCATGTTAATAATGTATCTTGTTCTAAAGCTACTCCAAATGCATGCTTCTATTGTATGAAACAAGGTCACACTTCAAATAAGTGTAAAATTAAACATTTTGGTGTTCCTAAAGGTAAATATATTTGGGTTCCAATTGTTAAATAAATCTATTTGTATCTTGTATTTATTCAAAGAAAATGGATCATTTAGTATGTTTTAAACAGAATGATTAGGTAAAAACATTTTATCTTTTCTATTGCATGAATGTTCTTCACTTAAATATTTTTGCGAAAAGCCTCTAAAATTGTTTTAAACAACTAAAAACAAAGTATTTTTACAAAAGCTTTCTTAAAACATGTTTTTAAGCGATGCAGTTTTGAAAGAACCAAATAAAATCACTTAGAATGTTCAAAGAAGTGTTTTTACAGTATTTTAATCGATACAACTTGTTTTTAATCGATTAAAACCATTTAGAACTCATTATGATCGATCAGATTTTTATTATGAGCGGTCAGAATCTTTTAAATCGATTAAAAACACGTTTCAATCGATTAAAATCACTTAAAGGGTCAGGATGATCGATCAGAATCAAATTATAAGCGATCAGAATTCTTTTCAATCGATTAAAACACGTTTCAATCGATTAAAATCATTTAAAGGGTCAGGATGATCGATCAGAATGCAATTATGACCGATCAGAATCGATTATGATCGATCAGAATTTAGTTATGACCGATCGAACTCTTTAATCGATTAAATCTCGTTTCAATCAATTAAAACAACTTAAAAAAATTTCTACACTGCGTTTTAATCGATGAAAAGAAGTTTTAACAGATTAAAACTGCACTTTTAACAGATTAAAAGAATCTTTTAACAGATTAATTAAACCAGCGAGTTTTGAAAATCGTCTATAAAAGCAGTTTGGCTTGAACTTTTTAAACACACATTGAATATAAGTTTTCACACATCCTTTAGCAATCAATCAAGCAACTGCGGTGCAAACACTTTGGAGATCAAGGATGTGCTACTTGTTGATGATATTATTGGATCAACTGATAGTTTGTTATGTGTAGAATTTGCTAAGATTATGCGAGGAGAGTTTGAAATGTCTATGATGGGAGAATTAACATTCTTCCTTGGACTTCAAATCAAGCAACTTAAAGATGACATTTTCATCTCTCAAACTAAATACTGCAAAGAGATTCTCAAAAAGTTTGGAATGGACACCTCAAAGGAAGCCAACACACCCATGGGAACTTCATGCTATCTAGACAAGGATGAATCGGGTTTGGAAGTTAATCAAACTATGTATAGAGGTATGATAGGATCACTATTATACTTAACTGCAAGTAGACTCGATATTATGCATTCCGTCTGTGTGTGTGCTAGATTTCGGGCTTGTCCTAAAGAATCTCATCTAATTGCGAGTAAAACATATTTTAAAATACTTAAAAGGAACTACTGGATTTGGCTTGTGGTATCCGTCTGATGCTTGTATTAGTTTATTAGGATATTCGATGCTTGATTATGATGGATGTAAAATTGATAGGAAAAGCACTAGTGGGACATGTCATTTGTTAGGTTCATCCTTAATATCATGGCATTCTAAGAAACAAGCATGTGTAGCTTTATCTACCACTGAAGTCTGAATATATTGCAGTTGGTAGTTGTTGTGCTCAAATTACGTGGAAGAAACAACAATTAGAGGATTATAGCATATATTTAAATGACATTCCATTAATGTGTGATAATACGAGTGCAATCAACCTAACTAAGAATCCGAGTAATGCACTCTAGGACTAAACATATTGAAATAAGACATCACTTTTTAAGAGATCATATCGATAAAGGAAGCTGTAAGATAGAGTATGTAGACACTAAACGTCAATTAGCGAGATATATTTACTAAGCCTCTACCCAAGGATAGATTCTATGATCTTAGAAGAGACTTAGGGATATTAGAAATAACTTAAATTCCGCTTAATTTGATCTGTTTACGGATGATTGTTATGTTAAAATTCGTGGTGTAGCATGTTCATAGGTTATTATGCATATAAATCTCAAAAACTTGATATAGCCTCCGAAATAATCGATTCATTGGAAGTAATAATCGATTATTTTTCCTCAAAACGTCCAAAACGAGGTATTCTCCTTCGGAATAATCGATTATTTCGTGAAATAATCGATTAAATGCCTCTCGATAATCGATTATTTGCTAGAAATAATCGATTAAAGCTAATACGATATAGGAATAATCGATTATCTTGAAATATAATCGATTAAATACGACTCAGTTTGCCTCCTAGCCGTTGCCAACGGATATTTTGCCATGGAATCTCTTCTATATGACCGTTGGAAGTGTTTTCTCTATAAATAGAGACATCTAGGTCAATTATACTCACTTCTAACTCTTGTAATCAAGTTTTCTTGAAATCTATACTCTCTTTGCTTCATTATTCCCTCACTTGTCTCCAAAATCTCTTCAAGTTTATCTACTCTTTCAAATGGCCTCATCCTCTCGCCCTAAGATTCCTACAAAAAGAAGATCTGCACCTTCCTCTCATTCCCGTCCTAATTTTGTAGAAGGATGGATCTACGATGCGAGATGGTCAACAAGAATTTCTAACCTACTGGAAAGAAAAAGCTATTATTTCTCCCAAATTTCTTATAGGTGAGCAATTCATTCGTAGGGGTTTCAATTTTCCTAATCTTCTTGAAATTCAAGGAGTTCTCCCGTTTATCCAAATGCAAGGTACATACTATCCGACTTAGTTAGGGTATTCTATTCTAGATTCAAGTTTAGGGATCAAATTGCTACATCCCGTGTAAAAGGGGTTTCCATAATTCTAGATGATGATATTTGGGAAAATGTTGCTCACTTCCCCATTAGAGAAGATGCTATTAACGTTTATGGTGAGCTAGATGACTTTGACGGGTTTCTAGCTTATCGCTCTTTTCTACGGAATCCCTCAATGGAGATTGGACGTATCCTTCATGCTTGGACCTTTAAAGAAGGAAGAACGCATGCTTCTACATTTACTCGTATGGATCTTATGTCCCAGGACTACGAATCATGCTCAATGCTCATCCATTGATCTTCGAATTATTCATGCCATAATGAATAATGAACCTTTAGATTGGGGTGTTCTTGTCAAAATGACCATGCTTAAAGCAAAACGTCATCACACCTTCAAAATTCCATATGCCCTTCTTGTATCCCGTATTCTTGAATATAAAGGAGTGAATGTTGAAGGTGAGCAAGCGAGTTAGAACAAACAACTTAAACCGCATGCTAGACAGCACATTGACTCAACTTCAAATGGTGCGAGTCAATGACATCTATGTTCACAAAGATGACGTTCAAAATCAAGGTGATGCAAATGAAGACTCGATGAAGATATGCCTCCAGATGCTAATTTTCCCTCTAACCAAATCCAAAGTGTTGGAACATCCTCTTCTCATCAAGAAACAAGACAATCCATGGAAGATATGCTTTCCGACATGAATCAAAGAATGCAATCATTCTTCAATCTTTCTGGTGTACGCCATGATGAAATTATTCGTCGTATATCCGATGTAGATGATAGAGTGGGTAGATTAGAAAATAGATTTGATACTCACTTTAATGATGATGATAGTGAAGAATTTTAGATTTTATTTTATATCTTTGTATTGTAATGAATGAATGATTATGAAATAAAATATGATGTTTCTTTCATGCTATGATTAAGGGGGAGCTTTCTCTAACTTATGCATATTTTGAGGGGGAGCTCTTATGATTGATGTTGCAGAGTTCTTTTTGATTATAATCAAAATAGGGGGAGAAAAATTTAAAGCCTATGATTCAATATTAAATTTTATCTGGTATGTTTAATGTGTTTGTTAGTATGACAGATAAAACAGGTTATTACAAGGGCTTTAAAAAGATAATTTTGATCATCATCAAAAAGGGGGAGATTGTTAAACATTCAAGGACTTGATGTTGCAAATAATGATCATGAAGAATGTTGATTTTGATGATGATCTAAGAGCTTAAAGACTTAGAGTATTGAAGATTGAAGATTGATGATTTCTGTATTGTAATAACTCTGTTTTAGTTTGATTGAGTCTGTAATTATAGAATCTAAGATAGCCGGTACATAGATCCGTAACTTAGAAGCTTCAAAATGCTCAAATTTATCATGCAGGCTCGGCTTTAATCGATTATATAGGTAAATAATCGATTAAAACAGATGAGAAAACCACTTTCTATACAAAGTCACTGTTTTAATCGATTAAACAGACAAAATAATCGATTATTTTGTACTTGTTCCGTACGGATAATCGATTATTTCACCAAATAATCGATTAATCCAGAGAGGTTTGGGTTCCGTCATATTTGGCTTCTGTTTTAATCGATTATCACTCCAAATAATCGATTATTTCGATCTGTTTTTCATTTTAAATTTCAAATTAACCCTATTTTCGAAAACCCAATTACCAAGAACCCTAGTTTCGAAATCCCCAATTTCTAAACCCTAATTTCCCTACTTAAACTCTGCTTTGGCACTCGGAAAATAAGAACAACTCTTTCCATACAAAAGTTAAGTCTTTGTGAGTGCCGGAGAACTGTTTGTTGCAAGGAAAGGGGGCTTTTGGAACCTGGTGTGGGCTAGAAGCGATAAGAATCACTAAGTGGAGTTCTTAGTGGATTGTGTGTTGTGCCGTCTCTGGGGAAAGCTGTTCTTCATCTCTTGTGGATTTCAAGAGAGGTGTTGTCTTTACTTTATCTCTTTGATTTGTAAACTGTTTGTAACAATTTGTTCTTAGTGACAGCGTTTGTCGCCGCCTCCCCTGAAGAGGGGGCGCGGTCGGAGCGACGCGATGGTTATTTCGACCCTCTTTGATTTTCACGTTTTTTATTGGTGGTTACAACGTCCTTAGGTCGTCCGATAACCGGGCTAACCTAGAGACGAGGTTTTCGAAAAGTGTCCTTGAGTTGTCCGATAACCGGGCTAACCCAAGGACTTATTTATTTTGGGTTCTATGGAGTCGCCACCGATGTTTTTACCGGAAACATCGGAAAAGGGGTAAAAAAGGCGTTGGTTTTCGAAAACCAACTTTGGTCCGTTAAAACCAGAGTTGGGTAAGGGAGTTAGTTACGTGTAAAGGGGGTATTAGCCCCTTTACGACGCCCCTTTCGGGTTCCCTATGACAGGCCGACTTATTTTATTGGTAAATGAACTAGAAAATAATGCTTTTGCCCTTTTTTATTGTGCGGAAATTAAAAGTATGACTACATGACCCTAATTTCTATTGCAGCATTTATAATTAAAGCGGTAAAAATAAGAAGAGAGAATTTTGCACCTTCGAAGCAAGCTTTTTGTATTAACTCTCAATAAAGTGGGTGCGTTTTGACAGCCCTTCACTCTACAAACTCTCAGAAACTCCGGAAATGCCTCGGAGGGATTCTAAAGAAGATCTAGAACGCTCAAGAACTCACTCTAAGACGCTCGAAACTCCGGAAATGCCTCGGAGGGATTCTTAGAGAGAGAAAATCTAGAGAGAAGGGAGAGCTAATGCTTCTTGATGTGTTTACGTGTGGAAATGAGGGGGAGAAGCCCCTATTTATAGTTTTCGCGTCGTCGGGGTCCGGACCACCGTCTCCTCTGACAGGGGTCGAGACCGCCGTCTGGAAAGTCGAGACCGCCGTCTCGACCATGCCAGAAATCGAGACCGCCGTCTGGAAAAACGGGACCGCCATCTCGTCCTTCGCTCGCTCAAGCGAGTATTCCGGTCGCTTGAGCGAGGCATGACCCGAGAGTCCCCTTTGTTTGAGGCATCCGTCGCTCAAGCGAGTACATCAGTCGCTTGAGCGAGACTTGACCCGGGAGTCCCCTTTGTTTGAAGCACTCGTCGCTCAAGCGAGTACATCGATCGCTTGAGCGAGACTTGACCCGGAGTCCCCTTCAACGCGAGAAACTTTATTTTGGGCCAAAAAACCTTCCTATCTTGGTACGGGAGCCTAATAGTCTCTCCTAGTGGCTTGTTAAGCTCCGGCCGTCTTCAAATAGGAAGCTTTCTGACTTTATTTGGAGGCCGGGCAAGATTTGGGGTCTACAGTTGCCCCCCCTTTACCTGACTAGTCAACTGTTGGCCTGTTGTGCCAGACAGATTGACAGGAAGGTAAAGGAGTTGACCCTCTTGCCCGACTACCCTTCAGACGTCCCGTCTTGTGGAGGTTGATCCTCTGGGGAGATGTTGTGTTTGTGCGCCTCTAGGATACTACTCTTGACGTAGCCGATCCCTTTGGTTGACACGTGGTAGAACCTCCGGATACTACTCTGGACGTAGCCGATCCTTCGGTTGATGAGTGGTAGAACCTCCGGATACTACTCTGAATGTAGCCGATCCTTCGGTTGATGAGTGGTAGAACCTCCGGATACTACTCTGAACGTAGCCGATCCTTCGGTTGATGAGTGGTAGAACCTCCGGATACTACTCTGGACGTAGCCGATCCTTCGGTTGATGGGTATAAACCCCCCATCAGGCTGGTAGGTGTAGTCCGTTGTGTGGGACTGGATGGGTATGAACCCCCCATCAGGGTGGTAACGGCGGCTTACAGTTCAGGTGGCCCATGTGCCGGCGTGAAACCTTGGGATGCTCCTTCGACGCGGTAGCTGATCCTTTGGTTGACGAGTACGAACCCTCGTCTGGTTTGGTGCCTCTGGATGCCCCTTCTCACGGTAGCTGATCCTTTGGCGATGGTGGCGGCTTACTGATTCTGATCATGCGCCGTTGTTGAGATGTGTTTTCTTTTGTTTTTATTTGTCTTTTTCTGGGAATTGTCATCCGGTTTGTGCCGGGGATTCTTTGACTTTTGATTTTTCTTGTGGTGATCACCCAACTCTTGCTGGTTGGTCGGGTGATTTTGGCTTTTCCTGATAGCCATCCAGCTTGTTGTTTGCTAGGGATTCTTTGTTTTTGATCATTTGGTATTTGTCATCCGACTTTGCCGGTTGTCGGGGATTTCTGATGGGTGCCTCTTAGGTAGGCATGAATCCTCTGGGGATTTGTTGATCTTGGTGAGGCCTCTTAAGTAGGCGGATGTCCATTGAGAAATTTGTTGATTTTGAGGGTGCCTCCGAGTAGGCAAATACTCCATTGAGTTTACGGTAATGCCTCCGAGTAGGTGGATGCTTCATTTGGAGACTTTTGGTTGCGTTTGTTTTGCCTCCGACTAGGCCGATATTTCCTTATAGGGATGCTTGGCTCTTGCTTGCCGGGTCTTGCCTATGCGTAGGCTCACTTGGGGATGATCTTTCTTTTTGATTGATCCACCGGGAATTGGTTGCCTTCCCGGGGATCAGATTTTGATTTGCCCCTTGAGGGGATGGAGTTTTGACTCCTTGTTGGATGTTGATGGTATGAGATGGCTTTGCCGATACTCTTGTTCTGTTGGGGGAATGGAATTTCTGATTCCTCTTTTTTCGTTGATTTTCCCTTTTTCTGAGGTGACTCACTTTAGGGATTTGATTTCCTGGAAGTTAGGATTTTTATTTGATTTTGCCTTTTTCCACGATTTATCTCTTTTTTATCGCGATATGGCTTTTTCTTTCTTGGTAATGCGTGCGCTTTTTTACTTTTTAGTTTCTTTTATGCACGCAGGCTTTTTCTCTTCTTTTTGGGAGGGTCCACTAGGGATGATGTTTTATTTCTTTAATGATCCACCAGGGAATTAGTTGACTTCCTGGGGATTTTTTCTTTTCTAGTAATGGAGTCTTGGCTCCTTGATTGATGTTGATGCGAGCTATATTTGCGAAGCTCTTATTCCACTGGGGGATGGGAATCTCTTATTTCTTTTTGTAGACTTTTTAGGAGATCCATTTGAGGATTTTTATTCGGCCTTTTCTGTTGCGGCCCTTTTGGACATCTGTTGGGGATGCAAGAGTTTTCTTTTCTCTTCTTTCTTTTTGTTGAGCCCTTGATGGTTTGGACTCTTTTGACTGTTGATGATGATGGGCTCTTGAAGCCTTTATTCTCCATTGGGGAGTGTGGATGAGACTTTGGGTGAGTGTGCTCGATGACTCATGTGATGGCGGTGCTGAGCCCTTGGGTAATTTTGTGTTGCCTCTGTCGGATTTTCTTTTGTGACGTCTGATGATCGTGCCCTCTTTTATTGGGTGATGTTTGGAGATTTGGCTTCTGGAAGCTTCTTATGACAACTTGCAATGTTTGGAGATTTCTTATATGTGCCTTCTTTTGCTGGGTAGAAGGATGGTAGCTGAAGCTCTTGATTTCCAGAAGCTCTTATTCTGCTGAGTCGCTTGATTGACGACTTGCTTCATTTTCTTGAGGGCATTATTTGGAGACTGTCTTCTTATTTTGCTCAGTCTCAGTGATCCTGTTTTCAATCACAAACATGGAGCTAGTCTCCTTATATGCATGAATGCTTTTCATTTTTTTTTTGTTTTTTTATCTGAAGTAATTTTTATTTTTGTCTTTGACAAAGTCGTTTTGTGCGACTACTTGTGTGTGGATGCCCTAAATGCAATCTATTCTTATTGATTGATGCATCTGGAAAAGTGACTGGCATTCTCCTGCTGGACTTTTTATGATTATGATGAAGGGCCCTTCTCTTTTATTCATTTTTTGGTTTAGCCCTATCTTTTGCCTAGACCGCCCTTTTGGGGTTTTCGGTCTAGCGGGTTGCCTTAATTTTTGCCTAGGATATCTTAGCGGGCTTTTTCCTTTTTTATGAATGCTCTATCTTTTGCCTGGACTGCCCTTTGCGGGTTTTCGATCTAGCGGGCTACCCTAACTTTTGCCTAAGAATCCCCTAGCAGGCATTATTCTTTTTATTGTCATTTTTCCTTTCTCTTCTTTTTTGAGAGATAGGAGCCTATCATATGCATGCAATGTCTGTGATATGCATCCTATAATACTATTTCAGTTAATTTTTCAAAAGCATTAACCAATGTGCTTTTACTTCTGATGAGCTTCTGACGTTATGTGCTTTCGTCGACAGGGATAGGCTGTACCAATTTTGCCGCCTCGATTTCATGACCGAAGAATGATTGGTTTTTCTCTTTTCCTTCTTTTTTCTTGTAGAGCACTCTTTGCCATGTAGTGTCCCTCTTTCTTCACTCTAGGGATTTCAATCCTCTTGTTGACTATACGCCTCCATATTCCCAAATTAATTATTAGAATTTTGGTGTGAGGGTCAAGAGAAAAGAAGTAAAAAGGTAAATTCAATGGCTTGTGTTTTAGCATGTTATTTTTGTTAGAAAAAGGTTTTTGTAAGAATGGTTGGCTAGGGTTAGGCTTAGGTGTTTAAGCTTTTGTCTAAGCATACGTTTTCCCCTTTTGCGCCTCAATTTTGTTTCCATTGCTTTTAAATGGCTAGCTGATTTCCCTAGATCGCCCTTTGGGTTTTCGAACTAGGATACTGTGTGTTGGCCCTATCTTTTGTCTAGGTTCTCTCTCTTGTAAAAATTTGGATGAATCCTAGCGGACCTTTATTTGTAACCCTAACTTTTGCCTAGGCTACCCTTTATTGTTGTTCGGGTATCCTACCGGGTCAACCCTATCTTTTGTGTAGCCCCCTTAGTGGGTTTCCTACGGGTAATTTGCCCTTTTCTTTGGCCTTTGGCTTCTCCGGGCTTTTTTCTTTTTTGTGGATTTATTTTTTTGTTCACGGTATTGGCGAAGCGTGACTTTCTTTATGGCTTTAGGTGAAGTCTTATTTTTATGTGCTTCTAATCGGCTAACTCGATGATGATAGCAATGACGAAGGTTTGATTATTTGGAAGCGCTTCTTATTCTCTTCTTCTTCTTTTTTTTTTTATGTTTACTTAGACGGGGTTATTCATGTGGTCCAGTCGAAGTAGCAAGAAAAGAAGCAAATAGAAAGAATCATTCTTATTAATTAATGAGGAAATATGTGCCCTAAGATGCCGGGGGTCGGGCTCGCCCGGGGATAGTCTCTAACAATCATGGGGTTTACATCCCTTGAACAAAGAAAAAGATTTCCTAATGACTAGAGTGGCTCTTGACGCTTGCACCCCTCCACTTCGGAAAATCTGCTTGAGTGTGTGGAGGGAGACTTCCCTTTTCGTTTTCGCACGGCCCTTAGTAGGGTCATATCCTAGGCCATGTTTGAAAGGATTGTCTTTGAATTACGGGGGTTCCCTTATGCCTTGGGAATCGCCCCGGTCCTTGGCCAGGATGGTAACCATGCTTCAACATCATGTGGGCTACCTTTGTATTTTTGGGAAGTCGCTTTTATGTTGGCAATTTCGAGCGCTTGAAAAGATGTTTCAAGGGCCTTTTCAGCCGCATCCACATGAGGCTGGGTGGATGGTCCACCGATCAAGATGTCGTTTTACGCTTGGACCGTGATCAATTTTCCTTCCACTATGAACTTGACTTTCCGGTGGAGCGTTGAAGCTACTGCCTTAGCGTCATGAATCCAAAGCCTACTTAGTTTCCTCTTTGGACTCCTTATTTTCTTTTTCCTCTTCGGTCTTTTTATTTTTTCCTTTATTTGTAGGAGCGTTGTCTTGTAGCTCTTGGGGGTGTAGATTTTTTCACTTCTAATTTTGCCCCGAATGCCGGCTATATTTGTGATATCCTTTTTTATTGGTGAAGACTTTCCGTATCTCCACGGTGCAGCTTATTTGATTCGTAGGGGAAAGGACGTGGCATAAATAGTCGCACCGGCGTCCGTGTCCCCTCTTCTTTATTCTTGAGGACCAACGGCCGAGGTTTATTTCCCTCTTGCGAAGATTCGACCGTTGGGGTGAGCTTGATGACGAAAGGCTTACTCTCCATCTTACTTTGATTTGTGGAAAGCACATTGACTAATCCTTTCTTTTTATTATCTTTTTATTAAAGTGAGAATGAATGCAATTTATGGATGCAATTCATGAATGTAGTAGACGGTTGAGACAAACAATTTTATTTGTTTCATTCAGACAGTGTACATTCCTCAATGCAATGTTTTGAAGTACATATTTTTTGAATGAAAAGCGGAGAAGCCTAAATGAACCCATAGGCAGGTTAGAATTTTCCTTTATTTTCATTTTGACTTCCCGTGCATGGCTTGCGAATGCCTTATCCTCTTCACATGGTATTGAGGAATGTCCACTTTCTTCAACCGCCTACTTCTAGATGATGTTATGAGGATGAAGTTTTGGTGGATGCATGTATGCAAGTGTTTGTTTTTTTCCTAAACATTATCATGTTTTATTTTCTAACATGATGTATGATAGTGTTTGGGATTTTGTGTTTTTTTTTTTTGTATGCGGATGAGGGCGTGAAGAATACCAGCCGCTTTCTAGAATGCAAAAAGATTTTTATTGTTAAAAATGAATGATTTATGAGATGAATATTCCTTAAGACAATGGCTTAAGATATCCTCCTTAAAGCTTATGCTTTGTGGGGGTATCCTACTCTCCTTGGTGTAATGGTTTCTTTCCCATCACAGATTTGACAAGTATAATGGCAATCATCATCACTCCTTAGTACACTTGTCCCTTCCTTGTCGCGAAGGTCACAAGTGTGCTCGGGGCCTCTTTCGCCATTGTCTTAGGGAATATCTAGTGCTCCCTAGAATGAATGTATTTATGCATGCACCAGTACAAAAGGGTAGTAGATGTTCAAAGTGGCATCACTTTTGACTGGGTTGTCTGATTTGGACGCATAGCATGTCAAAACGAAGAGAAAAGGGTGAAGAACCAAGCTGCAAATTCCCGTAGGGGATTTGGCCCAGTAATTTTCCCAAAAAACGCCTCTAAGACCCATTTTTTGAGAGGTTTATTAAAATGATGTGTATGCATACTTTCCTTATGCATTTATTTTTTCTCTTGGTTTTTCCACTTATGACATGATGCAATATGAATGACACGACTTTGTCAAAATTACTTTATTTATGTTTTGATTTTGTTATTTATTATTTTATTTATTTTGGATTTTTTATTTTGATTATTTTTTTTTATTTTATAGCCTTTTATCTCTTCTGTCGGAACTGCGTGGCTACTTAGCTTACAAAGAACCTGAAACCAGGCTAGCTAAAAGGCAGACTGTCCGAGATAAAATATGGCTTTATGCGAAAGAATATTTATCGTCCCTTATCTCTTCTGTCGGAACTGCGTGGCTACTTAGCTTACAAAGAACCTGAAACCAGGCTAGCTAAAAGGCAGACTGTCCGAGATAAGGGTGTTTATTTGTGAAAATATTTTTGTGATTTTGTTTTGTTGTTTGTTTATGCTATGCAACATGCAACAAACATATGCACACACAATTCAATCATCCCCGAACAGGCGAGATTCCGTTTTTATCACGAGGTAGGGTTCTCCTGCAGAAAAGTGCATTGGCAAGGGTTGGTTCTAACTGTTCTCACCAGGCTAAGGCCCCCAAGGTGCCCCCATTATAGGGTCCCCACTCTCCAGCCGTCCGACCATGCTCAACACTAAGGCCAGAGTCGGTCTTGTTGCCAAAAGAGGAAGGTTATCACCTTGAGTGGTGGTTTCCGATCACACTGGTGGGCACAAGGCCCTAACTGCAGCGAACCGTACCTGCCACCCACTCCCTATGGTTTTCTCACTTGCCCCCGGGTATAGAGGGAACTGTAGTGTGCAAGGGTTGGTGTGCAATTTTTATTTCAAACAATTGCATAATAAACAAACAACAGTTATTAAAGTCATTCAAATAAAGCATGTTATAAAACAAGGCAAGGGCAAAAGCATTTTTCTTGGTTCATTTATTTATTTTAAGCTGGCCCATCACTAAATGGGATCAACTCTCTAGACTTCCCCAGCGGAGTCGCCATCTGTCGCCCCTCCCCTGAAGAGGGGGCGCGGTCGGAGCGACGCGATGGTTATTTCGACCCTCTTTGATTTTCACGTTTTTTATTGGTGGTTACAACGTCCTTAGGTCGTCCGATAACCGGGCTAACCTAGAGACGAGGTTTTCGAAAAGTGTCCTTGAGTTGTCCGATAACCGGGCTAACCCAAGGACTTATTTATTTTGGGTTCTATGGAGTCGCCACCGATGTTTTTACCGGAAACATCGGAAAAGGGGTAAAAAAGGCGTTGGTTTTCGAAAACCAACTTTGGTCCGTTAAAACCAGAGTTGGGTAAGAGAGTTAGTTACGTGTAAAGGGGGTATTAGCCCCTTTACGACGCCCCTTTCGGGTTCCCTATGACAGGCCGGCTTATTTTATTGGTAAATGAACTAGAAAATAATGCTTTTGCCCTTTTTTATTGTGCGGAAATTAAAAGTATGACTACATGACCCTAATTTCTATTGCAGCATTTATAATTAAAGCGGTAAAAATAAGAAGAGAGAATTTTGCACCTTCGAAGCAAGCTTTTTGTATTAACTCTCAATAAAGTGGGTGCGTTTTGGCAGCCCTTCACTCTACAAACTCTCAGAAACTCCGGAAATGCCTCGGAGGGATTCTAAAGAAGATCTAGAACGCTCAAGAACTCACTCTAAGACGCTCAGAAACTCCGGAAATGCCTCGGAGGGATTCTTAGAGAGAGAAAATCTAGAGAGAAGGGAGAGCTAATGCTTCTTGATGTGTTTCTGTGTGGAAATGAGGGGGGAGAAGCCCCTATTTATAGTTTTTCGCGCTGTCAGGGTCCAGACCGCCGTCTCCTCTGACAGGGGTCGAGACCGCCGTCTGGAAAGTCGGGACCGCCGTCTCGACCATGCCAGAAATCGAGACCGCCGTCTGGAAAAACGGGACCGCCGTCTCGTCCTTTGCTCGCTCAAGCGAGTATTCCGGTCGCTTGAGCGAGGCATGACCCGAGAGTCCCCTTTGTTTGAGGCATCCGTCGCTCAAGCGAGTACATCAGTCGCTTGAGCGAGACTTGACCCGGGAGTCCCCTTTGTTTGAAGCACCTGTCGCTCAAGCGAGTACATCAGTCGCTTGAGCGAGACTTGACCCGGGAGTCCCCTTCAACGCGAGAAACTTTATTTTGGGCCAAAAAACCTTCCTATCTTGGTACGGGAGCCTAATAGTCTCTCCTAGTGGCTTGTTAAGCTCCGGCCGTCTTCAAATAGGAAGCTTTCTGACTTTATTTGGAGGCCGGGCAAGATTTGGGGTCTACAGCGTTAATCCTCTTTTGAGTGATTAGCAACTGGACGTAGGGTCTTTTGATCCGAACCAGTATAAACCTACTGTGTAATCTTCTCTACTCTTCTCTATTTACATTTACGCAGTTTTTAATCGGTAAAATTTGGGGAAAATTTTGAAAACCTAATTTTTATTAAGAAACCAATTCACCCCCCCTCTTGGTTTTTGTCCGACCACGCGAACATTCCGCTGCGCGATTCTAACAATACGCTCAAAAAAGCCAAAATCCAAAATCGCGAGAAAAAAGAGATAAAACCGCGAGAAAAAAGGCAGGATTAAAACAAAACAACTACCTTAACCGACAAAATTTCGACTACCAAGAGTCGAACACAAAGAGAGATAACCCGACCAATCAGCAAGAGTCGGATGACTACCACCAAAAAGCAAAGAATCCCCGGCCATCAATGGAGCTGGATGAACAAACCAACAAAATCCCCGGCGCAGCCCGGACGACCATCCAAGAAGTCCAAGAACATCTACCAACACAGAAATCACTCCCCAGTAAAACGGCGCATGAGCCACCCGAGTAGTAAGCCGTCACCACCACCAATCCTACGCAGTAGACTGTACCAGCCAGATAGGGGGTTCATACCTATCAACCAGCACACAAAGAATGCCTAAACGGTGCATGAGCCACCCGAGCAGTAAGCCGCCACCACCACCAGTCCTACGCAGTAGACTGTACCAGCCAGATAGGGGGTTCATACCTATCAACCAGCACACAAAGAATGCCTAAACGGCGCATGAGCCACCCGAGCAGTAAGCCGCCACCACCACCAGTCCTACGCAGTAGACTGTACCAGCCAGATAGGGGGTTCATACCTATCAACCTACGCATACGGTGCGCCTGAACGGCGCATGAGCCACCCAAGCAGTAAGCCGCCACCACCACCAGTCCTACGCAGTAGACTGTACCAGCCAGATAGGGGGTTCATACCTATCAACCTACGCATACGGTGCGCCTGAACGGCGCATGGGCCACCTGAACAGTAAGCCGCCATTACCACCCTGATGGGGGGTTCATACCCATCCGGTCCCACACAACGGACCATACCACCCTGATGGGGGGTTCATACCCATCCAGTCCCGCACAACGAACTGTAACTACCAGCCTGATGGGGGGTTTATACCCATCAACCGAAGGATCAGCTACGTCAGGAGTAGTATCCAGAGGTTCTACCACGTGTCAACCAAAGGGATCGGCTACGTCAGGAGTAGTATCCTGGAGGTGCATAAATACAACATCTCCCCAGAGGATCATCCGCCACAAGACGGGACGTCCGAAGGGTAACCGGGCAAGAGGGTCAACTCCTTTACCCTCCAGTCGATCACCTCGGCACAAAAGGCCAACAGTCGACTGGTCGGGTAAAGGGGGGCAGCTGTAGACCCCAAATCTTGCCCGGCCTCCAAATAAAGCCAGAAAGCTTCCTATTTGAATACGGCCAAAGCCTAACAAGCCACTAGGAGAGACTATTAGGCCCCCGTACTAAGATAGGAGGGTTTTTTGGCCCGAAAAATAAAGTTCTCGCGCCTGAAGGGACGAGACCGCCGTCTGGGAAGACCAGACCGCCGTCTCGCCTCACGCCAGGGACGAGACCGCCGTCTCACTTGTCCAAACGGCAGTCTCGCCACTGCAAAGGTCGAGACGGCGGTCTCGACCCCTTGCATGGTCGAGACGGCGGTCTGGATTTTCCAGACGGCGGTCTCGACCTTGTCAGACGAGACTGGCGGTCTCGCCACTGTCAGGCGCGAAAACCTATAAATAGGGGCTCCCTCCCCTCATTTCCACACACCAAGCACAGTAGCTCCTCCTTCTCTCTAGATATTCTCTCTCTAGAATCCCTCCGAAGCATTTCCGGAGTTTCTGAGTGTCTCTAGGCATAAATTGAGCGTTCTAAATCTTCTTTAGAATCCTCCGAGGCATTTCCAGAGTTTCTGAGAGTTGTAGAGTGAAGGGTTGCCAAAAAGCACCCACTCTTTAAAGAGAAATATAAAAAAGCTTGCTTTGGAGGTGCATCCTCTCTCTTTCTAATTTTACCGCTTTCATTTAAAATTATGCAATAGACGCTAGGGCCATGTAGTCATAAACTTAAATTCCGCATAATAAAAAAGGGTAAAAGCGCAATTTTCCAGTTTAATTATTTATCCAAAGTAGCTGGCCTATCATAGGGAACCCGAAAGGGGCGTCGTAAAGGAACTAACACTTCCTTTACACGTAACTAACTCCCTTACCCAACTCTGGTTCTAATGACCAAAGTTGGTTTTCAAAAACCAACGCCTTTTTAAACTCCTTTTCCGATGTTTCCGGTAAAAACATCGGTGGCGACTCCATGAACCCTTCAAAACCCGTTCTTGGGTTAGCCCGGTTATCGGACAACTTAAGAACACTTTTCGAAAACCTCGTCTCTAGGTTAGCCCGGTTATCGGACAACCTAAGGACGTTGTACCCACCCATAAAAAACGCGAAAATCAAAGAGGGTCGAAAAAACCATCGCGTCGCTCCGACCGCCTCGTTTTGATGGCAGCGACAATTAGGAAAGTTGAATCCCCTATTGATGAACTGCTCACCAATAAGGAACTTAAGAGAAATAATAGCACATTTCTTCCAATAGGACAGAAATTCCTGTCGCCCATCTGCATCAGAGATCCATCCTTCTACAGAATTAGGACGGGGATGAGATGAGGGTGCAGATCTTCTTCTAGTTGGGATTTTTGCACGAGAAGATGAGGCCATTGAAGGATTAGAAGAGTAACAAGAAGATTTAAGAGGACAAGTTAAGTGAGAAGAAGGCAAGATTGATAGAATGAGGTAAGAAAACTTGATTTCAAGAGATAGAAGTGAGTAGAAGTGAAATGGAGGTCCCTATTTATAACCAAACATCTCCAACGGACATATGATAGAGAATAAGGGGCAAAAGAGCCATTGGCAATGGCTAGGAATCCAAATTTGCCAGGTTTAATCGATTAAAACCCAAATTAATCAATTAAACCACTTCCAGACCCATTTAATCGATTAATTTGAGTTGTTAATCGATTAACACTGGTTTTAATCGATTAATGGACGAATTAATCGATTATTCCAGAGAGGAATGTCATGTTTTGGGTGTTTTGGATGCAAATCATCGATTATAACTCTAATTAATTGATTATTCTAGAGAGTACATCAAATTTTGAGGTTTTTACACATGATAACCTATGAACATCCTACATAATGAATTATAACATTATAATCATCCAAAAACTGTCTAAATAAGCAGAATTTAAGCTATTTCTAATATCCCTAAGTCTCTTCTGAGATCATAGAATCTATCCTTGGGTAGAGGCTTAGTAAAAATATCTGCTAATTGATGCTTTGTATCAACATACTCTATTTTACAGTTTCCTTTGCTGATATGATCTCTCAAAAAATGATGTCTAATCTCTATATGCTTAGTCCTAGAGTGCATTACTGGGTTCTTAGTGAGATTGATTGCACTCGTATTATCACACATCAAAGGTATGTCATTCAGAAATATACTATAATCTTCTAACTGTTGTTTCATCCACAGAATTTGAGCACAACAATTTCTAGCTGCAATATATTCAGCTTCAGTGGTAGATAAAGCAACACATGCCTGTTTCTTAGAATGCCATGATACTAAGGATGAACCTAACAAATGACATGTCCCACTAGTACTCTTTCTATCAATTTTGCATCCACCATAATCGAGCATCGAATATTCTATTAAACTAGTACAAGCATCAGATGGATACCATAAACCAAAACCAAGTAGTTCCTTTTAAATATTTTAAAATATGTTTTACTGCAATTAGGTGAGATTCTTTTGGACAAGCCTCGAAATCTAGCACACACACGGACAGTAATGCATGATATCGAGTCTACTTGCAGTTAAGTATAACAGATGAACCTATCATACCTCTATACATAGATTGATTAACTTCCAAACCTGATTCATCCTTGTCTAGATAACATGAAGTTCCCATGGGTGTGTTAGCTTCCTTTGAGGTGTCCATTCCAAACTTTTTAAGAATCTCTTTGCAGTATTTGGTTTGAGAGATGAAAATTCCATCTTTAAGTTGCTTGATTTGAAGTCCAAGGAAGAATGTCAATTCTCCCATCATAGACATTTCAAACTCTCCCTGCATTATCTTAGCAAATTCTACACATAACGAATTATCAGTTGATCCAAAAATAATATCATCAACATATACTTGGACTAATAAGATATGTTCTTTTACTTTCTTTATAAACAGCGTAGAATCAATTTTTCCTCTAGAAAAATCATTTGATGTTAGGAAACTACTTAGCCTTTCATACCAAGATCTAGGAGCTTGTTTCAACCCATATAATGCTTTCTTTAATTTAAAAATATGATTAGGATAACTAAAATCCTCAAATCCAGGGGGTTGCTCCACATAAACTTCTTCTTTAATAAAACCATTTAAAAATGCACTTTTAACATCCATTTGATATAATTTAAATTTCATCAAAGATGCATAAGCAAGAAGTAGGCGTATAGCCTCTAACCTGGCAACAGGAGCATAAGTTTCATCATAATTTATACCTTCCTCCTGACAATAGCCTTTGGCAACAAGTCTGGATTTATTCTTTGTTATGTTTCCATCTTCATCAAGTTTATTTCTAAACACCCATTTGGTTCCAATAACTTGATGTGATTCTTCTCTTGGGATTAATTCCTAGACTTGATTCCTTTCAAATTGGTTAAGTTCTTCTTGCATTGCTATGCACCATTGGTCATCTTTAAGCGCTTCCTCAACATTTTTGGGTTCTATCTGTGACACAAAAGCTATAGACATGCAGAAATTAGTCATATTTCTAGTTCTTACCCCTTTTGAAATATCACCAATGATATTGTCCATTGAGAGTCCTCTAGGTGATTGCCATTCTTTTGCTAATTCAGGCGTTTGAGAATGCTCATTTTCTTCCAAATATAATTCATCAAGAGACTCTCTTATATACTCATCATCACCTGCAAGTTCTTTATTTGACTCAAGAGGGTTTCCCCCAAGGTCTACAATCTCATCAAAAGTAACATGAATAAATTCTTCAATATTTAAGGTTCTTCTATTAAACACCCTGTAAGCCTTGCTAGTTAATGAATAACCTAAGAAAATTCTCTCATCGGCTTTTGAGTCAAATTTTCCTAAATTTTCTTTTCCATTATTTAACACAAAGCACTTACATCCAAATATTTTCAAATGAGCAACATTAGGCTTTCTTCCATTTAATAATTCATTGGGAGTTGATTTTATAATTGACCTAATGAGCATTCTATTCAAAATATACTAAATGATTAATTTTCTTTGAAAAAAATACAAGAGACAAACAATTCATTTAACTATAGGAACCCAAATATATTTTCCTTTAGGAACACCAAAATATTTTATTTGACATCTATTTGAAGTATGACCATGTTTCATACAATAAAAACATGCTTTAGATGTAGCTTTTGAAAATGATGTATTTCTAACAATAGACAATTTAGTTCCTTTTTCAACCCATACTCTTCTCTTTTTAGTTTTAGGCTTTTTCATAGAAACTTGATGATTTACACTATTTTGAGTTACAACAATTTTATCCTTATTATTATTACTCAATTCCTTTTTGGCTTTATCAAGCAAATGATTAAGTATATCTATGTCATACTCATATTCTTTACAAGATGCACATACTATATTCTTATCATCATTCTCATCTAAGCATACAATTTTCGTTTCTAAGGATTCCTTTTCTTCTAAACATGTGATTTTCGTTTTTAATGAGTCAATTTCCTTTTCGGATCTACTTAAACTCTTCTTCACAACTTTATATTCATTTTTCAAGTTCTTAAAGGCACTAAATAATTCATTATATGCATTTTGCAGTTCATCATAATTATTATCATCATCACTAGAAGATGAATCAGAATCACTTACCTCAAAATCAAAAGAAATGATGTCATTTGCCAATAAGCAAATATTTGCTTCAACTTCCGCATTGCTTGACCCCAAACTTGAGTCACTATCATCGGTTCCTTCATAGGTTACTCTTAGTTTTTCTCACATCTCTTGAGCACTCTTACAAATGGATATTCTGTAAAACTCATCAAGGGTTAAAGTAGATGAAATTATATTTCTAGCCCTAACATCATATTGGGTTTTCCTATTTTCTTCATCCGACCATCTAGAAAATTGTTTTGGTACTTCTACTCCATTTTAAAAAACTTTAGGAATAAAAGGACCATTTAAAATAGCGTCCCAAACGCCTCTATCAACAGACTCTAAAAAGATTTGCATTCTTACTTTCCAGAAAGGATAATTTTAACCCGCAAAAAGTGGGGGTCTGTTGATAGATGCACCTTCGGCAAACGTTTGATTTTGTCCGGCCATTTTCGAAAAGTTTGAATGACTATCAAAGCAAGCTCTGATACCACTTGTTAGAATCGCGCAGCGGAATGTTCGCGTGGTCGGACAAAAACCAAGAGGGGGGGTGAATTGGTTTCTTAACAAAAATTAGGTTTTCAAAATTTTTCCCAAATTTTACCGATTAAAATACTGTGTAAACGTAAATAGAGTAGAGATAGAATCTTATAGAGGAGGTTTATACTGGTTCGGATCAAAAGACCCTACGTCCAGTTGCTAATCACTCAAATAGAGGATTAACGCTGTCACTATAATCAAAGTTGTTACAAACAGATTACAATGGAAAAGATAAAGTAAAGAAAACACCTCTCTTGAAATCCACAAGAGATGAAGAACAGCTTTCCCTAGAGACAGCACAACACACAATCCACTAAGAACTCCACTTAGTGATTCTTATCGCTTCTAGCCCACACCAGGTTCCAAAAGCCCATTTTTCTTGCAACAAACAGTTCTCTGGCTCTCACAACACTTAACTTTTGTATGAAAAAGGTTGTTCTACTTTTCTGAGTGTCATAGAGAAGCTTAAGTAGAGAAATTAGGGTTTAGGAATTGGGATTTTCGAAACTAGGATTCTTGGAAATAGGGTTTTCGAAAATAGGGTTGATTTGAAGTTAAAAATCAAAATCTGACTGAAATAATCGATTAAATGAAGTGTTAATCGATTATTACAGAGCCAAAATCAACAGAACCCAAAAACTCTCTGTTTTAATCGATTAAAAGACCTGTTAATCGATTAACAGGCCTGTTAATTGATTAACAGGTGTGTTAATCGATTAAACCAGTGAGCAGATACAGAAAATGGTTTTTCTCACTATTTTAATCGATTAATTCACCATTTAATCAATTAAAGCCGAGACACTTTGATAAATTTGAGCTTTTTGAAGCTTCTAAGGTGCAGACTATGTACCGGCTATCTCAAGCTCTAATATTACAGACTCAATCTAATCAAAACAGAGTTATTACACTACAAAACAAGTCTTCAACTCTCTAAGTATTGTGTTCTTGAATCATCATCAAAATCAACAAGCTTCATGTCCATCAAGTTCAACATCAAGTCCTTGAATGTTCAACACTAGGCATATATTTAAGAAATTCAAGAATGGACCATTGGAAAATAGCAAAAAGGGCCATAAGATATTTAAAGAGAACAAAAGATTATATGCTCACATACAGGAGGTCAGACCAGTTGGAGATCGTTGGGTTTTCTTACTCAGATTTTGCAGGATGTCAAGAATTTGTAGCATGCTATGAGGCATCAAATCATGGAATATGGCTGAGAAATTTTGTCACAGGGCTGCAAATTTTGAAAGACATTGAAATACCACTTAAGTTATATTGTGACAATAAATCAGCTGTATTATTAAGGAAAGAGTACAAAGTGGACAAATTCCATAGAACACTTAAGGACAAACTCCATGATAGCATATCCTCTAACTAAAGGACTTCCGCCCAAGGTCTTTCATGAGCATGCTGCTCACATGGGTGTTTTACAGTTTGAGGAATTTGTGGTTTAGTGGGAGTTAGTTACTTTCATATATTTTATGTTCTATGTTTAATTTCATATATGTATACATTGATTTTTGGACATATTTGGTTATCTATAGATATGCGGTTTTTTGTTCATTCATTACACTTTGTACATTAAGGATATTATATCGATCTCGATAAGTTAAAGTTTGGACCAGTTGAAAATAGATGTGTATAGATCACCTTCACGTAATTTTTCATGCTACACATTTCATGATGAATACATGTCATTTGGTTATGTTAGGATGAGTAATCATTGTTTGTTTTAGTTGCGATGATGCAATGAAAAGCTGGTTTGGTTCTATATCCTGATATGATTAATGGACAGGACTTTTGGAGTATGCTAAAGGAATATAATGGCAATTTTGAGCTCATAAAGTCTAACACATTTGTAAGGTTGTAAGGACATTATATATTTGTGACCAGTGGGAGATTGTTGGCAAATTTGGGGTCATGTATATATATGATACATAATTTAAATGTGTTAGGGTCATTATTTATTAAGTCAAATAATAAAGTGATCTGACTAAATTAAAAAGTTTGGCTAAAGGCATATGTCATGAAAATAAAATTGTGTAGAGACCATAGAGCAATTTCTAATTTGACGAGGGGCCAAATTAGAAATACTAAAACTTAAGTAATTAACCTAATTCTGGTTATTTTAAGGGGTCATGGTCCCCTTCTGGGAGCACGTAGACAGAACGTAAGTTTCATTCCTGTTCCTTTCTTTCTATCCCCATCAAGAGAGAAAATTAAGAGGGAAATACAGATGCTCTTTAGGTGGAAGACCATAAGATCAATATAGTGCTCTACAAAGACATCATCATTATGATGAATTCAGGTACGCTTTCGCATTCAGTTTACAACATGTTTATCAGTATGAGATTACGTTTATGTTTGATCGTTATAATCAAAATCAGGATTATTATTATTATTAATTTTCCAACATGCACACTTTGTCCTCTTGACCTGGAACAACACACCCTTCAAGTTGAGTCATATAAATTTCCTCCTCTAATTCACCATTCAAAAAGTCTATCTTAACATCCATTTGGTGTATAACTAGTTTATGGATAGCTGCTAGAGCTAACAAAACTCGAATAGAGGAAATCCTAATCACAGGGGCAAAGGTGTCAAAATAATCAATGTTGGATTTTTGAGTAAAACCATTTGCTACTAATCTTGCCTTATATTTATCTATGGATCCATAAGAATGATACTTTTTCTTAAAGATCCACTTACAACCAATATGTTTTGTTCCTTTAGGCAAATCTACCAAAGTCCAAGTATTATTTTTCTTAATTGAATCAATTTCAGTCTTAATGGCTTTATCAATATATTGCATCAGGAGCCCTAATAGCCTCTAAAAAACTCATTGGATCATTTTCAACTAGATAAGTATAGAAATCATCTCCAAAAGAGGTTTTCTTCCTCTGTCTTTTACTTCTCTTCAAATCCTCATATATTTTATCACTATTAATCTCTATAGATTATTTAGGTGTCTCACTAACCTTTAGAGAAAAATATGTTCAAAGAACTCAACATTTTTTTTCTCCACTTATGCTTAATTACATCACTTTTGATGACAAGAAACCTATAGGTAGCACTATGTTCTGCATAGCCTAAGAACATACAATCAGAAGTTTTAGAACCTATTTTCCTTTTCTTATGATTAGGTAACATTACCTTAGCTAAGCACCCCCACACTCTTAGATATTTAAGATTAGGTTCATATCCTCTCCATAACTCATAGGGAGTTTTACCAGTTTTCTTAAAAAACACACTGTAAGTATATATTCTCTCAGAGGTTATTTGGTGCACTAGAGCTGTTTGATTAAGTATAATTTGGTGTATATAAAGTAGTCATCTATAAATGTCACTGATCATATGAATCAATAATATAAGCAGAAGAACAAAATTTATTAACAATATCCCTTCCCTACAAGGACATTATTTTTTTTTGTCATAACAATCTTATCAGATTCAAATGACACTTTAACCCCAACTTTTCCCAAAATGCTACAAAGATTAGATTAGCTCTGATTAATGGCACATGTAGCACATCATTCAAGGCCAGCGTATTTCCAGATGTGAGCTTTAGAAGAACCCTTCCTTTTCCTAAGACAAGAGTTGTCCTAGAATCACCGAGATAAATATGTTCTTCTCCATCCCTACACTAGTGTAGGAGGTAAAAACACTTATGTTTGCACAGATGTGCCTGGTAGCACCAGAGTCTACCACTCATTTGCTCACATTTGTCACAAGGTTTATTTGAGAAACAAACGCAATAATTGTATCTTCTCCCTCGGCTAAATTTGCCTTAGGAGGATTGTCGTTTCTCATTCTACGTCTGCACTGAGGTGCATGATGACCTAGCTTTCCACAAAAATCATTTTTCTTTATTTCTTGAACGTAAAGTGGGGTTAGATCCACAGGTTTCATACAGTCTCAACCCTTTCTTATACGTAGGTACAAAATAATATGGGGACAAAATAATATTCTATTTATACGTATGTACAAAATAATATGTGGACAAAAATAATATTCTACATGAATGTACAAAATAATATGTAGATCTAGTCATACATTATATACATGTAATTGCTAATTATTCATAAATAAAATCTCTCATAACATATAATTTTGCATAATTTCTCCCATAACATAAAATACTTATGCATAATGCATTTTTCATTTTCTCTGTTGTATTGGTGTAATAAATCTGCAAAAGAAACTTGTGTTTGACACGTGTGCTCTATGGACAAGCTGCATGATGTATACTGATAGCATTTGATCTAAAAGTTTACCTTTCTTTCATTATAATTATAACATGCAGTAATCAATTTCATATATGATTCACCTTTAACCCAATCACGTAATTTGCTTTTTAAATTAAACTCAAATACAGGGTCATTCACATTTCAATAAGAATTACAGTGTCATTCACACAAGAGCTATGAATTTAATTTCAATTTGAAATTGATTGCAGCTTTAAAACATAGATTATCATTTATTCCTTTATTCAATTTTGGGAAAAGCATAATTTAAAAATTATCATAACAGAAAAATCATAAATCTAATAAGTATGACTCTGATACCTCATGTATTTTAATTTGTTGTTTTTATACGTTACTAATTCTATAAAACTACTCTTCACGTTTAGATTCTTTATTCTCACGTAAAAACATACATGAATCATAATCATATAATAACATGAGTTTATTCCCACGTAATAACATACATGAATCGTAATCAGAAGACTAACCTTAATCCATGAGCACTTCATAATTCACTTTCTTTCATTATCCAATATTGTAAAATTGTTGAAGAAAGTTATTGATATTCGTACTGTCAACTCTAAGTCCTTAAGATTGTTGTAAAAGCTGACAGAGACACGAACAAACTTTATTCCTGAGGCGTGTATAATCACTGCCCTTAAGGACTTATCCGCGGTGTATTGCGCAAGTCCCCCAGGATACAACAAGAACTTCTCGGAATATCCGAGTGTAGACCCCAAATCTTGCCCGGCCTCAAAATAAGAGCAGAAAACCTCTTATTTGAAGATGGAGAAACCTAAAAAGTCACTAGGAGAGACTATTAGGCCCCACGTTAGAGTAGGAAGGATTTTCTGTATAAAAATAAGGATTTTCGCCTTCAGGAGTCGAGACCGCCATCTCGCTTTTCAGGACCGCTGTCTCGCCATTGATGCAAGTCGAGACGGCCGTCTCGTTTGGCGAGACGGCCGTCTCGCCACTTGCCAATGGCGAGACCCCCCTCCCGTTTGGCGAGAAGGTCTTCTCGTCACTTGAAAAGTCGATACCGCCGTCTTGCCAAATGAGACGACGGTCTCGCCACTTTTGCAAGTCGAGACCGTCGTCCCGAATGGCGAGATGGTCGTCTCGACCTTGCCAGTCGAGACCGCCGTCTCGACCTGACAGACGCGAATCCCTATAAATAGTGAGTGCCCCCCCCCCTCATTTCAAAGAGTTCTTCCACTTTCTCTTTTACACTTTCTTCAAATTCTTCTCCTAGAGTCCCTCCGAAGCATTTCTGGAGTTTTTGAGTGTCTTAGAGAGTTTTTTATAGCGTTTCGAGAGCGATTTTCGGCGTTGTAAGAGCGAAGAGCTGCCAAAACGCACCCTATTTTCAAGAGAATTAATCAAAAGCTTGCTTCGAAGGTTTCTTCATTCTCTCCCTCTCTTTTATTGTCTTTTTATTCATAATTAAATTGCGTAATAGATATTAGGGTCATGTAGTCATTATTGTCTTTTCAAAAGTTTATTTATAAAATAACTGGCCTATCATAGGGAACCCGAAAGGGGCGTCGTAAGGGAACTAATACTTCCCTTACACGTAACTAACTCCCTTACCCAACTTTGGTTTTAACGACCAAAGTTGATTTTTGAAAATCAACATCTTTTCTCTCCTTTTTCGATGTTTCCGATAAAAACATCGGTGACGACTCCATAAGAACCCTTTCAAACTAGTTCTTAGGTCAGCCCGATTATCGGACGACCTAAGAATGCCTTTTCGAAAACCTCGCCCTTAGGTTTAGCCCAGTTATCGGATGACCTAAAGGCGTTGTAACATCACCCATAAAAACACAAAAAATGGAAAAGTCGGAACCATCGCGTCGCTCCGACCATCTCTTTTTGACGGCGGCGACACCGAGGATCTCAGAAACTAGCAAGAAACTCTCAAAAGAGTAAATTAACCCAGGAATACAGAAAGAAGATCAGAGAAGAGAAGATGAGAGAGATGTGTTCTGAAGAGTGTGAAGTGGTCTTTATTTATAAGAGAAAGTCTGTAACAGTTATGGAAGACTTGGTAATGGGTCTGTAACGTTCCCTGTAACAGTATTTTGCAACGTTCTCTGAAACAGTCTTCTGCAACGTGTGTGAGAACACGTTCTCTGAAACAATCTTCTGCCACGTTCTCTGAAACAGTCTTTTGCAACGTGTAAGAACACTCTGAAACAATTTTCTACAACGTGTGAGAACACGTTCTCTGAAACAATCTTCTGCCACGTTCTCTGAAACAGTCTTTTGCAACGTGTGAGAACACTCTGAAACAATTTTTTGCAACGTGTGAGAACACGTTCTCTGTTTTGCAATACCCCTTAATTTACAACAGAAAATGGTAAGGAAATAGCCCCACATGCACCAGAACCGAATAAGGTTAGCATTTGAACCTATATACCGAAGGAAAAAGTAGTATGCCACCGGGACCAACTATAACATAGCCATATATAGACCACGCAGCTGTATTTACGAAGTTGACATCAAAGCTCCAAGAAATACCCTTATCTGCACGTTTCTGCGTACGGTATGTGGCTAAATTTCCAAGTAAGGCAAGTACCAAAACCAATGTTGTTGAGATCCATATAAGCCCATACCTGTAATAAAGTAAAAGTACTTATTAGAAAATCAATACGAAGCCTTTGTGCAGGTTCATTTAATAATTTTAATCCAAAAAAGAAAAAGAAAAAAAGGAAAGGCAAATATTGCCTACCTCCAATGTAGTACCTATCTATATGTTCTTACTCTTATAATTAATTAATTTTATTATATGACTTATATAAAATGTAATGATTGATCTAAATATAATTTAATAAAATATAAGGACTTATTAATTATTATAAGAAATCAGAATAAAATAAAATAAAAACTTACGATAACCAATTTGATCGATATTGGTTAATAAAAGAAATTAGGATTTTGTATCTCGGTCATAAGATCTTTTTCACGGTAAACCATTGTAAAAATCAATAATCTAAATATGTTATAATTTTTCAAAATGAATTAATATTGTAAGAAAATTACAAATTAACTTACATGTGGTATCGAGCCTCGATTATTAGATTTATGATTTTCCTTTTATGAAAGTTTTCCCAAATTATCTTTTCTCAAATTAAGATAAACCCTAATTATGAATTTAGAGATTTCTCAATCAGATTAACATGAATCTTAATTTATTCCCAAATTTGTTTTTTCCAAAAATTGAATAAAGGAATAAACCCTAATTATATTTTCAAGTTCAAATTGAAATCAATTTTATAGTCCCTATGCGTGAATTACCCCATAATTGATTTTAATTGAAAAATTGGGTTAGGGTGAATCATGTATGAAATTGGTTTCACTGCATGTTATATTTACGATGGAATGTATGTTATAATTATGATGGAAGAAAGGTAAATGGTAAAATTAATGTTTTCATTGGCAAGTGCTGTCAGCATGCATCATCCACTGATGTGCCAAACCCATGTTCCTTTTTTATTTCGATTGTCATTGTTATGGGATGTGCCCGTTTATAAATGCCTTAATTACAAATTTTGTTTTACAAATTGAATTATTTCCACTATAAGTTGCGTATAAAAGTTTTGAATTGACAATTTCAATAAAATAAAGGTCTTAGGATTGAAAATCAATCCTATAATGAAAATTGAAATTATGAGTTTCAATTTTATTTATGGAACATAATATTTTATTATGTGAATAATGTACATATTTTTTAAAATTAATACAAAATCTATGAATCTTTAATAGCAATTAAAGATGTTATTTATTTGAAATTAAGCATGATAAATTTTGTTAGTCATCAAAGTTGTCAAAATTTTAAAGTTATTTTGATTTCAAATTATTAATGATTTTATTTCAATTACGTATGAACGGTAAAATTATGAATAATTGATTTATGAGTTAATCGAAGTTCATTATTATAAATGCATTTCAAGATCACCTAAAGATTGATTAATTGTTATTATAATTAATGAACATGAAGGTAGATAATTTTGTGTGTATCACTAGTTTTTACAAGTATATAAATCACTTTTAACATCGGTCTTTCCACATCGGTTCTTTAAGAACCGATGTAGAAAGTCTTTTTATAAAATTAAGAGAATTGTTACTAGCGAGATTTGAACCAAGTACCTTAGAATTAAAGACTAATACTCTAACCACTAAACTACTAAGATTTTCTAATAATAACTTATAAATAAATTATATTTATATACAAATAAAAATGTATATCCATGTAAATATATAAATATAAAATATATAAATACAAATACAAATATATTTATATATTTATATGTTGGATGTGAGAGCGCGCTCGAGAGTGAAAGTGTCTGTCAAGTGGGTTTTTAAAATTTGATGTCAAATTTGTGAGCAAGTCTCTTTATATGAATTTGCAATTTAATGATAGAATATAATCTTTATAATAATATAGAATATAATCTTTACAATTAATTTATATAATAATATAAAATAAAGAAAAAAATATTTTATATCATTATATAAATAAATTATAAAGATTATATTTTGTCATTAAGTTATAATTCATATAAAGAGACTCACTCACAAATTTGACATCAAATTTTGAAAATTCACTCGACACACACTTTCATCCTCAAGCGCGTGCTCACATCCAACATATAAATATATAAATATATTTGTATTTATATATTTTATATTTATATATTTACATGGATATACATTTTTATTTGTATATAAATATAATTTATGTATAAGTTATTATCGAAAAATCCTGGTAGCTTAGTGGTTGGAGTATCAGCCTCTGACTCTAAGGTACTTGGTTCGAATCTTGCCAGTGACAATTCTCTTAATCTGATAATAATTCATAATAAAAATATAATATAAAAGGGAGAGGACGGGAGAGGAGACCTCTAGATCCCTAGATAGTCTAATTAGACCCTAGATAGGGTAATTAGAGAGGGGTTATGAATAAATAAAATAAATAAAAATATTAGACTTTGGTGTTAGGTGATTCTAGTTTATGCATATTTTAATTATCATTAATGTTATAAATGATTAGCGTAATTATACTTGTGTATTAGTGGATCTCCCAAAGGAGAACATTAATATGCATAGAATGGTTATTTATATCTATATATGTATTTATGTTTAATTTTTATGACTCAAAGCGTTAATGTTAGGCATATGTTAATTGCAGTATTTGTTCTTGTAGCTCTACATTTGCTTACTTCGTTTGTTCTAGTCTTTAATAGATTAAATTTCTCTGACTGGAGTGAACAAATCAAATTTCACTTAGGTGTGTTGGATCTTGATTTGGCTTTCCAAGTTGAAAAATTGATTGTTATCACTGATGCTAGTAGCAATGAAGAGAAAACTCATTATAGAGTTTGGAAAAGGTCAAATAGACTTAGTTTTATATTTATACGAATGAGTATAGCAAGCAATATTAAGTCTGTTCTTCCTAAAACTGAGAACGTGAAAGAGTTTATGAAATTTGTGAAAAAGCGCTCCGAAACTGCTGACAAATCCCTCGCTGGGATATTAACGAGTACGTTGACCACCATGAAGTTTGATGGTTCTCGTAGTATGCATGAACACGTAATCAAAATGACAAATATCGTAGCAAGACTCAAGTCTCTTGGAATGACAGTGAAAGAAAATTTTCTTGTGCAGTTCATTTTGAACTCGTTACTGTCTGAGTATGGTCCATTCCAGATGAACTATAATACAATGAAAGACAAATGGAATGTACATGAGTTGCATATTATATTAGTCTAGGAGGAGACCAGACTTAAGAATGAGAACATAGGAAATCACTCTATTCATTACGTGAAAAATCAAGGAACTAAAAAGAAAGTTGTTAAGAAATATGGAAAAGGTAAATGACCATTAAACATTAGTGAACCTCTACTAATATTCAAAAGAAAAATGACAAATGTCATTTCTGCGGGAAGTCTGGACATTTTCAGAAAGACTGCTTAAAGCGTAAAGCTTGATTCGAAAACAAAGGTGAGCATAATACTTACATATGTTTTGAATCAAACTTAACTGAAGTTCCCCATAATACTTGGTGGATTGATTATGGATGTATGACTCATGTTTCTAATGTGATGCAAAGATTCCTTTCAACCTGAATCATAAACCCAAATGAGAAGTTCGTCTTCATGGGGAATAAAATGAAGGTTCCAATGAAACGTTTCGGTACTTATCGTTTAATCCTTGACACTGGATATCATTTAGATTTTATGGATACTTTTTATGCACCTAGTATCACTAGGAACTTAGTTTCTTTGTCTAAGCTTGATATTGTTGGATACTCTTTTAAGTTTGGGAATGATTGTTTCAGTTGATTTAAGCGTACTTGTATGATTGTAACTGATACACTTTATAATGGTTGATATAAATTGAATTTGGATAATTTATATGTTGAAACTCTCATGACCTTGCATCATAATGTTGACACTAAACGTAATTTGGTGGATGAAATATATGCTTACTTGTGATATAAGCGTTTAGGATAGTGGTGGATCTTCTTGGGAGATGAGGGGGGTCGTGGCCCCCATAAAGTTTTATAACTCCCATGTAATTTATGATTTTGGTCCCCCCAAACATAATGAATATCTAATATATTTACTTGTATATTTACAATTTTATCCTCTCAGCCCCTCCTAACTCTCGTATAATTTATGATTTTGTTCCCCTCAAACTTAATGATAATTTAATATATTTAAGTATATATATCTAGAATTTTATCTTTTCACTCTTTCATCTTCATTCTTCATTTTATATTTATTTATTATTTATTAATAATATATTATTTGCTCCCCAAGATCAATTGTCAAGATCCGCCATCGGTTTGGGACATATTTACAAAAAAAGAATGCAAAGATTAGTGTCGCAACCGAAATCACTGAGAATGACAAACCAAAATTTTTAAGATTTAAAAAAATCATGATAAGAGTTTTAGAGTCGCCACCATAGTTTATTCAGGAAATTTATGGAAAATCTATAAAGATAAGACAAAATCTACGAAAATCATATTTGGGTTCGAAAGTCGATTACGAGTAGAGAAAATATTAGCACCCTACAACGTCCCTCCTAAGACAATTACCTTTAATTTAATATGCAAAATTTAATGTCATTTTAAAAATATTTATTTTCCTCCAAAATTAAAAATAAAGAAATAAAAAGAGAAAAAGAATAAAATGAACAAAAATATTTTTAGTTTCTCGGGACCCAACAAGGATTGACCTTACTCTTACATATTCTCATTCAAAAATGAGAAATCAGAATTACGTAGTTCTTTGAAATAGTTTGGGTATTTTTTTTAAAGAGTTTGTATATGTTATCTTAGGTTTTGAATATTGTTTTTCTTTTTTGTTTTGATGATACATGACGATGCGAACAGTCATACCTGTACTTCAAATATTAGTTTTATCAGGAAAGGACATGATAACACAAACAGTCATACCCATATCTCAAAGATTATTTGTAAAAAGAAATAATATGACGACGCAAGTGATCAAACCCATACCTCAAAGATCTCAAAGATTATTTACAAAAGGACATGATGATGTAAACCGTCATACTGCACCTCAAAGATTATTTACAAAAGGAGATAACATGACAAGGTAAGTAATCGTACCCTTATTTACAAAAGAAAAGACATGACGACACATGTGGTTGTACCGTGCCTCAGAGTTTGTTATAAAAAATGGAAAATCATAAAAGACCGATTGTCCAAATAACCTGGATCGTGGTGCGAGGCCATCAACCGCTAAATCAAGCTTGAGGGATGGAAGTTATGGAAAGAGGAAAACAACAAACTCAATGAAGGTAAACCTCCAATCGCGATTCTCAAATTTACACTTCTAAGGCTTCCCATACCAGAGAAAAGCGTCGCGTGAGAATAACCATTAGAACAAAGAAATAATAAAAAAATTCAAAAATTTATAATCGTAAAAATCACGTATATTCGTGGTTGTTAGATCCCTAACCGGGAACCAGCCAACACACATATTATCCGCCAACGACATATTGAAAACCGAATTCAGCGGCATGACAACAATAAATTAGCATCCCTCCATATGACACAACTAATAAGCACAGGGATAGACAGTTTGCAAAAATGCAATCCAGAATCAAAATATACCAAACAATTATCAATCTCAAAAGGGACACAATCCACCGGTGGCACTAAACAATCCAAAGTCTAAATACACAAAGGCAGTTCGAAACACCAAGAAAGTCCCTATCCAGATACAGTCCACATAAACAAAGCATAGGAATAGGAAGAGGACAAAAATAAGGAGAACAAAATATTCCCCGCCCTAGGTGAGCTCTCCCCGGCCAATTTTTATTTTCAATTTTTTTTATACTTCTATTTATTATTTATAAAATTTTTGGTTTCCCTAGTAAAGCAGTTCAAAAGACTCATTTTGAGTTATAGACAAGTAGGAAACCCAGTTTGAAACACCTACATGTTTGAGGTTGTCAGGCAGAAGTAAGAATTTATAATCCGCAAGAAAATAAACTAGATGCAAGAACAATCAGTGGATATTTCATTGGTTATTCAGAAAAATCAAAAGGGTATATGTTTTACTGTCCTACTCATAGTACAAGAATTGTTGAAACTGTAAATGTTTAGTTCATTAAAAATGGTAAAACCAGTGCAAGTGAAACTTCACAAAATGTGGAGATTAAGGAAGTTAGAATACAAGTTTCTGTAACTAGTACATCTTCTTCAAGAGTTGTTGTTCCACATGTTGTAGAACCACACGACATTCAAGAAGAACAACAAATTAATGATTCCGAGATTAACAATGAGCCGGTAATAGGACAACCACAAGAAATAGTATTAATAAGATCTCACAAATAAATAAAGTCTGGTATTTCGAATGATTACGTGGTTTATCTACAAGAGTCAGAAAATGACCTAAGTATTGATAATGACTCAGTTTCATTTTTAGATGCCGGTGATAATTCTGATAAGTGATTAGATGCTATGAAAGATGAACTTAAATCAATGACACATAATGGTGTATGGGATCTTGTGGAATTGCTAGAAAGATGCAAGAGTGTTGGGTGTAAATGAGTCTTTAAGACTAAGCATGATTCTCATGACAATATCGAACATTACAAGGCCCGACTTGTTGTCAAAGTTTTTACTCAGAAAGATAACATTGATTATAAGGAAACATTTTCACCTGTTTCTAAGAAAGATTCCTTTAGAATTATCATGACATTAGTAACTCATTATGATCTTGAGTTGCATCAAATAGATGTCAAAACTGCCTTTTTGAATGGGGATTTAGAGAAGGATGTTTATATGGACCAATCGGTGGGGTTTATTGAAGAAGGAAGAGAGCATATGGTGTGTAAACTTAAGAAATCAATATATGGACTTAAACAAGCTTCTCGGCAATGGTATCTTAAGTTCAATGATACTATTCTGTCCTTTGAATTTAAGAAAAACACTATTGATCAGTGTATATATATGAAGGTCAGTGAGAACAAGTTTATATTTTTTATTCTGTATATTGATGATATCTTGCTTGCAACTATTGATCTTGGTCTATAAGTGAGACAAAGAAATTTCTCTCTAACAACTTTGAAATGAAAGATATGGGTGAGGCATACTATGTGATAGGAATAGAAATATTCTGTGATATTATAAATCACAAGGACTGTTAGGTTTGTCTTAGAAAGCATATATTAATAAAGTTTTAGAGAGATTCAGAATGGGGAATGTTCAACATCTCCTGTTCCAATACAGAAAGGAGACAAATTTAGTCTCATGCAATATCCAAAGAGTGACTTGGAATGAAAACAGATGGAAAATATCCCTTATTGATATGAATCTCAATTACAAGGGCTAATTTAGGATCTTTAGGGTTAGAACCTTGTAAGATATTTAGGAATTAGAAAGAAGGTGGAAGGAAAGAATCACTCTTCCCAAGGGAGGTAACACACAAAGGATGTGAAAGTCCTTTGATACAGCCAAGGGTTCTTGAATCACTCAAGAATTTAGGAGAATCACTCTCAATAAGATAAAAGAGATAAACGCTAATATTTCTAAATAAAATTCCACTTGTTATTTCTTGATAAAAAATGGTTCAGCTGATATAAAAGCGTTGTCATCAGAATTACAAAGATTCAATAAAAGAAAATAAATACTAATAATAACTCATTATTCTAGGAATTGAAAACTATTTAATGAAAACAAATAAAGGCTAATAATGATTTGTTAACCTATGAATTGAAACTATTTAATGACTGATTGTATCTGAAACTGTGGCAACCAAAAGTCAATCAGTTATGCACCCCTTGGTCTCCCAAAGGCTGATGACTAAATTTTCAATTGGACCCTTATTACAACTTAAAACAAAATTAAATTAAAGCTCATTAATTGATTAATTCAAAACATAATTTGGTCAACCAACAATACTTGATGAGTTTCATTTGTTTCCCTTGCTCTAACTCTTGTCATATGTCATATCCACATCATTCTCTCCCTCTTGAGAAAGATTTGTCCTCAAATCTAATTCGCTATCTACATAAAAAAGAGATAAGTATGACAAATTGAATGTAAAATTAACATTATACTCACTTTTTATGGCTAAATAGTTCTCCCTCACTTCAAGTGTTTCACTCTTCTTTTGATAACTCTTTTTCCTCTCAAGTGTTTCACTAACGCTTTCTTTCTTTCTCTTTTCTTGAATAAGTTTTTCTCTCATTTTCTTTTTATCCTCACACACTTTTTGTGGACTCAAAGGTTTGAGCACAATCTTCTTGTCTTGGTGCATGAAATAAATCTTGTTGGTGAACCCATTACGATTAACTCTTTTATCAAATTTCCATGGTCTCCCAAAAAGTAAGTGGCTGACTTCCATAGGAACAATATCACAAAACACCTTATCATTGTATTTTCCAATGGAAATGTCCACTTCAACTTGTTGTCTCACTTGCACCTCTCCATCCTTACTAAGCCATTGAAGTTTATATGGCCTAGGATGTGGTTTGGTAGCTAAATTTAGCTTTGATACTACTCTAGCACTAGCAACATTGGTGCAACTACCTCCATCTATGATCATCATGCACACCTTGTCATTGATTAAACATCTAGTGTGAAAAATATTTTTTCTTTGGCTTTCTTCCATAGGTTTCAATTGACTATCAAGTAATCGCCTAATCATCAATAAATATCCCTTTGGAATCTCCTCCTCCTCAATTTCTTCACTCTTTTCTCCCTCTTCAACCTCAGATTCACTTATATATTCTCCCTCTCTAAGAACCATGGTCTTTGTGTTAGGGAACTCATAAGCATAGTGTCCTAGACCTTGACACTTGAAACACTTCACATCTCTACTTTTTTTAGAGGATTGTTCTTCATATTTTGAATGAGTTTTTGTAGGAATAGGTGTGTAACTACTAGAAGTACTAGTCTCATCTTTCTTACCTTTGTCCTTCCAACTTGAAAATCCAAATTTGGTAGAACTCTTCTTAGTCACTTCTTTTCTTTTGAGTTGTTACTCTACTCGAATTTTTTTATGAAGTAAATCCTCCATATCAACAAACTCCTGCAACTCAACAATATCACATATATCAATATTCAAACCACCAATAAATTGGGTCATAGTTACCTCTTCATCTTCTTCAATCTTTGCTTGGATCATGAACATGTCCATTTCTTTGAAATACTCCTCAACCCCCTTGTTACCTTAAGTAAGTTTTTGGAGTTTAAATTTCAAGTCCCTTGCATAACTAGCCGACACATACTGCTTCTTCATGATCCTTTTCATCTCAGTCCATGTATCAACCATTGACTCTTCATTTCTATATCTCTCCTTTTGTAGCTTGTTCCACCAAACAAGAGCGTAGTCAGAAAATTCCGTTGTTGCAAGCCTCACCTTTTGGGTTTCCTCATAATTGTTGCATGAGAAAACATGTTCTATTTTCATCTCCACTCCAAGTATGCCTCCAGATCACTTTTTCCTTTGAATGGAGGAATGCTAAGCTTGACTCCTTCAAGCCTACTTGGTCTTACTACTCCATCATTCCTTCTCCTATTTCTCCTTTCTTCTTCGTCTTCAGGATTTCTATTCTCCAATCGGTTTAATCGTTCATGAAGCTCATTGTTATGTTGTATCATTAATCCTTCCAAATGTTGTACCAATGCTCTCATTTGAAATGGACTAATTCCTGTTTCTTGCTTGTAATTTTCCTCTTCTACCATCAATTTGATGTTTAAACCCTTAAATCAGAGGTCTGATACCAAATGATATGAATCTCAATTACACAAGGGCTAGTTTAGGATCTTTAGGGTTAGAACCTTGTAAGAAATTTAGGAATTAGAAAGAAGGTGGAAGAAAATAATCACTCTTCCTAAGGGAGGCAACATATAAAGGATGTGAAAGTCCTTTGATATAGCCAAAGGTTCTTGAATCACTCAAGAATATAGGAGAATCACTCTCACTAGGATAAAAGAGATAAACTCTAATATTTCTGAATAAAATTTCACTTGTTATTTCTTGATAAAAATGGTTCAGTTGATATAGAAGCGTTGCCATCAGAATTACAAAGACTCAATAAAAGAAAATAAATACTAATAATAACCCATTAATCTAGGAATTGAAAATTATTTAATGGAAACAAATAAAGGCTAATAATGATCCATTAACATAGGAATTGAAACTACTTAATGACTGGTTGTATCTGAAACTGTGGCAACCAAAAGTCAATCAGCTATGCACCCATTGGTCTCCTAAAGGCTAATGACTAAATTTTCAATTGGGCCCTTATTACAACTTAAAACAAAATCAAACAAAAGCCCATTAATTGATTAATTCAAAACATAATTTGGTCAACCAACAATACTTGTTGATGAGCTTCATTTGTTTCCCTTGTTCTAACCTTGTCATAGGTCATATCCACATCACTTATGCATCTGTTGTTGGGAGTTTGATATATGCTCAAACATGTACGAGGCTAGATATTAGCTTTGCAGTTGGTATGCTGGGTAGATACCAAAGTAATCTTAGAATGGATCATTGAAAAACTGCAAAGAAAGTCTTAAGATACTTACAAGGAACAATGAATCACATGCTTACTTATCAGAAAGCTTATCACCTTGAGGTGATTGGATATACAAATTCAGATTTTGCTGGTTGTATGGATATACCAAAGTCTACATTTAGTTATGTGTATCTTTTAGTCGGAGGAGCGATTTTATGGAAAAGTGTGAAGTAGTCTGTCATTGTTGCATCCACCATGGGAGCTGAATTTGTGGCATGTTTTGAGGCCACAATTCAAGCTAATTGGTTGCAAAATTTTATTTTAGGACTTGGCATAGTCGACAACAATGCTAAGCCGCTGAAAATTTATTGTGATAGTTCCGCTGCAATCTTCTTTTCTAAGAACGACAAGTATTCCAAAGGTGCTAAACATATGAAATTGAGAATACTTTGTCATTAAAGAAGAAGTTCAGAAACGAAGAGTGTCAATAGAACATATTAGCACTGCTTTTATGATTGTTGATCATTTAACAAAGGGATTACCGCCCAAGTTGTTTGTTAGCCATATAGTGAATATGAGCATTATGTTTACTAGCAGTGAGTGTTCAATGTTAATGTTATTATTAATGTTTATGTGACACTCTGAAATATTTAATGTATAAGTTTCTCAAATTTTTATTTTCTTCTTTATTTATATGCATGCGAATTATGATGAAGAAAATAAATTATGTTATTATTATTGAGATGATATTATGTTTGAACTCATTATGGACTTCTCATTATAAAGTCATATTAAGGATAAAGAGATAATATAGTAATACACAGAAGGGAACATGTCGATTGAATGACATGTAATCGTCATGACTCTTGTTATAGCTTATCTTTAATTATGAATAATGATAGAACCAATTTATGTAAGGTCATTTAATGCGCATTATGACTTAAGTATTAAATCACGAAATCGTATGACATTTCATGAGTCAAGTGAGAGAATGTTAGAATTAATTTAATTAATTAATTCTATTATGTGACTTATGTGAAATGTAATGATGGATCTAAATGTGATTTAATAAAATATAAGCATCTATTGGTTATTATGGAAAGTCAGAATAAAATAAAGATAAAATAAAATAAAAACTTACGGTAACCAACTTGATTGATGTTGGTTAATAAAAGGGATTAGGGTTCTGTCTCCGAACATAAGATTTTATTTCACGGTAAACCATCAAGAAAGTGTGAGAAGAGAAAGAAACACAAAGAGATAGATTGGGAAAAGGAGGTTGAAGAACAAAGAGATTAAAGAACAAACTATCATGGATCAAAGTTAGTTTTCTTATTATGATTCATGTATTCATGTATTGCAATTTGGGTCGCCGCTTTAGTTTATTTCCTCTATCAATTTCTTTTTTATCCTTGGTATTGAGTTAAATTTATTTTTATGCTATTTAATTTCCTGCACATTTATTTCTCAATAATTTACTTTCACAGTTCTTTATTATTTTTGCAAGTTATTTTAAATGTTTCAAATCATATTAAATATAAAAATTGAATGTGAACAATCTTTCATTGAAATCTTCTATGTATTGAACTTTGAGTAAAATTAGAAAAACTCACATAGTGTTTAAGTAATTCAGTGTGTAAATTGTATTAATTATATCCAACAGAGAATTATTTACACTAGAAACAAATTGTCACGCTTGGTGGGACACATTCGTTACATTAGTGTATGAGATTAAGAAGTGGTAGAGTCATAATGACAAATCAAAATTCACAAGTTTCAGTACCAATACCAAATTCTACGATAATACCTAGTATTAATACTAATGAAAGTCATAACGTGAGCGGAAGTGAACTGGTTCAAGGCGAAGGAACTCAAAGTGATCAGGAACCTATTCAGTCAACACATAATACTAGTAGAGGATCACATATGAATAGTGGGAACACATCAACCCATGGGAATAATAAGGAAACTCTAATAGGGTAAATGATCGAAGTTAAGATCACTTAAGATTGAGGAATAATGCTAGGGGGAATACTAGAAATGGTTAAGGTGATTCTAATAATATAAACACTAGAATATCCAATAACATGCTAGGGGTTATAAGACAAAAAATGCTTGGGGAATATCCAATAAATAATGTACCTCATTTGGAGAAGGGAAACGTGGTGGATCGACGAAGACTTCAACTACGGATTCTAGATTTCTTGAAATATTAGTTGAAGTTTCTTTATGTAATCAAGATAATGATGGTAAGCCTCAAATTATGTATTAATGAAGGAGTTTGAAGGTTGTATAGAAGTTATATGAAGTCTAACCTGGATTCTCTTTTCGATTCAACAGGTGAGCGGAGTGTTGCCCTCATCATCAGATTCTGATTCGATGATGGTGGGTGCTGAGAGGAGTTGTGGTGATAGGTGGTGTAGAGATATGATTATATGAAGTTTTTTAGTGTTGATGCAGTTAAAGATTATACTTATCTTTTGAAGAAGTGAGTGTTACCTATACAGATGGATGTGGAGTGGAGTCGAAGATGTCGTTTTCAATTTGGATTTTTTCTGAACATACGAATTGATTACGAAGAAACAATGAAGTAAAATCAAGCAAATAAAGAATCAAGAATGTGTTTAGTAAAAGAAAGGATCAGAACATACTAGGAGAGGTGTGAGACCCTTTGTTTTCCTCTTTCTTCGAATTTTGGGAGATGCAGGAGTTGTGATGGGTTCAGAAGTGTCTTGTGTAGGTTCAATAAGTTGGATGGAAGAAGAGACTACAATAAGGATATTACAAATAAGCAAAAGAAATAAATGAATAATTAAAAAAAAAAACAAGAAGATTTCTCACCACAGGGAATATTATTTAAAATAATAACATGGTTCATGTGGGTAAGCCAATGGGGTAAAGTTGAATCAGGTAGGTAGAGATAGGGATAATAGGACAATTTGGATATAGTAATGGCTTTATTAATTGGTTTCGGGTGTAATTATTCATGAGAAGATCTAAGTTCGCGAACCCCGTTTGGGATGTTTTAAAAGTTTAGCAACACCGAAAGAAGCATAAGGGAAAGTTGGTAAATTAATGGGACAAAATCTCTCGAAAAGAATTCTACCTAATGGGTTTATAGTTTTCCTATTTTCTCTATTTTTTCGAACTTTGTTTCTCAAAGAATACACTACATTTTTAAAGGTGGATTCTAGTCAAAGAGGATCATAACATTCTTGATAATAATTCTCAAATGCAGTAATTTGAAGGTAATGCTCATATTTGTCTTTTGAAGTCTTTGTTTTGTCCTGTAGAGGAAAATCAAGATGAATCATCATTCGAGATTTTAAAAGAGCAAAGGGCATATGTTTTCAGGAGAACCATTGATCCTACCAGAAATGAAAATTGAACGTGCTTAGCAAGTTGGTTTTGAAGGGAAAGGATGGTATTCGATGGGTTTTGTTGGCATTAGTTATGTGAGGGTTTCTTGAAGGGTTAAATTATTATAAGTAACATCTTTAGGAATGAGTTGGTGGAATCTTGTGGTAAGTGGGGTTTGGCTCAGTCCAAATTGGTGCGAAAAATGTTGAGGAACATATGAAAAGAATTGAATATCTTTCCTTTGAAATCTAGCGGCTAGAATGTCCCAATTCAGAAAGTTGATCCAAACTTCAATAAGCTCGACTTGAAGTCTAGGAGTGGTGGTTGGTGGTTTGGATTTGAGCCATGGTGGTCCACAAATATATTGAGGATTATAGCCCATTTTTAAAAATGGAGCAAGTGTCTGATCAAAATATGTGCATGATAATAAAAATTTGAGATAAGAATTGTGAAAGGTTAGGTCTAGTTTATAGTGTTTAGGATGACGGGTGGCTAATCAAACGTCTTCTGAAGGATATGAAGGAACGAGGGTCGATGTTACTGAAGGGCAAGGGAGTCGAGGCTCATAGAGGGTTGTTAGCCATAGTTGAATGAACTATAGTGGACTTGAAAGGTTGCCACCAAGTCGATTGAATCGAAGGGCATCAACTACTTTGTTAAAAGCGGCATATATGTGCGCAAGTAATAACTTGGGCAAACAGATGTTAGGAGTTCCTCGATGAAGTAAGAAGGCCAAGTTATAATAATGGGAGGATATTTGGATAGAACGGGGGCAGAAGACATGTTTACACAACTAATAGACAAGAAAGACAACATGTTCTTCATCTGATACTTTGACTGAAGGGTCATCAATAAACTGTTCCTAGAGAAAATGACCGTATGCTTTCTTATTCCATCGAATTTTCGATTTGATGGCTTTGTTTGTTAGAAATGCGTTAAGATAATATTTCTCTCTTACGGGTTTGAGACCCATTATTGTGGATACTTCAAGTAGGGTAGGGGAAATAGGGCCACAAGGAAGTTTGATGACGTTGAGGCTTTTGTTCCAGAGTTGGACCGCTGGGAGAAACATCGATATGTCCAGAAAACCTATATTAGAACAGGAGAGGTAAAGAAGGTCATAAATGCCAATTTTTCTCCAATGATTTTTTTAACTACTTTCGACTCTATCGAGCCATTTAATGCAGGAAGATTTCTTTTGAGGTGGAACAGAGCGGTAAACTTTGGACGCCTGGGGAAGTAAGTCTACTCTGAATTTTTCAGAGTCATGTTGTTGAAGGATGGAGTTGTCGTCGATATAGGTAAGAAAATCTTGAGGATGTTGGGAATTTTTTATCAATGGCCCTTTAAAACCAAGTGAAACACAACCAATGGACTAGGGAATTAGTACTTGGGTGGAGCAAATCTTTTGAGATTCTTCAGTTGCACGAAAAATAGGTTCAAAAGTTTTTCCATTTAATTATATAAATTAAGTAGTTATGGGTTGGATGGTGGAAGTTTGGGAGGTTGCAGAGGATGAAGCCATTGAAAATCAAGATATAAGGTAACGTATAAGCGTGAATATCAATTATACGGGAAAACAGAGAAAGTTTTAAACAATCAGTTTAGGAAGTAGGAAAAGGAGTAAGGATGAGGAAGATGAATAATTTGGTTGCTTTGAAAGAAATGATGTTTTCCCATAAAGTCTAGTGATAATGGGCTTGGTGTGGGCCCATATCCAAATAATCAAATATTTTGGAATAAAAATTGGACCAATGACTGATGAAAGAGTGATAATACAGACAATCACATTTCTTACCGAAATTTTGCATTTATGAGGGGAATGAGAGTAATAATGAAAATATGGAATAAGAAAACAACTTTTTGTTAAAGTAAGGATTAAATATTTGAAGCAGGTATTGAAGATAAGATAATACATGTATTTGTCGAAGATTAATAAAGTATTCTCTTAAGGGGCATTTTATTACGTCTAAAAAATTATAAAAATGATCAAAAGAATAGATCGAACCTGATCTGGGCGTCAAGTGGTTGAAAAGAATGACGACAGAAATCAAGAATGACGTATCGAAGTAAAGAAGTAGTTAGGATTATGTTTTTCGAGAAAAGACAAAATATCGACAAATTGAGAATCAAAGAATTTAAAGAGAAGAACAACGAAAGTTTAAGAATTGAAGACCTAAAGAGTGGAAAAATGCATGGATATATATTGAAAGGAAGTTATATGGAAAGATTTTTTTCACTAGTACATCGAAATATTGATGAAGGTGGTTAAGAAACAAGTTTTGTAAAATGTGCAAGTTATAAGTGAACGTGTATCAACAAAATGAAGTAATTAAAAGAGAATAATCATTTGAAAAATTTTAATTTAGAATTTTTATTTTTATTTTATTATTTTTATAGTTACTTTAGCAGTTACAATAAATATATATATATATATATATATATATATATATATATATATAGAGAGAGAGAGAGAGAGAGAGAGAGAGGATAAAATAAAGATAATAAGGAGTGATTGTCAACTTATACAACTTATATTCTAGAAAATGCTATGAACTGAAAACAAATATTTTTAATGGAGTTCTTTGCAATTTGTATCGCCACTTCAATTAATTTCTTCTATCAATTTTTGTTTTATCCTTGATAATGTGTTTTAAATTTATTTTTATGCTATTTAATTTCCTATACATTTATTTTTCAATAATTTACTTTCACAGTTCTTTATTATTTTTACAAATTATTTTAAATGCTTCATATCATATTAATATAAAAAAATTATTTTAAATATTTCAGATCATATTAATATAAAAATTGAATACAAATAATCTTTCATTAAAATTCACTGTATATTAAATTTTGAGTAAAATTAGAAAAATTTATGTAATGCATAAATTATATTAATTATATTAAATAACGAATTATTTATGCTACCTTCACATTTCATGCACCCTAAATATGAATAAAGAAACAAGTTATGCACCATCTATTTTGCTCCAATTACTTTAATTTTCTGAAATTGTGATGGGGGAGATGAACAATTCGAACCGGTGAACACGAAAAATACACCAAAATGAAGAAAGAAAAAGGAGTGGCAGAAGGAACCAGGAAGCCTTTTTTTTTTTCGTTACAAAATTTATGGCGACAGTTAAGTTGTCCACTATAGTTTTTCATTTTTTCTACAATTAATTGGGTTTTTTTATTTGGACTATTGAAACTAAAGAAGCATGGGATTAAAAGAATAACTCACAAATCAGGATTAGCATCTATCTTGCTAAAAAAATTCACCACTAACTGGATTCAAGGAACTCATCACTCTGTTTACAACAACATCTGTATCCACATTGAAATACTTTGTGTAAGATAAGACACTGAAGACACCCTGCCAGTAGTTTGTTGGTTGGCGCCCAAATGCTTCTATACAGACTGACAATTAAGAGATCAATGAATGACATTAGACTCTGCACAATCAGTCAAAACCCAATCCCGCAAAATATTTTAAAAATGCACCAAAGTATCTAAAATATGAAGTATACATAATCACATTGACAAATAAATAACCATTTCAATGACATACCAGTCCGATATCTCCGTACTCTGTCAACCCCATTGGTAGGTAGGAGGGAATGATTGCATGCTCGCATAAGGGACTGCATGAAATTTCACAAGCAAACTTTTTAGGCAGCTGAAACTTTTAACAGAGGGATTAACACAAGAAAAAAAAAAAGAGGCAATCCTACAATTTCATTCCGTCATGAGTTGTTATACTCTTTTCATCGGCTACGACAGCCTCAACAACAATAAAAAAGAACAAGTAGAGATCCATAATCAATAACATAAATTAATCAGTAACAAAATAACAAACAAAAAAACTAGTATTATGGTCAGATAAAGTTTTTCCTTTTCTCAAATATATTAATTAAGAGAAACTGCGTGTTTGGGTATTCTTGCGTGCAACTGTCTTAATAATCTCCATCCGAAAAATCTTGATCGTGTCAAGGCTTTGTTTTTCAATCACTTCGCCCATGCAAACTTCGACTGATACTTTGTTTAAGGTATTCTAACTTCATTCAAAGTAATTAGGAGAACTTTAATTTAAAACTTTCAGTTTTAATTAAGTGATTATCAGTATCATTTAATGCTTTCTTGAATTAATACTTGCATCATAATCTGAACCACATGTAAAAAAAAAAAAGAAAAAGAAAGCAAGTAATTATGTTTTGTTCCCACATCTTAGTAAGAAATCAAACAGAAAGGGGGAAAAAAAGTGAGCGCACACTCACGGGAACAAAACCGAGCAAATGGCTGGTGCTGCTTATGGTGTAAGAATCCTCTCCTACATCCAACGCAAACACAAAGTATGAGTCACAAGGAGATTGCAAATTGGAACTACGAGTTAATGGGAAAGCCCTAATTTCTACTTACCTCACTGAAATGGATTTTTGGTCATTTGGTTACTTACTAAAGAAAACTACAATGTTGGCTCCAAAAATGTCGACAGGCCCAGAAATATTTTGAGCTTTCAAGCCCGTACTTTTCATATATGGAAACGTAAAAGTAAATTGTCTGAGCCCGGGTTCGAACCGGGGACCTCTAGTGTGTGAGACTAGCGTGATAACCAACTACACCACCCAGACGACTTTTGCTTCAACCTTTTCAACAACGAATATCAAGCTCTAAAAATGCAACAGGCCCAAAAATTTTGGCCTTTAAGCGTGTACTTTCATATGAAAACGAAAACAATGTCTGAGCCCGGGTTCGAACCGGGGACCTCTAGTGTGTGAGACTAGCGTGATAACCAACTACACCACCCAGACAACTTTTGCTTTAACTTTTTGAACAACCAATATTGAAGTGTAAATATGCAACAGGCCCAAAAATTTTGGGCTTTAAGTGTGTACTTTCGTATGAAAACGAAAACAATGTCTGAGCCCGGGTTCGAACCGGGGACCTCTAGTGTGTGAGACTAGCGTGATAACCAACTACACCACCCAGACAGCTTTCGCTTCTATTCTTTCAATAACCTATATTAATTTTATATTTATAAAGTTTTTTTATTACATTATTCAAAGTTCTCAAATGAAAAATAGAAAAAACTAGATAGACTAAAAGAGTGAACACAAATCCAAACAAGTAGAAATTTGACAGATTATCCTTAATTAATGAAAGTTGAAAGTGCGACGAAGTAGTTGAGAGAGTGATATTGATATATACCAATGTATTTGGATGAAATTTCCACAAATGAAGAATGAGATTATTAAATTGACAACCCTGCAAGTGTAACAACACATAGTTCGTAGCACTTCAAAAATGTGAAAGGAAGTCAATCTAAATGAGTAGCGTCAACATTTTTTTTCATTTGATCGACTTATTTATACTTCAAGTTTTCGGCCTTATTAAAAGTTTATTCACTTTTTCACAACCACTACAAAAAAAAAAAAGTAGTAATAGTTTTTTAAACTAAAAATATATTTTAATTTGATAGCGGGTAAGGTTATGACATTAACATGTTGGAAAAAATACATAGAATTTTCTCATGAAGTCGATATGTGAAAGTGAAATAAAAAACGAAATAAAGACAAAATAATTAGACACACCAATTGATAACGGAGTTCGGCCAAAATTGCCTACGTCTCCGGACTACTACAGATATTTTACTGGGAGAAAAGAAAATACACAGATGTTTACAAAGCACTCTCAAAACACTCGCAACCGTCAACCCAATTACACCCAGAAACTAGATTATTTTCTTTCTGCTTCTTGCTGGCTAACTCTTGTAATGGTTGCTTGGGAATTTGATGATCCAAATGAGTGAAGTGAAAGAGCATTTTATAACAAAAAATGGTTCTTGTGTATTTAAGATTTTCCGTGTTTTTTTGTCTCCAACCACTTGCCAACCAACTACTTGCCACCTTTTTTTTACTTTTCAAACACCAACAATCTCCCACTTGAGGACTGATTTCAATCTGTCATCACACCTTGATTAATGCAGTAGTCTTCTCTGGTCTGCTACTCTTGCAAGCCAACTGAAGTTGAGCACAACTTCAGTTTGTCAATGGTCATCACCTTCGTTAGCATATCTGCTGGGTTTTTGCTTCCTACAATCTTCTTTAATGTTAACACCTCATCCTTAAGTAGAGTTCTGATGAAATGATAACGAATATCAATGTGCTTGGTTCTGGAGTGAAATGCTGAATTCTTTGCCAGATGTATTGCACTCTGACTATCACTATGCAAAACACTCCTTTCTTGAGTGAATCCCAGCTATGCTAACAGTCCTTGAAGCCATATCAATTCTTTATTGGCTTCTGTCACTACTACATACTCAGCCTTTGTAGTGGATAAAGCAACAATTTTTTGTATCCGCGACATCCAACTAACAGTTGTAGTACCAACCGTGAAAACATAACCGGTGGTGCTTCTTCGCTGATCAACTTCACCTCCAAAGTCTGCATCTACATAGCCCTGTAATCTTAGATTTCCTTTTCCAAAACACATACATTTTTCTGTTGTTCCTCGTAGATATCTCAGAATCCACTTGATGGCTTCCCAGTGAGCCTTTCTTGGATTTGCCATAAACCTGCTCACAACTTCCACTGCATGGCCAATGTCTGGCCTTGTACAAACCATTGCGTACATCAAACTTCCAATGGCTGAAGCATACGGAAGCTTAGCCATAATTTCTTCTTCTTCCTTTGTTTGAGGAGATTGATCCTTGGATAGACGAAAATGACTGGCCAAAGGTGTACTCCTCTTGAGATAACTGAAAAACTCCTTTTTGCTTATCTCTCGTGATTTGCATTCCAAGAATCTTCTTTGTTGGTCCTAAGTCCTTCATGTCAAATTCCTTTGACAACTGCATCTTTAAATTTCTGATATCCCTCATATTTGAACCTGTTACTAACATGTCATCAACATAAAGTAGCAATATGATATAGCTGGACTTATACCTCTTGAAGAAACAACAGTGATCGGCATTATACTTCTGGAAACCTTCCTTGTGCATGAAGCTTTCAAACTTCCTGTACCACTGTCTTGGAGCTTGTTTCAGACCGTAAAAGCTCTTCTTCAATTTGCACACCATATCCTTCTTTTCTTCTGAAAATCCTTCAAGCTGGTGCATGTAGATCTCCTCATCTAAGTCTCCGTGGAGAAATGCAGTCTTCACATCTAATTGCTCTAGGTAGAGCTCTTCACTAGCCACAATACTTAACACTGTTCTCACTACTAGAAAAATGTCAAATAGTAACCGAAATCAGTGACTGAAAAAGTTAGTTACTATTAGTGACTGAATCAGTAACCAAATTATTATTTTTTAATTTAGTAACTGAAATAGTAACTAAATTTTCGGTCACAATAAATCGGTTACTATTTCATCCACTTTATTATTTAATTTACTTTTTTATTATTTAATTTAATTTTTTAATTTTTTTAATTTTTTTAATTATTCTAATTAGTATCTAATTTTCACTCCCTCTCTGTTACCCTCCCAACTTTCATCTTCTTCGCACTGATAATCCTCCAAAATTTTGTGTTCTTCGTGCTGACAGCCCTCCCAAATTCACCTTCCCGCTCACAATTTCACTCCCTCTTTGTGACCTTGTACTAGTGACTATCCACCATTGTTCGAGCTTAATCACCTTCGTCTCTCCAACCCCAATCCTCCACCCTTCTATTCAGCTTCGAAGATCTTTAACCCAACATGCATGACCCGACCTCAAGCTTGAAATCCAACCCAGTGACCTTGAATCTCAAATCTGAGTGACCAAAACACCCAATCAAAACCCAAGCAACTTCGAATCTCAACCCCAGCCTCAACCTCGACGAACTCGAGGCCGAACCCCAACTCTGGCGACATCGAACCCCAATGTCAAGCCAAACCCAATTGTCATGCTGTGAAACCCAACGCAAACCCAGCGGATCTCGAACCCTAACGCATACCCTAGTGACGTCGAACTCTAACCTCGAGCCAACCCCCACTTTAATTCTGGTCGCAATTAGCGATTGATTGATTGCTCAAGGATGTGTAAAAGATGATATATTCAATGTATGTTAAAAAAGTTCAAGCCAAACTGTTTTTATAGAAGATTTTCAAAACTGCTGGTTTAATTAATCTGTTAAAAGATTCTTTTTATCTGTTAAAAGTGCAGTTTTAATCTGTTAAAACTTCTTTTAATCCATTAATACGTTCTTGATTCTTTAACAGATTTGTTTTAACTGATACGACAACGTTTATATCAATTAAAACACTTAACAAAAAATCTTCTAAGTTGATTTAATCGATTGTTTCGCGATTCAATCGATTGAAATACTGCAAAACTTTCTCGTAAAACTTTTCAAGTTATTTTAACTGATAAAAATAAGTTTTAATCGATTAAAACGCTGTGCAGAAATTGTTTTAATCGATTGAAACGAGATTTAATCTATTAAAATATGATCGGTCATAACTGCATTTTGATCGATCATAATTGAAACAATATAATAGCGGTTCCAGGTTAACCGCTATCTAAGTGAGCTTTTAAGAGCGGTTCCTGTGTAACCGCTATCTAAAATGTATTTCGCTTGAGCGACACTCTTCTCGCTCGAGCGAAATGCCCCTACACAAAATTGACATTCTCGGGTTGTATTTCGCTTGAGCGACTCTAGTCTCGCTCGAGCGATATTTGATTCTGATCGATTAGATTTTTGAAATGATCGATCATATTTGATAATTTTTTCAAATAATTAATTATAATCGATTAGTTTTCTAAATTATTGATTAGAATTGATTAGTTTTTCAAATAATAGATTAGAATTGATTAATTTCTGAAATATATACTAAAAATTATAATTAAAAATATAAATTAGTTAAGAATATTGACTATTGTAAAGATAAAGTAGAACATGGGAGGAGATGAGGATGATAATATAATGATAGAACTTACAAAAATGTAGAATTGAGAAGTTTGAAACAAATATTAAGAAAATAGATATTTAATTACACTTTTAATAAATTTAAGATAATACTAGTTTTGATTTTTATTTTTAAATATTTATTTTAATTATTTAAAACAGAGAAACTATAATTTTAGTTTCTAGCTACCTGAATTTAAAGAATTAAATTTATTATTATTTAATCTTTTAATTTTAGTATTAAATTTTAAATTATATTTTATTAAATTAAAATAATTACAATATATTTTTCTACTTTGAGAATGAACAATATAATTAAACTCAAAATTGACAATATTATAATACATTTTTGAACTCTTTTGGATTAATTTTTTTTCCTAATTTTTGATAAAGTTAATTTTAATATTTAAAAGTATTTAACATTTTGAATTCGAAAGTTTTTCTCTAATAGAAAATTTAAAAACATAATATAAAAAAATAGTTAATGTAAGTTTTCATTATGATCGGTCATAATTGCATTCTGATCATAATTGAAACCATATAATAGCGGTTCCAGGTTAACCACTATCTAAGTGAGATTTTAAGAGCGGTTCTCGTGTAACCGCTATCTAAACTATATCTCGCTTGAGCGACAACCTTCTCGCTCGAGCGAAACGCCCCTGCACAAAATTGGTATTCTCGGGTGTATTTCGCTTGAGCGACTCTAGTCTCGCTCGAGCGATATTTGATTCTGATCGATTAGATTTTTGAAATGATCGATCATATTTGATAATTTTTTCAAATAATTAATTATAATCGATTAGTTTTCTAAATTATTGATTAGAATTGATTAGTTTTTCAAATAATAGATTAGAATTGATTAATTTCTGAAATATATACTAAAAAATTATAATTAAAACTATAAATTAGTTAAGAATATTGACTATTGTAAAGATAAAGTAGAACATGGGAGGAGATGAGGATGATAATATAATGATAGAACTTACAAAAATGTAGAATTGAGAAGTTTGAAACAAATAAAATTAAGAAAATAGATATTTAATTACACTTTTAATAAATTTAAGATAATACTAGTTTTGATTTTTATTTTTAAATATTTATTTTAATTATTTAAAACAGAGAAACTATAATTTTAGTTTCTAGCTACTGAATTTAAAGAATTAAATTTATTATTATTTAATCTTTTAATTTTAGTATTAAAATTTTAAATTATATTTTATTAAATTAAAATAATTACAATATATTTTTCTACTTTGAGAATGAACAATATAATTAAACTCAAAATTGACAATATTATAATACATTTTTGAACTCTTTTGGATTAATTTTTTTTCCTAATTTTTGATAAAGTTAATTTTAATATTTAAAAGTATTTAACATTTTGAATTCTGAAAGGTTTTCTCTAATAGAAAATTTAAAAACATAATATAAAAAAAGAGTTAATGTAAGTTTTCATTATGATCGGTCATAATTGCATTCTGATCGATCATAATTGAAACCATATAATAGCGGCTCCAGGTTAACCGCTATCTAAGTGAGCTTTTAAGAGCGGTTCTTGTGTAACCGCTATCTTAACTGTATTTCGCTTGAGCGACAATCTTCTCGCTCGAGCGAAATGCCCCCTGCACAAAATTGGTATTCTCGGGTTGTATTTCGCTTGAGCGACTCTAGTCTCGCTCGAGCGATGGTGCATCCGCTATTAGAAGTGCTCTTTTAAGAGCGGTTCCAGTGAACCGCTATCATATACAACCAGATTTTTTGATTCTGATCGATTAGATTTTCGAAATGATCGATCATATTTGATAATTTTTTCAAATAATTAATTATAATCGATTAGTTTTCTAAATTATTGATTAGAATTGATTAGTTTTTCAAATAATAGATTAGAATTGATTAATTTCTGAAATATATACTAAAAAATTATAATTAAAACTATAAATTAGTTAAGAATATTGACTATTGTAAAGATAAAGTAGAACATGGGAGGAGATGATCATGATAATATAATGATAGAACTTACAAAAATGTAGAATTGAGAAGTTTGAAACAAATAAAATTAAGAAAATAGATATTTAATTACACTTTTAATAAATTTAAGATAATACTAGTTTTGATTTTTATTTTTAAATATTTATTTTAATTATTTAAAACAGAGAAACTATAATTTTAGTTTCTAGCTACTGAATTTAAAGAATTAAATTTATTATTATTTAATCTTTTAATTTTAGTATTAAAATTTTAAATTATATTTTATTAAATTAAAATAATTACAATATATTTTTCTACTTTGAGAATGAACAATATAATTAAACTCAAAATTGACAATATTATAATATATTTTTGAACTCTTTTGGATTAATTTTTTTTACTAATTTTTGATAAAGTTAATTTTAATATTTAAAAGTATTTAACATTTTGATATAATGAGTATGATAATATAATGATAGAATTTACAAAAATGTAGAATTGAGAAGTTTAAAAAAAATTTAAGAAAATAGAGATTTAATTATACTTTTAATAAATTTAAGATAATACTAGTTTTTAAACCTTTTTCTAATATTTGTTTTTAAAAATATAATATCATTTTTAATATTTTATAGATTTTATATTTATATATTTATAAAAGTAATTGGATTAAATTTATTATCCTCTCATATATTATTATACATTTAGCGTAATTTTAATTTATTTAAAAATTAGAATACAAATATACTATACCAATATACCATTATATTATTTTCATTGTATATAAATTACAAAATTAATAATTTGTATACTATACTATACTATCATATTATTTGTATACTATACTAATAGTATAATATACTATATTATAATATTATTTGTATACAAAACTAATATCTTTATATATAAATATGGAAATATATAAATATATGTAAAAATATAAACATATAAATATATATAAATATGTAAAGATATAAACATATATCTTTAATATTTTGTAAATGTAAATATAATTTATATATATTTTTAAATCTTTTTCTAATATTTATTTTTAAAAATATAATATTATTTTTAAAATTTAATATTTTTTTTCAAATATATAAATATATAAAGATATAAATGTATAAGGATATAAATAAATATATAAATATATAAATATATAAAAATATAAATATATAAAAATATAAATATATAAATATATTAATATATTAATATATAAATATATCAATATATAAATATATAAATATATAAATATATAAATATATATAAATATATATAAATATATATAAATATATATAAATATATATATATATATATATATATATATATATATATATATACAAATATATCAATATATCAATATTATCCCCTCATATATTAATATACATTATTAGCATAATTTTAATTTAATTAAAAATTAGAATACAAATATACTATACTATACTAATATACCATTATATTATTTTCATTGTATATAAATTAAAAAATTAATAATTTGTATACTATGCTATACTAATATATTATTTGTATACTATACTAATAGTATAATATACTATATTATAATATTATTTGTATAGAAAACTAATATCTTTATATATAAATATGAAAAGATATAAATATATGTAAAAATATGAAGATATAAATATATAAAAATATAAATATATGTAAAAATATAAAGATATAAATATATCAATATATCAATATTTAAATATATCAATATTAAAATATATATTAAAATATATAAATATATTTTTATTTATAGATTTTATATTTATATATTTATACTGGATATATATTTATTTGTATATAAATATAATTTATTTGTAAGTTATTATTAAAAGATCCTAAGTAGCTCGGTGGTTGGAGTTTTAGCCTCCAACTCTAAGGTGCCGGGTTCGAATCTTGACAATGACAATAAACCACCTAATAATAAGTTAAACTTCTAAAAAATATAATATAATTAAGAGATAGGGGAAATAAATATAAATAAAAACTTAAATAAGCAAAATATAATATAATTAAGAGATAGAGAAAATAAATAATAGATATAAAAATAATTAATATTTTAATTAGTAACTTATTTTGCACATTTAGTGACCGAATTTTCGGTCACTATTTGGTGTTTTTCTTGTAGTGTCCGATAGTATTGAACTTTACGACTGGAGCAAAGATTTCAGTGTAGTCAACTCCTTCTTTCTGCTGAAATCCTTTGACAACTAGTCGGACTTTGTATCTTTTGAAACCGTCATGGTCTTCCTTCACCCGATACACCCATTTGTTGTGAAGTGCTTTCTTCCCCATAGGTAACTTGACTAGTTCCCATGTCTGATTGGAGACCAGAGACTTCATCTCTTCTTTCATGGCAAACTCCCACTTGCTAGCATCTGTGGTTTGACAAGCTTCTATATAATCTTCGGCCTCCCATCCATCAGTCAGCAACATGTAATCCATGTATCTCCTGTTTGACACATGAGGTCTAGAGGACCTTCTCAATACAGGAGTTGGAGTAAGAGGTTTTGATTGCACATCACCTTCTTCAATTGATTCCTCTGACTGAGGACTCCTCACTATAGGATTTTCTGGGACATCTTCCACTTCTACAAAAACTGGCTCACTCGATTCTGAGTTGCTAATACCTGTTTTATGCATGTCCTTGTACAACAATCTTTCATTGAAGATTACATCTCTGCTGCAGATCATCTTTTTGTTTTCATCATCCCATATGCGGTAGCCATACTCATCTTCACCATAACCAATGAAATTGCACTTCTTTGATTTTGGGTCAAGTTTGTTTCTACCTTGATCACTGATATGGACATATGTTACACAGCCAAAAACTCTAAGATGTGAGAGTTTTACCTCTTTTCCGCTCCATACCTCTTCTGGTATTCCGTGCTCCAATGGTACTGATGGACTTCGGTTAATCAAGTAAGCTGCTGTGTTGACTGCTTCTGCCCAGAACTGCTTTGGTAAGCCTGACTGTACACGCAAGCTTCTGGCTCTTTCAGTCAAAGTTCGATTCATACGCTCAACTACACCATTATGTTGAGGCGTACCAGGCACGGTCCTCTCCATTCTGATTCTGTGCTTATAACAAAACTTCTTGAATCTGGTGTCTACATATTCACCACCATTGTCGGATCTGAGCTTCTTAATCTTCAATCCTGTTTCATTTTCTACCATAGCTTTCCAAATCTTGAAAGCTTCAAATACTTCTGACTTGTGTTTCAGAAAGTAAACCCATACCTTTCTGGAGTGATCATCAATAAACGTCACAAAGTATTGCTTCCCACCAACGGATGGGACAGTCATTGGACCCCAAACATCAGAGTGGACAAACTCAAGTCTCTCTTTCTTTGGAGTTCTTCTATTTGTCTGAAAGCTAACTCTCTTCTGCTTTCCAAGTATGCAGTCTTGTAAAGAGTACCACTCTTTTTGCCTCGAGCAATTATCATCGCACCCTTTGAGATCTTCCAATCATCACCGTGGAAGATTGTTGTGTAACCTTTACTAGCTAACTGAGTCATTAAGATTAAGTTCTTCGTCAGGTCGGGAATATGTCTGACATTTTTCAATTCTCATACAGACTCGTTCAACTTAATCTTTACTGTACCTTTACCTACAATCTCACACGATTGCTCATTACCAAATTAAACTTTACCGAGATTTCCGGGAACATAATTCTCGAACAGTTGCTTTTGTGAGGTAGCATGGAAAGATGCTCCAAAGTCTAACACCCAATACTCCTCCTTGCTTTCTAAAGAGCATATCAACACATCATCTTTCCCTGAGGTAGAGGCAACGTTTGCCTCGTCCTTCGCTTCTTGATTCTTTCGTGCATTCTTGTACTGATTTTTGTAATGTCCGGTCTTCCCACAATTCCAACACTCGATTTGCTTCAAGTTTTGGGAACTACGATGATTTCTGGACTTGGATCGTTTGCCCTTTGATTTTTCGCGTCCGCTTTCTTTGGTTGAACTTCTTCCTCTTTACTCTTTATGCAATACTGAAGAGGTTGATGATTCACCCGACTCCCTCCGCCAGATCTCTTCACTGAGAACCAAATTACGAACATCATCAAATTTTAACTTATTGCTTCCCGATGAGCTACTCACAGTTGTGACAGTAGCATTCCAACTTTCTGGTAGAGAAGACAAAAGTATCAAAACTCGTACTTCATCATCGAACTTGATCTCAACTGAGTTGTAACAGTATTGAGTTCATTGATATGTTGTGTCGTTCAAGCGCCTTCAGACTTCCGTAGATTGAACAACCACCTCATCAAATGAACTTTGTTTAAGGCTGATGGTTTCTCGTACATACTGGAAAGAGTATCCATAAGATCTACTGTCGTCTTTTCTTTTGCAATGTTAAAAGCAACATTACGGGATAACGTCAGTCGAATGGCTCCAAGAGCCTTTCTGTAGAGAAGAGTCCATTCCTCCTCTTTCATACCCTCTGGTTTCTTTCCTGTGAGTGGTTTGTACATATCCTTCTCATACAGGTAATCCTCGATCTGCATCTTCCAGAACCTAAAGTCTGCACCATCGAACTTCTTGATTTTCACATTTCCTTCATCTGCAACCATCATTCCAACTCGGATCTGACTTTTCTGGATCGTTTCTGACAATTTCTGTGAACTACCGTGTTTCAGAATACGTCTGTAGATAATTTTGTAGCACCGACAAAATTTTTATTATTCACGTTTTTACTATTCACATAATAGTAAATTCACTATTCATATGAATAATGTCACCACAAAAATTGCAGAGTTAACAACCTAGCTCTGATACCAGTTGTTGGGAAAAATACACAGAATTTTCTCATGTAGTCAGATATGTGAAAGTGAAATAAAAAATGAAATAAAGACGAAATAATTGGACACACCAATTGATAACGAAGTTCAGCCAAAATTACCTACGTCTCCGGACTACTGCAGATATTTTATTGGGAAAAAAGAAAATACACAAGTGTTTACAAAGAACTCTCAAAACACTCGCAACCCTCAACCCAATTACACCCAGAAACTAGATTATTTTCTTTCTGCTTCTTGCTGGCTAACTCTTGTAATGGTTGCTTGGGAATTTGATGATCCAAATGAGTGAAGTGAAAGAACATTTTATAGCAAAAAATGATTCTTGTGCATTTAAAACTTTCCGTGTTTTCTTATCTGCAACCACTTGGCAACCAACCACTTGACACATTTTTTTTTTTTTACTTTTCAAACACCAACATAACATTGCTTTATTAAAATTATTATTTGTTTTTTCATTGACTTGTTATTTTATTTTTTCCTTTTACCATTAAGATGTAATAACAAAATGATAATCAATACTGTGTTGAAAGTGACACTTAAAAAATGAAAGTGATAATAGAAGCCAAAACAAATTACGGATTAGAAACTGGATATATATATTAATGAAACTTTCCTTCCCTCATTTTTATGGATATTATCTTAGGTTGCATGCACGTGATGGTTTTCCCTTTGCTTTCGAACGCTGAATCTCACGTCAGGCATATTATAATATATCCAAATTTGTTTGCTACTTCGATTCTGCTATGGTAAATATTTTTGTTATGACCACCAACATGGCTTTGTCAATTACTTGAAATTTAAAGATTCTGCACCATGTTTTATACTTTTACACGTGAAGAAAAAGTATGTGCAAGGTGCCCCTAACATGTGGTCTGAGTCAGAATATGGTCTTTTGGTAAAGAAAATATTAAGAGATTTGAGGATGATGGTTTTCCTTCTTTCCGTTGATTTCATCATAATATTATCTTCACTTCTATATATAGGTAGCTACAGGAACCCTAAAGCTCAAAGCTGCCATGTCGCTGTTGTTATCCTTCAGAAGTTTACACCATCGATCTAAGTTAATAAGCTCAAACACATGGTTAAAGAGGACATACATATCCACTTTAGAGAAGACAGACAACCACTTTATTCAGATGAAACATGTGCTTCAGCTTATTCCGAGAGAAGATCATCACGAGTTTTTTCTTATATGATTGGTTATTATGTGTATGCTGCAGGTTGAATGAAACAGGAAAGAATCAGCATTTGGAAAAGCTGCTCCAAGAATCATGCATCATCAAGAAAAACAACTAGGTTAACTTGTTTTTTTTATATAAAAAAGAAAAGTTATTAAAACTAGAAACGCATCCTCAAACTAAAATAATTTATTAAAATTTTAATGTATAATTTTTTATTAAAAGATATTTAACTAAATTAAGAGAAAATAAATATGTTAATTACTCCTAACTGTCAATCAGAAAATAGTCCTTTAATAAAATACTAAAATAGGTTTTTATGAAAGACACCAATATTTTATTTAAAAATAAAAATATTTTGATTTTATATCTATTCAATTTGTTATTATTTTATTCTTAAAAGTTTAATAAGTGAATTAAGAGAGAAAGATAAAGTAAAACTCATAAATGTACCATAATTATTTTAGTTCACAATTAATAAGTAATATATAAACTTTAAATACTATTTTTAATAAATGTTAATTGGATTTTTTTAAGATGTAAATGAACATTTTGGGACGATGAAATATTTTTCAATTTTTATTGGCTAAAAATAATGTGACCTCTCAGTATATTCAAAACTTATCTTAAAATATAATATTTAATTCAAAATTCCTTGGACATCTCTAAAAGGAATTTTTAGCTAGAATTCTTTAAAAATAAAAATAAATATTTTATTATAAATTTTATATATAAGTTGTTTCAAATTTGATAAAAATTATTTATATAAATAATTTTTTTAAAATTTAAATTATTTTCTCTACTTACATTATTCATAATAAAATATGATTTTTATTAGAATGCAACTCATGTTAATTAATATTTTGCAGCAAAGTAATTAATTCTTGATTGGTGGATTTGTACTGGGAATAATATTTAATTAGTCACAACTTTATGGCTATTAGATATGCATTTGATGTAGCTGGAAAGGAAGCTATATAGAGAAGCTATTAAAGGAACAAGACGATATGGTCGTAAGATGCTTTTCTTATTACTGTTTACTTTTGGACCTCCTAGTTTTCAGTGCCTCTTCAATAAATTTACAATGATCATCATCTTTCTAACGGGTGAGAAGGCATTCTCAGTTTCCTTTCATACTTTTTTTCAGTTTAAATATCTCGTTCCAATAAATATAAAAAAATGAAAAAAAATATGAAAGAATAAAAAAATAAAATTTTAGATATATACTTAATTATATTAAATAATCATTAAATTTAAAAAAAATAAAATTATAAATTATGTCAAAATTAAAAAGAATGAAAAAAATAAAATTATAAATATATAAATAAATATATTAAATATTAGAGGACTAATATCATAAATTACATTAAAATTAAAAAACTTAAAAAAAAATCACACAGTTAAATCCGTCACTAACTCTCGTATAAAGCAATTCAAATTATTTGCTTTTCAGGCACATTTTAGCATATATTGAACAAAATCCTTTTCCGAAAAACTGAAAATCTTAATAAAGCTACATTTGAGTATTAACATTTTTTATTTTATTTTTTTCTGTGTTGTTTATTTTATTTTTTTCTGTGTTGTTTCCATCGTTTCCTTGAAAGCAATGTGTTTGGAAGTCGTTCCTAGACATGAATGGCAACGGGTGAATTTTACCTATTTGTCACTGTTACCGACTCCTTTAATTATTCTTGTCTTCGTATCTATACTTTGTCGGAGCTAAAAACATAGGTTTTCATATCATTCTTGTTGTGATTTAGAGGCTTTTCTAACTTCCCTCGTTCTAATTTTTAAAAGATTTTTTTTTTTCAAATAATTTAAACAAATGTAAAGAGTTTAAGCATTATCACATCAAATATGTAATTTTGAATGTGTAAGAGAAAATAGAAAATCAAGAATAATATTCCAAAGGTTAGGCTAAATTTAAATATGTGGGGTGACAATGGAAGCGAGGAAATTGAGTACTCATCTCAGATCCCAAACCCAATTTTCATAACCAGAAAAAATCAATCAATTTAAAATTTTTTTCCTCGTGAATGTATGGTTTCCATAAACTACCATCTATTTGAAACACAAGGAATGTCATAAACCCGGTAAAAAAAAAAAACCATTATATATACACATATCATGTACTTATTAGTGGTCCAAATTTAAGAATAATATAAGAATATTTCCCATACACAAACAAAAGATTATTTAATTAGTACACATAAAGTTCATGTTTTTTAAAAAAATCAATAATATAAATGTAAATTAAACTTCGTACGTTAAAACTCATATATACGAGTCTAGTTCGTAACTGTAATAATTTTTATTGGCATATTGATTTACTTGATGAATTATCATGACTGAACTAATTTAATATTATTATTGATAAAAAAATAAAATATATAGTTTTATCACCTGCAAGGGCATTTTCTTGCGAGCGTTTGTTTCAAGCTTTATTAATTTATTCTTGGGAGTCTCAAAAAAAAAAAAGATTCTGGTATTAGGTTTGAGTTTTAAAAGATTATTCTGAGAATTAATTATTCGAAGGTAAGTTTCATTTTTATTTAGTCGTATTTGATATTTCCAGGACGTGGGTATTATATTCCTATCGTGCAAGAATATAAAATGTTTGGTTTTTGACGTTCATATTAGCTTCGTATTATTCGTAATAAGCATTTTTCGGATTGGGTAAGTTTCATTCATTAGTTCAATATCTTTCTCTGTCTGTTTTGTATTTGACTTTACTTAATAAGGAGCTTATATGTATTCTCTATTGGTATAATTTTTTCACTTTAATGTTTGACCATACAAGATATTCACTTTAACCCTAAATATTAATGTAACATATATAATATTGACTTAAAAGTCAATGATATTTAATCCGAATTTGTAAAGATATTAAAGTTTGCGTTGTCATTATGGTTGACTTATCAATAAACGATGCTTTAAATAATTTACATAAATTAAATTTTATTATGATCATTATATATATATATATATATATATATATATATATATATATATATATATATATATATAATCTTTTAGTAAGAGAGGGATTAAATTAAAAGACAGCTATATAGTATTATTTTATATTAACTTTAAAATTCACTTTATTTTTGTTCCTTTTTTTTTGTATAGTGCATGATTTTGTATTTTAAAATTTTCACAGCCATTTAATTTGTATTTTATTTAACTGTTATCCTGTGGGGATAGTAATGTAATTACAATAACCACAATGAGGTTCTAAATCACTTAATTTAATTAATTTTTTAGTATTTTTATTATATCAAATGCCCCAATTTATTGCTTTAATAATTTTGACATGAATGCTGTCAATTTTTTTACATGAATGTCGATTTTTTTTATCACATTAATGTAATTATTATCTTTCGCAACGGTTATTTCTAAAAGTACATGTTCCTAAATATTTTAATGTTATAAAAAAATGTAAAGTAATTTTTCTTTCAAATTAAAACCGATTATTATAATAACCCGTGAATAAATATACTTTTAACATAATGTTATTATAATAACACATATGATTCTAGCATTTGTTATTAAAACTTGGTTACAATTAAACATCCTTTAGACACTGAAATAATATTATCATATTTTAATGATCTGTCGTCGGATTATTTATGTTAATATAATTTCTATCTAATAATTAAGAGTTAAACTGTCATCTATTATTTTAAATGAAAAATTCAAATCAATTAATGTAATTTCATCATTATAAAAATTAAAATGAATTTATTTATTGATCAACCACATGCATCTATGTATACCTTCCTTTTGTCATTTATCTACGAATGTACGAACCCTTCTTCTTCATATTTATTTATTTATTTATTGTCACAAGTGGACTTAGATTCCCTATGTGTTGTGAGTGAACCGAGACAGCACGATGGAGAAACTTTTTGGTTCTTGATTGTTGGTTGTCATTTCAAATAGAAGAGATACAGAGAAGAAAAGGGTTTGTTTTGATGCTAGGAATAAAAGGATAACCATTTTTATTCGCAGCTTAGTAATGGAATTTCGAAAAGATCGAGTGCAGTTTTCAACACGCTGTTACTATTTATAGATATTCATCTCCAAAACTCCATTATTCTAAATTTGTTCTTCAAGCAACTTCTATTAATTTACAATTATAAATAATTCTTCATTTACACATTAAGCTTTTTATTGACTTGTGAAGAACACACACACACACACACACACTATATATATATATATATATATATATATATATATATATATATATATATATAATATATGTTGACTATGATCCTAGAGAAGATATCGACTTACACCTTCACTTTAATTCTTCCACAAATTAAAAAATAAAGTGTATAAAAACCATATATGGTTTGGATTTTTTCACCTGAATAGATAAACAAATATTTCAATTAGTAAAAATAATTAAATATATTTTTAACCTTTTTTAGGGCTATTTTTTTATAAAGCAGTAATAAGGTAATGTTAAATTTATAATTGTTGTAGAAATAAGAATAAAAACCCTTTTTCTTTACAACATCAATATTGTAAAATAATATTTGTTTTTCTTTAGCTATATTGTAAAAAATTTATTGATTTGATTTGATCATCAAAATTTTTAATATACAATTGTTGAAGTTTCTTAATCGAAAGGTTGAGTAATCTTGTGAAGCTATCCAATTCACGTTATAACAATAAAAGCATGATTTAATTATCACTTAAATATATTTTCAGTTTTTATAAAATATATGTACTTTGAGTTTGGTTTAATTTCATTTTTAATAAAAAAAAGTTTTAATTTTCTAAAATTTAAAATTATTGTTTTTTAAATTTTTATAAAATTTAACTTTGAAGTTAATTATATTAAAAGTAATTTAATCTTAAAAAAGAAGTTTGTTTTAAACTCTAGTTTTATTTTGTTTGTAGAAGAAAATGATGGAAGACAATGAGTTGATTGGTGATGAGTGTTGACATTATTCTTCTCCCATATACCTTCTACAGCTATGAGCTAGCTGAGGAAAAGACCCTACAAATAAACAGTTGACCATTTGGGAAGAAATAAGAATGAAAATCTTTTGAATTGAACTCACGTTCTCTGTCTCTGTCACCATTCTTACCCGCCAAAATGCTCCCAACAAAAAGGCCATAAAGAGAAAAACTTTCATCTTCAACTCCACTCCATGCGTGCAAGTGCAAATGCAAACACAACCCCTTTTTCTTTCCTTTCTCTCTCTACAGATATATTCCAGTTTGATTCTCAGCAAACAATCTACCGTTACTTGATAATATTCTCCCATTCTTCAAGAACATATCTTTCTGCAATTGTCTACTTTCTCTTCATTGCTTTCCAAGCCAAGAATCTCTCTCTTTGCCACTTCCTCATAGATTCCTCTCCCTCTTTTTCAACCACTATTAACGATCTCTAATCAACCTTCTTTTCCTTCTCCTCTCTCTCTCTCTCTACCCTTTCTCCTATCTTTCTCATTTCATCTTTCCTCCTTCCTTTTGCATCTTCTTACTCTCACCTAACCACAAAAATCTATACATAGCCATGGCTCCTCCCTCAGATATCAACCATCTTTCTCACCCTTGCATATACGGTATTCTCCTTTTCTTCTTCTTCTTCTTCTTCTTCCTTCTGCTGAAAAAAACAAAACAAAAAGCTAGAGCTTCTTCTGCATAACACTTGCCATCATCACGTGGAAGACAAAATAGATTTTTTGCAGACTACAGAATAACCACGTGAAACTTTTTTTTTGAACTTTTAAGTCCTTTTTCTGGGTTGTTGTTGATTTTACTAAATGGGTATGGATGGTGGTACTTGTTCTAAAAAAAATTCAGTTTTGCTTTGCACCAGTCCAGCAAATAATACGACATAATCGAGTTGATGGACCAAATTGATTTTGTGCTATGATTAATCAGAGGTTCTAAGTTCTAATGGAACTTTTCTTTTGTTGTTGGAATTTCGGTGGGAAGCAGGGGACTTTGTTTCTTCGTACTCAGAGAGAAAGTCTGGTTTTATGAAATGGTTTGGCAGGATTTTCAAAATTGGGTCCAGTAGAGGAAGGGGTGGTGGTCATCATCTACAGCAACCCGAAGAGGAAAACATGGTTTGGCCAGCTCCAGCTAGATCATTGGTAAACAAAAGCATTTATGTTCTGTTTTGTTCCATTCATGCACTGTTTTATTCAAAGACATCTATGTCAATTGTTGCTCTTGTCACTCTTGTCACTTCTCTCAAAATTAAATAAAGGAATAGTTCCTGGTTATATGCTACCTCTAGGCAGAATCAACATGATTTAGTTGTCATCATTCATAACTCTATTCACTAAAATCTCATTTTAATCCTTGAAACTGTAAGCATCGGTCTCTAATTTTTATAAAATTTTCATCTTAGTCCTGATATGTAAAATGACATTCATTCCTTTTTGGCCCAAAACAAAAAATGATATGGTAAATAACTAAAAATGAATGAATTTTTGCAAAGTCAGGATCAGTGATAATTTTGTAACGAGTTGTTCGTATCATATAGTGTAATGCAGCTATACTTCTTATGTTTTAATTATCTCCGTCTACTATTGTGTATAATTTCTTTTCTTTACATTATTTATGTTCTATTAAAATTATGTCTTGTTGAAGTGTTTAGATTATAATTTCGAGAAAATTAAAATATACTCAATTTGCATTATTTTCAATTTAAGTAATTTTATTTGAATAGGACAATTAAAATTTGTTGAATTTTATCTTTGTTGATTAGGGAAAGTATTTTAACTACCACCCAATATAATATGTTAATATTAAATAGTATTTAATAATTAAAAATGTGATTATCTAATTTTTTTGGCTGATGGTTGAGACTAATTTTTAACTAAAGTTCGTATTTTTTTGAATTAATGTTGATAAAGGTTTGTTTATTGACGTTGATAAGTATATTTTCAACTTATGTTTATTACAATTATTTTAGTTAATGTCTTATTTAATTTTTATGTAATAGGTTGTGGTTGAATTTTTTTTTTTGTCAATGTGGCTAAAAAATTACTTTGACAATGGAACAAACAGTTTTTTGGTCAAGGTTACTTGAAAATTTCCCTAGACCACATTAGAAAAAACAAATCATGACCGAATTTAGAAAAAAAGTAACACATTGACAATCAAGTGATAAATAATCCTTACATATTTCGATAAAAAATAAGTTCAACAGACGTGGACCGAAATAAACATGGTTGGCATTAGTTGAAAAATAACTTGTGAAGAGAAAATTCCAACCAATGAAAAATTATTCTCTAACATGATTAACTGAAAAATAACCCTATCGATTAAATGAAAAATTCTAACTTATATTGCTAAAACTATTTCCACCGAAATCAATATAAAACCTGTAGTTTAAATCAACACAAAAATAGTTTTGTTAATCTTTTAAGAAAACTTGGACTAATGTTGGAAGAGAAATTAACTTCGAAAAAAAAAACTGGAATTGACATTAATTAAAAACAATATATTGTTAATAATACGTCGATCGAGTCCAATCAAGATTAGACCGAATAAAAAAGAAAATATTAAAAGCGGTATAAATGAGAAGAAAGAAAGATTAAATTCTTATTTTTTTTAGTGAAATTTAAAATTTTATAATTCAAGTAAATTACTCTAATAAATTTATAATATATATATATATATATATTTTTTTTTAATTTTCTATCCAAACCATATATTTTTATTAAAAAATATTTTAATATTTTTTATAAAAATAGATTATCCTTTAACTGTCGAAATATATTTTAAAAGGACATTTAGAGTGTCTAAGATGAGGTTTCATAACTGGATATGCAATGATCTTTTTGGTTCTTTTAAAAGACATATGTTCATAACTGTGATTGTGGAAGAAGTATTGAATGATATTCTTGATGACGTTATTAGGATGACCGTGCTAGATCTCGGAAAGAGAAAGAGGATCTTGACCATGCAATTGCACTTTCTTTAGGCGAAAATTTTAAGAGACCAACAGGTAGGTGCTAAATTTTCAAAATGCACAATCACTCTAGCTATTTTGATCTACTTAGACTTTTGTTTTGTTTGATCATCAAGGGTATAGATGGCGAACAGGAGCAAGAACCGATGAAGATTATGCAAAGGCTCTTCAGGATCGCATGTTCTCATCTGCTCATCCTCCATATGCCCCTGTACCTGCTTATCCCCATGGATATGGGTAATTTTTTTTCCTTCCTAAACATTGTAATTCATAAATTTTGACCACACGTCAAGGTTTCCAAAAGTAGCTTGATTCTTCAATTTGTTTTTATTGGATTCCGCCAGTTGAAATTACTTAATATTTCCTACTAAGTCTTGACTTCTCTGTAGACTTTACCATACATTATGTAATTAATTTTGATTTCGTTATTGTGATGCTAACACACTATGAATTTATGACGGTGCTGCTCCATCATTTCTTATTGACAACTGGTAATGTGCAGTATGCCATCGCATAGCAGAATATGTGGAGGGTGCAACCAAGAGATCTATGGCGATTGTTTAGGAGTCGGTCATAGTTATTTTCACCCAGACTGCTTTCGGTGTCACTCTTGTCGTTACCCGATTACTGAGCGTGAGGTAGTTTGATCCTCTTGAGACTGAGTGTAGTACTTATCTTTAATAATTTCACACAACAATTTAATGTTATTTACTCTTTCAAATCTCTGCGAAAGTATTGATTTTAATACTTCTCTTTTATTTGTATCTTACTTCCTTCTTTTTTCTGTTGATCCAAGTTTTCTTTGTCAGGGAAGCATCCATATCACAAGTCCTGCTTTAAAGAATTGACCCATCCTAAATGCGAAGTTTGCTATCAATTTGTAAGATTAGCCTGCCACTGTCTTTGCTTATTCCCATTGTTCTGCTTTTGTTACTCCTAGTTTTCTTCAATAAGGTCATTCAATTTCATATACTTGGGACAGTTACACTCATTCGTTTATAATGATGGGACCAATTAAATAGTACAACTAGTATCTTTTGTTGGTGAGGAAACTAGTACAATTCTACTCTGACATTTGAAATAATTTTAAATTACAGCATCATCAAGATTGCTATATCCAATTCATAATTAATATTGAGAAGACTGAAAATTCTGTTATGGAATAAGGCTGTTGTTATTGTTGTGGATATTTCTGTTTTACTTTTTTTTTGCATTAATTAATCGTATGATATGTCGTAAATTCTTCCATTAGTAGTTTTGTTTATTTATCAGAAGACTAGCCTAGTAAAAAGATCATCTCCTCTGTGTCTGTTACTATTGATTTGTAATGTTGAGGGTTAATGAAAAGCAATATTAATGCTTGTGGTATTTTGTTTCACTTTCAGATACCAATAAATGCTGCTGGTTTGATTGAGTATAGGTGCCACCCCTATTGGAACCAAAAGTATTGTCCATCTCATGAATTTGACAATACAGCTCGGTGCTGTAGTTGTGAAAGATTAGAGGTATTGACGTATATATAATTAAACCTTTTTTCATAACAGTTGAAATAATATTTTTTTCATATGCTTCTCCCTTTTCTGATCGTTTATTTTCTTTTTAAATTGTTTTCTTCGTGAAGTCTCGGGATGAAAGATACTATAGATTGGAAGATGGAAGGATTTTGTGCTTTGAGTGCATGGAATCTACTATAAACGACACTGGTGAATGTCAGCCTCTTTATCATGCTATCAGAGACTATTACGAAGGAATGAATATGAAGATAGATCAACAAATCCCAATGCTTCTTGTTGAGAGACAGGCACTTAATGATGCCATTGTTGGAGAGAAGAATGTAATGAACCATCCACTCTTTCATTTTCACAGAATTTATTCAATTCCTCTAACTGTTTACTGGCTTTTGCCAGGGTTTCCATCACCTACCAGAAACAAGGGGCTTATGCCTTTCAGAAGAGCAAACTGTCACAAGCGTATGTTAATTGCTTTTTTTTTTTTTTCCTTGTTTAGTTTAATGAAGCCATCATGGACCAACTTATAAATTATCTGCCATATATTGCAATCAATTTATGATATGTTGTGCTGTTTCAGGTACAAAGACGGCCAAGAATTGGAGGTCATAGATTAATAGGGATGAGATCTCAACCTCAAAAGCTGCATAGAAAATGTGAAGTTACAGCTATTCTTGTTCTCTATGGTCTTCCAAGGTAAGTAGCATTTAAATACTATTGAGTCGTTATAAATATGATATAGTACTAAGCCCCTCAAGGGCCAAAACCAATGATGGACAATGTGAATGTGATAGGATGGTAAAGAGGCACAAAAGAAGAAAAACAAATATTATATAGGATGGTCTTAGAATATTTAAAATAATATGTTATAATATTATTTAGTTTATAGTTTAATTTCCCAAAATTAGATGAGGGTCATTATTATTTAGTTGGTATCTTTTAGGTTATAAAAATGTATTCCTTATTGATACCAATCAGTCATTAATTAAGAATATTAATGTTTATGTTTATAGCTTTAAAAAGTAGTTTTAGTTAGGTATTTTACTGTAATTTAGCTTTTGCTTCCTATGACAATGCTGCTTTATGCTTGTAACAATATTGATCTAAACTTTATAATAAATTTCATGAAAATTTTCACTGGTTGCAGGTTACTCACAGGTGCTATACTTGCCCATGAGTTGATGCATGCTTGGTTACGCCTCAAAGGTTATAATGCTGATCTTATCTTGGTGTTCACCTGCTCAGTATTACCTAATTTCTTATTCTCACTTTGCCTTGAACTACTTATGCAGGTTACCATAACCTTAGTCCTGAAGTAGAGGAGGGTATTTGTCAGGTACTTTCTTACATGTGGCTTGAGGCAGAGGTGGTGCCATGTGCTAGAACCATGCCATCAACATCATCAGCTTCTTCATCCTCCTACTCCTACTCCCACTCATCAAAGAAAGGTGCAAAATCTCATGCTGAACGTAAATTGGGTGAGTTTTTCATGAACCAGATTGCCAATGATTCTTCCCCAGCTTATGGTGGTGGCTTTAGAGCGGCTAATGGAGCTGTGAATAAATATGGTTTACGTTGCACTCTGGACCATATTCTTTTGACTGGTAGATTCCCACTGTAATAAGAACACGTTCTCATTGGAGTTTGGAACTAGTGTTTGATGTTGTATTATTGGCTCAAATACGAGAGACAAGGTTGGACATCATTCCTCCTGTTATTTCATGGCCCAGGGGGAATGTGGTGTCCCTATGTAAGGATGTCCATGTCCAAGCTCAATAATATTATTATGCATGCTTTGTTTTAATTTATGAGATGGTATTATTTCTGAGGTTTTTTACTACCAATAATGATATGAACAAAGGAATGCATAAAATGGATTGAAGTTTTTAATAATTTCGAGATCAAGTTTTGGATACGTAATTTCATTAACTATTTATAGTGAGAAATTTATAATGATTCTATCTTACTCGACTAAAGAAAAGAATCAACATGTTAAATCTTAACTATTCCTTAGATTATTTTTAATATTTATAAATATAACATTTAAAAACGGATTAAATTATATTTTTTTATTATACTAATTCAATTTCATTTTTATAAATTCTTTAATAGTATAACCTTTTAACTTAATAAATAGTATTTTGTCTAATATACTATAATATTTATATTCTTAAAATATAACTAAAAAACATATCTTAACTGAGATGTATATCTTTTAATTTAGCGATTTAATTATATATAATAATTACCCTTATCTAATAGGACATTGTTATTTACATTCCCTAAATTTTTATTTACACTCGTCTTTTTTCTTTACCAAATACAACCTTTTATATAAGAAGTTATATAAATCCTAATTTTTGCTATTAATTACATGAAAGGCCTGTTCGTACGCCTCTTCGAAGGTGCCGCACAGACGGTTTACTTTTTCTTTCTTGTTAGTTGGGCCGGTTTTCTTTATGGGCTTATTAAAAGCAGAAACTGGGCTAGCTTTGATTCACATACTTCCGCATATATATTCAACTAAAACGATAATTTTGACATTAATATAAATAGGTTTCGAATTTTTCATTTTTAACTTTTCATAATAATCTTTTCAGAAATATTTTGGATTGATGGAAAACTTTTTAGAAATATTCTAAATTAACCTATTAGGAAAGCTTTTGAAAAAGTCAATCTAAAAACTTTTCAGAAAACTTATTTCAAAAATATCTCGAATTAACCTTTTTGAAAGTTCTCTGTAACAGTCATTCCAAGATATTTTCAAAATGAACTTTTAAGAATACATCAGAAATAATAATATTAATAAACACTTCATGGGACGTCTTGTGTTTCTGTTACCTGTTCCTCCTCTAACGTATGCTCCGTCATATTTCTCCACGCCTTCGTGAGTTACGTGTTCAACTACTTCATGGGCCTTGAGCTTCGAACCAGGTCCCTGAGACACCTTGTCATACCCTGTGTGATTTGCTCGTAACACATTTTAGACATTTTAGGAATGTCACGAGTTTGTAATTTCGATTGAAGAAAACTAATGATTTTTTTCTTTTTGACAAAATTTATTTTCTAACTAATATGAAAAACAAAAGTTAACTACACTCATCTATGTTATTGAGTACTTAGCTATATTTACCATAAATTGCCACAATGTACAGTACTTAGCAAGACAAATTCCAGTAAATAAAAGGGAGCAACATGAAATCAAAAGAAAAATATAGCGAGTGAGGTACACTTTTTTTGTTTTCAAGTCATTATCTCCACCCTGTCATTGTTAGAACCATCAATTTCAGTAACTTTCCTTTGTACAGTCTTGTAAGTGTACCTCTTTTGCAAGAACAGAAAGAAACACAAATTTAGAGCGTTGATGACAGCCAACAACCAGTAAAACCAATCAAGACGGCTTGAATTTATATCCTTTGCAATCCAACTTTTGCCATTATTATTCCCTGTGACATGGTCCACAATGATTATCAGAAAGCTGCTTAAGAAGAATCCTACTCCAATCACACTAAGATACAAAGCCATTCCTAAGCTTCTCATTGAGTCAGGGACTTGGTCATAGAAATACTCTTGCAAACCAATTAGAGACAAAGAATCTCCTCCAATTCCAAGGATCAAGTATTGGGGTATTAGCCACAACACACTCATAGTCTCGTGACCAGCCATTCTTAATCTCTTTGTTTCGACTAAGGCAGCAACAACCATGTGTATGACTAAGAATACTAAGCCAATGGCAATCCTCCTAAGGATGCTGATACCTCTTTCGTTACCTGTGATTTTCCTCATTATTGGAACAATAATCTTATCGTATATTGGGACAGATATTATCGAGCTAATAGCTGAAACAGATGCCATAGAAGCTGGTGGAATTTTTATGCTGTTGCTTATATTTAAGTTCATAGCAGCTGCTTGTTTGACAAAAAGTGTTGATCCTTGCGCTATACACACACCAACTATCAATGAAGTTAGCCAAATGGGAATACTGTTCAGAATAAGCTTTGTTTCCTCCACTCTTGTCACTGTTGCTAATCTCCATGGATTGGCTTTTTGCTCAGTATACTTCTCTTCTACTATTGCAGCCTTGTCAAGAAACCTATTCATTGATCAGTATTAGTTTTATTAGGCATGATGTTCAACTGATCAGCTACAGTAATAATTTAGTCATCATACTGTGGTAGAAACACTCTCTTACATATTTTAATTTTTTTGAAAACACTGGTTATCATTAATAGAAATTAAGTAAAATTATATAACCTTGCAAATCTTGTTTTTTATTTAATGAACCTTATTCAAGTTTTCATAAATTTCAGTAATTTTTAACGAAATCATGTTAAGATAAGTGTGTTAAAAATGTATTTCTACAACACTCTTTTATGACAATAAAAGTGGTCATGCTGTATACATATGACAAAGTGCAGGTTTGACCTGAGCCTGCTAGTATGGCTTAGAAGCTTTCCTTGGGATTTGTCTGACTGAGTGACTTCATACAAAAGAGAAGGATTTGAAGGACAAGAGAGATTCCTTTTCCTTATGGCTGCAATTAGGACTTGTAGAATTGGCATGAAAGGGTTTCCTTCTGCCCTTCTGTACCTGTAAAAAGGCTTCCCCACATAGAAAGCAATGACATTGAGAGCCATAAAAACAGTAAGGATGAGACAAGCAACTCCCCAGCTAACGAAGTCCTCAACCCAAACAACCACTGTAGTCCCAATCAGCATTGCAACACACAGTGCAAAGGTCCACCAGTTGAAGAAAGACATCCTCTTCTTGCGTTCTTCAAGGTGGTCATCATCAAACTGATCAGCACCAAAGCTTTCTAAGGATGGTTTGTATCCTCCAGTGCCCAAGGCAATACAGTAAAGAGCTAGGAAGAAAACTACTTCATGAACCTTCCTTTGTCGATGACATATCTCATTTTTGCATGGTTTTAGACTTGGAATGAACTGAGACATGGTTAACATGCTTAATCCCTGGCTTGATAGAACAAGATAGGAAATTAAGTTACCATGTTGCATGTTAAGATTGAAGTTTATAAACTAATTTTGAATGAAATTTAATTATTTTGTAAACTGAGTTTGCAAAAAGGATATTAATAATATTGTTTTTAATTGAAACCCTGCATACATAATTCTGTAGGAAATCAAACATATCATTAACAGGAAGCCAAACTTATAGTATATTGGCAAAAGAAAAATGAATTTCACCTTGAGGTATATGATGGAAGAAAAGAGGATCATATGAAATCGACCAGTATAGGCATCAGCAACAAAACCCCCAATTAGAGGCATGAGGGTTGTTGCTCCTACCCAGTAGTTTACATTCTTGGTCGCTGTATTGAGGTCTTCATGCATCACTTCAGTCAGGTACGTGATAAGATTACTGGATATCCCAAAGTGGCAAATCCTTTCACTAAATTCTATTGCTGCTCCAAATTGAAATAAAATCACTGAGTTATGCTCATATTAACATATTTTATACATAATGTCCATCTATAATTAATTTGATGAAATAACGAAAATCAATTTAACCTTGTTGCAAACTTGTAATAAAATGATGATATATATATATATATATATATATATATATATATATATATATATATATATATATATATATATATATATAGTACTCAGATAAAGATAACTAGTATCTTACTAAGGACAAAAAGAGAAGCTTTCCATACACCGGTGGAAGCACGGAGAGGAGTTTTGCCCTTATAATCCACAGATGCATCATGCACCCATTTCTCTTCATCTTCTTCACTTTCACATCCCTTGTTCTTCACCATTCCCTACAAGACGTATAGGTTAAAGGACTTCACCTCCTTAGTGACTTTTGAAATGTAAATAGCAAACAGATTCAGTTAGTTCAATTCTGCATATTAACTTGTTGGAATAGAACATGCAATGCAAGTGAAAGATAATAGGGTGTTGCGGAGATTACAAGTATGGTTAATTTCACTAAGCATTCTGTGGGTCAATTAAAGATATCATTATTACGCAAATACTTTATCTATTTTTGTCATATTATTTTCATAGGAATCTCTCTATCTTCAAAACCTAAAAAGAAAATCCAGTTATATTTTGGAATACGCTATAGTTAAGCCCATTTTTTTAATGACGAATGTTATGGAACTATTAGTCAATAATCAATATTTTTTTTATAACTAATATTAATATATTTATTACAAGCTGTCAAGCTATAGGTATTGTGTTTCATTAAATAAAATCCTTTTTTTTTATTAATTACTTACAACACAATATTTAATATAACATTGAAACAAATGCAAAGTTATACTTTCATTTCCGCATAATAAAAATAAGTAATTAAACTATTGCAATAAAAATTTACTAAAACCACTGTACACGAATTGCTACTGCATATTTATGCGATACACGAATAACATATTTATTATATGGTGATTTTTTATTTTTTTTGTAATTTAGAACGTTGAGAATTTGTCTATAAATGCTAATATGGTGAAAAAAAAAACCGTAGTTGGAATAATTTACTGTTGAAAAAACAAAAAAGACGCAAGGAAATTACTGTGTTTCGGTTGGCTCTTAGAAACAACTATGGTTTGGATTTTTTTTTTCTTTTAAAAATCTAATTGTATTAAGCTGCGTAATGTCTCCAACGGGATTTTGGTTTCAAAATCTATTCTAAACAAACTTTGGGTTTCCAGGCAAATGAATATTTTCAATTGTATTTGTTTTTACGTAAAGTATTAAAACGTAAGATATTATTTACTTTGAAATAATTTTTAACTAAAATTAAAATTGATTTAATGAACTCTAAAAAATCTAAGTTGGAGTAACTTTTGATTTCAAACAAGGGCCTCACGTATTCAACCATGGCTTTTAAAATTGTGAAGGGACAGCATTACTAAAGCAAGTAATCAATCAGCCACTTAATCACTTTGTTTAATTAAAATACCGTGGCTTGAATTACAAGAGATTCTCGTGTTCTTCCTCCAAATTGAAATCATATTCTTTTCATAAATTTAAAAGCACATTTTTTCTTGTTCCATGAAGAATAATCTTCCTCGAGTCGGAAATATATATATATATATATATATATATATCAATCAATCAATCACTATTATTATTATTATGTACAGGAAAAGAAAAAAACTTTCACGGATAAAAAAAACAGGAAAAAGTTTTGAAAATTAATTAACTTTAACTTTAATGTTCTCATAACATTAATTAACTTTTAAAAAATTAATCATTAATGTAAATGGAGGTTGTATTTGGAGGATATTTTGTTATATCAAGATAATTCCACAAATTATTAGATTTATCATCCAAGTTTTCTTGATTTAAACTGAGTTTATATCAATGGAATCGAATTTATTTCGGTTAAACCTCCAATTTGTACTTAATGTGTACTTGATTATGCTTACAACCTAACTTTATCAAATTTAGACAAATTTATTTTGATTTGATTTAATTCAAATAGATTCAACATAATTCAATCCGATATATTTAATTCAATTTATCAAACACAAGTCAATCCAACCTAATTAACTGGATGTTGATTTTGAATTTTAAAAAGAAAAAGAAAAAACTCAATATATATCTAATCCAAATTCAATTAATTTAATTAAATTTAAAATCCAAAAATAAGGATTTGGATATGAGAAAGACAGACTTATAAAAAAATTAAGGATTATATTTTAGTATTTGGACCTGGGAAAAAAATTGGAGGAGGCTGATAATTAGCTTGTGTGCATACTTTTTCTTATACATATATCCTATCTTTCTCTCATTTAGAGTCATGTTTGACCTAGTTTTAGTGGAAATTGTAATTAAAAAGGATATTGGTTTAATTAGTTAGGTTTTGATCCATCTTAGAGTGTTTGATAGTTTTGGTGTAGAAAATCAAGAACGAAAGAGGCAGTTTTTGAAGCCCATGGCATGCTAAATTTTCCATTTTTGCTCAGCTTCTCCCCTCAGGTATAGAAGACCATTTGGAAGAACCATATTTTTGAATTTTGGTAAGCCAAGAAGAAGGAAATATACATGAGTGGGGAAAGGGTGTTTCTCGATATTGATTGGCTGCCGTCGTACATGAGTGACTATGGATGCTTTTAGGGTTCCAATTTATTTATGTCAAATTATTTTCTTTTGAATAGATACAAATATAGATACACATTATTGAAATCAAATCAATTTAAAGGTCGATTAGGTGTAATCGATTTAGCGATTGATTTGGAAGGTAAAGGTGAAGGAACATGATAATGTAAGAGGAGTTAGAACTGATTATGCAAAACCAAACTACATTCCTGAGCTCTATATTGTTGACATCGTAGAGGCACAGGGGCTTCAAAGGTTAGAAGTATTATCCTCAAAAAACACATTTCTTTCTGAAAAGGTGAGAGGGTTTTAATAGCAATTTGAGAGTTGAGTCTGTTATTTCTTTTATTATATCAAAGAGAAATTTGATGGAATGTATTTACTAACTGAAACGAAAAATAAGCTTAGAATCTGACGCAATGTAAACTTGGAACAATCTGAATTTCAGTAAATATAAGGAGAGCAACATAATACATAGTATTTGATTATGAAGAAAATATAACAAGTGAGGTACACCTCAGTCGCTCCCACGCATCATGGCAGCGTCTCCACCCCATCACTGTTAGAACCATCATTTTCCGTAGCTTTCCTGTGTATAGCCTTATAAGTGTACCTCTTTGCTACTATTACAAAGAGAAACAAATTTAAAGCATTGAATACAGCCAACAACCAATAGAACTTATCTAGACGGCTTGAATTTATGTCTTTTGCAATCCAACTTTTGCCGTTCTTCCCCGTGACATAGTCCACAATGATTATTAGAAAGCTGCTCAAGAAGAATCCTCCTCCAAGCACACTAAGATACAAAGCCATACCTAAGCTTCTCATTGAGTCAGGAACTTGGTCATAGAAATACTCTTGCAAACCAACTAGAGAAAATGAATTTCCAATACCCATCATCAAGTATTGGGGTATCAACCACATCACACTCATATTCTCATACTTAGTCTCCCTCATTGTCAGGTCTTGATGTGTAGCCATTCTTAATCTCTTTGTTTCCACTAAGGCAGCAACAACCATGAGAATTACTGAGAATGTCAAGCCAATGCCAATTCTCCTAAGAAGGCTGATGCCTCTTTCGTTGCCAGTGACTTTCCTTAGAATTGGAACAAAAATTCTATCATATATTGGGACAAATACTATTGTGCCAAAGGCTGAAAGGGACGCCATGGATGCTGGTGGGACTTTGAAGCTATTTATGTTTAAGTTCATAGCGGCTGCTTGTTTGACATAGAGTGTTGAGCCATGTGCTATACATACTCCAACTAGTAATGAAGTTAGCCATATGGGAACAACATTCAGAATAAGCTTTGTCTCCTCCACTCTTGTCACTGTTGCTAGTCTCCATGGACTTGCTTTCTGCTCAATATCCTGTTCTTCAACTATTGCAGCCTTATCAAGAAACCTATTCATTAATTTAATTGAATAGTATTACATTTACTGAATTTTAATTGGCAGGTTCAACTATATCATGTATTGTAAATCCCAAAAACTTATACCACCATATTAATAACTTCATTGACATTATTTTAGGTTTTAATATCTTTAATTCTAAAAGAGAAATTTTATTTCATATATTAAATGAACAACTATATCTAAGAAGGTAATGTACCTGAGCCTGCTGGTATGGCTTAGAAGCCTTCCTTGGGAATTCTGTGACTTTGTGACTTCATACAATAAAGCGGGATTTGAAGGACAAGAGAGATTCCTCTTCCTTATGGCTGCAATTAGGACTTGTAGAATTGGCATGAAAGGGTTTCCTTTTGGTCTCGTGTTGTACCTGTAGAAAGGCATCCCCAAATAAAAAGCAATGACAGTGAGAGCCATAAAAATAGTGAGGGTGAGACAAGCAACTCCCCAGCTGACAAAGTCCTGAACATAAACAACCACCGTTGTCCCAAGCAGCAATGCAAAGCTGAGTGTAAAGGTCCACCAGTTGAAGAAAGACATCTTCTTCTTTCGTTCTTCTAGGTGATCATCATCAAATTGATCAGCTCCAAAACTTTGTAAGCACGGTTTGAATCCTCCAGTACCCAAGGCGATACTGTATAGGGAAAGGTAGAAAACCACTTTATGAACCTTACTTGGTTGATCACATATCTCATTGAATGGTTTTAGACTTGGGATGAATTGAGACATGGTCAACATGCTTAATCCCTGGTTCGACACAACAACAAATGAGGTTTATATATATATATATATATATATATATATATATGAGCTTGCATTAGATGAATATGAATGAATAAAGGAATTGAAATTTGTATGCAGTCTGAGATATGTAAAATTATAGAAGATAGGTAAATTAACTCGTTACTAAATTGCATGTAAAAAAACATATGCAGAAGATAAATTGAGAAAAAGAAAGATGAGTATATATACCTTGAGGTATATGAAGGAAGAAAGAAGGACCATACGAAATCGACCGCTGTAGGCATCACCAACAAATCCCCCAATTAGAGGCAACAGGGTTGTTGCTCCTTTCCAGTAGTTTACATTGTTGGTTGCTGTTTTGAGGTCTTCATGTATGACTCTAGTCAAGTACATGATAAGATTACTGGATATACCAAAATAGGTTATCCTTTCACTAATTTCAATTGCTGCTCCAAATTGAAATAGAATCACCATGTTATTTGAGTTTGTGTAAATTATTCATAACAAAAGTGGGATTAAACAATCTTATACCAATATTTAATTAGTGTATTAATTAATACCTAAAAGTATATGAAAGAATTATATAGCAATCAATTATAATAAAACTGTTTAATTCGATTTTTTTACTTTATATAAGTTAGAACTCAAATACATATGTATAGAACTTAAGTATATATACAGGTATATATCTCACCAAGGACAAAAAACGAAGCTTTCCATACACCAGTGGCAGCACGTAGAGGAACTCTTCCCTTATAATCAACAGATTCATCATGCACCCATTTCTCTTCTTCTTTTTCTTCATTTTTACCTCTCTTTCTCTTCTCCATTTCCTGCTCCATATTTACAGATTGAAGGTGTTGGTTAAAACGATCTATTCACCTTTTGATGGTGTGTTACACAGACAAATGAAATGGGTGGATGAAATCTATTATTGGTGTGGCCTCTTGAATGGCATTTGAAATGTAAATAGCAACGAGAATTGCTATTTCAGTTGATTCATATTCTGCATTGTGAACTCGCTGGAATAGAACCTGCAAGTGAAAGATAATATAAGGTGTTTGACATTACAATTATGGTTAATATAATTTAATTTCTCACTGAGCAATTATGGGTTAATTAATGATTTCAATACTTCATCATTTCACCCAAATAAATCTCACAATGCTAATTCTTTTACCACCCGCAGTATGTAAGCAATACAAGCATTATATATGAGGAAAATAATAGTAAAAAAAAATTAAGCAAATACTACTTCATCTATATTTTAGGTCAATTTTTTTACAATAAATCTAACAAGTTAAAGAATAAAAAATAGATTTTATTATTATTAAAAATTTACTCTAATGAACACCAACCTTTATATTAGTTTTTTTAAAATATTTTTTTTTCAATAATGTGGCTCGGGACTCATAAAATAAGTTTATATCTTAATTTATTTATTCATCAAATGGAGGAAGTAAATATCTTAATTTTTTTATATATCAAAGTTCACATTTATTTTCTAAAGTTATTAGATGTACAGTATTTTACCTCCTCATGTTACCGATACACACTAAATTATATAGTTTGGAGTAAGTTTTGATTTGAATGAAGAGCCGAACATAGACTTCTTTGTAAATTGTAAAGGACGAGAATGACTAAATCATGTAACCAACATGGAGTTGTGTAGTGCTTCAATATTTCAATTACATATTTAGCTACTTTTGCACTTTCTTCTCTATTAAAATATTATATGCCTTCATTTTCAAGACAATTCTTATTCTTCTTCCTCCAAATTCCAACCATATGCTCTTTTCCTAAATTTAAAGAACATGTACCATACATAACCCTCCAATCCAAATCACCGTGATAAATACGCACAACTGATTTAAATATGAATAAAAGGAGAAACTTAATTAAAAGTGATCGGTTAGATTTTTCAACAAGCCTGTTAATTCTATATATAATACTTTAATTTAGCAAGTAATAATTATTTAATAAGTATTTTATGATGGCTCTTAACATATGTTAATATATTTTTATATACAACTAATATTAATTAACTTGAATAGAAAGTCTTATAATATACTCAAGATAATATTTCACTTGTGGATTCTTCGTTAAAATTAAAGAATGAATATTTAATTTCTAATAATACATTCATTTTTTTTTCGTTATAGAAAAGTTTTGGACCAGAAGAAATATTTAACTTCAACAAAAAATTATAATAGAATTTATACATTACTTACCAACACGATAAATTTGAAAATTAATCTCAAATCACGAGTGTGAGTAAAAACTCCACTAGATGAGTCAATCCCTATTGGCATAATTTGTATAGGATATTATTTTGTACATATTTTTGTCCAAACACCCCCTTCTTCATTTTGGACTAAAGACGATAGATACAAAGGCAAGAAAAGAAATTAACCAAAAACGACCTGATAAAATACCTTGTTATTGCTAAATGTATCATCTGTTTTTTTTATTATTATTATTTTGATGATTATGTACACTATATAACAGTTTTGCATTATTGATTATTGCAAATCACTGCTAATAAGACTTTAAAACAACATCACGTAGACTCTAAAAATTTAAAGAGCTTTCGTGGGGTATTGAACAATACATAATCCATCTCAATTGAGAGGGCATGAATAATTCTAATAAACTATTACTAAATATACTTTCAACGTTGTTTAACGTCGATTAAATCTAAGTCGACATTGAATACACTTTCAACGTCGGTTGGTGAACAAACGATGTTAAAAGTTGAATTTTGACACATTCTACATCGTTTTAGCATACTCGACGTGGAAAGTAGGCTTTCGACGTCGGTTATACCCTCAACCGACGTGGAAAACCCATTTTCCCTGTTTGAAAAGGATACATCTCTGCAACATTTCTGTATCTCCCCACTTACTCTCCAGCATCGCGGCCATCCCTCTCACGAGCATCCCTTTCACGGCCACTACCTACCACCGTAGTTAGCCAAAGTCGCACGACGCTCACCCTCATTTTCACTCTCCGAACGCCCTCCCTCACCTTGCCATCGCGCACCCTAGAGCGCGCGACGCCCCCGCCGCAACCTCCACCTCCACCCCACTCAGCTTCCACCCCACTGCGACGGTAGTCGCCGCATCGTCCACCCTACCGCAGCCTCGACCTCCACCCCACCCCACCACAGCCTCGACCCTAACGCCGCACTGCATCCTCCACCTCCACCCCACTGCAGCGTCGATCCTAACGCTGCTCTCTCTCTCTCTGGTGCGCACCTTCATTGCTGCCTTAACCCACAGGTATGATGATGTTGCACTTATATTTCTTGGGCAAAAAGTTTAAGTAATAAAATTTTACTTACTACAATTCATAGGTAGAGAATCTTATTCTTATTATTGTTGGCCATTAACTGTTGATTCAATTGTTTATACGTTTTGTCCCCACAAAATGGTGATTGGATGTAAGCTTCAGTCGATTCCAGTGGAACTCTCAAGTCAAGACAAATAATGATACAGTTTTAAAATTAAGATGAATATAATTTTTTTCAATGTATTGATGATGTGTACAATTATACTTGAACTGTTTGAATGTGCCCGTGGGGCTTTTTATTGGCAGGTTTCACTATGTCATTTAAAGTTGTTGCAAAAAAAAAAGGAAACTCTGTCGGATTTTTGTTAGAAATTAATCATGAAGTGTGAATTATGAAAACTACATATAACAATGTAGTTATATAAGTGATGGTAGTAACAAAATTGTGACGATATAAATTGTGTATGATATTGTGCCTGTGGGGCTCTGTAATTTCAATTTATAAAAATTTGGTTTTTACCAAAAAATAGACGAAATTTTGTTAAATTTTCGTTAGAAATTAATCTACTTTTGTATAGATTTCATTAGAGATAACGATTATTATTATTAATCGTTTTATTGGTTTCTCATTTGTAGACTCCAAATCCAAAATGGATCGAAGTTGGTTAAATGCAAGTCGTATTTCACAAGAGTATGAGAATGAAGTTGAAGAATTTTTGCGATTTGCCGAACACAATGACACCAAGGTTAATGGAAAATTGTATTGTCCATGTGTTAACTGCGTTAATGGAAGAGTACACACACTAGAGACAATACGGGAACATCTTTTATGCGATGGGATAATGAAGAATTATATCGTATGGACATGGCATGGTGAAGTGATTGATATTCCAATAGTAACACAAGCTGAGGAAGAGGAGGATATGACAATGGAAGATCAAATAGAAGACATGATTCGTGATGTAGGTCAAGAGAATTTTCTGCAAGCACATGCTCCTGTCTATGATAAATTAAAGATAGATTCAGAGACACCTCTGTATGCTGGATGTACAACATTCACGCGATTGTCAGCTGTATTGAGATTGGTCAATTTGAAGGCCAAATTTGGTTGGAGTGATAAAATTTTCACTGAGTTACTAGAAGTTTTGAAAGATATGCTCCCAAGTGATAACACCTTGCCTGATCGTATGTATGAAGCCAAAAAAATACTTTGTCCAATGGGTTTAGAGTATAAAAAGATACATGCTTGCCCTAATGATTGTGTATTATACAGAAAAGAGTTTGAAAGCCTACATGAGTGTCCAAAATGTGGTGTATTGCGTTACAAATTGAAAGACAGGGATGATATTAGCGAATATATTGATAGAAAGAGACCTCCTGCAAAAGTTATATGGTATCTTCCAATAATTCGAAGATTTAAGCGATTGTTTGCCAATGGAGAAGATGCCAAGAATATGATACGGCATTCAACTGCACAAAAACGTGATGGATTGCTTCGTCATCCGGTCGATTCTCCACAGTGGAAGAAAATTGACTGTCTATTTCCAAGTTTTGGCAATGATGCAAGAAATCTTAGACTTGGACTAGCCACAAACGACATGAATCCTTTTGGTAACTTAACCAGTAATCACCACTCATGGCCAGTTCGTTTAGTGATTTACAACCTTCCACAATGGTTGATTTTCAAGCGCAAGTACGTGATGTTATCCATCATGATTGCAGGTCCAAGACAGCCGGGTAATGACATAAATGTTTATCTAAGTCCGTTAATAGATGACTTAAGGCTATTGTGGGAGGAAGGAGTGGATGTGTTTGATGCATATCAACAACAGAGCTTCAAGTTACATGCAATGTTATTTTGTACTATCAATGACTTCCCAGCATATGTTAACTTGAGTGGGTATAGTGTCAAGGGTCATCATGCTTGTCCTATTTGTGAGAAAAATACAAGTTTTCTACAATTGAAGCATGAAAAAAAGACTGTGTATAATAGACACAAAAAATTTCTTCCACATAACCACTCATATCAAAGATTGAAGAAAGCTTTTAATGGTCAGCAGGAAGATAAAATTGCCAAACAACCTTTAACTGGTGAACAAGTTAATGAACGGGTTAGAAACATTAATGTTGTCTTTGGAAAGACTCAAAAATAGTCGTCTGATAAAAGCTTGTGGAAAAAGAGATCAATTTTCTTTAACCTTCCATATTGGAGTCATCTAGATATGAGACATTGCATTGATTTTATGCATGTGGAGAAGAACGTATGTGATAGTCTCATTGGCACACTGTTGAACATTAAAGGAAAAACAAAGGATGGAGTCAATGCTCGTCAATATCTCTGCGAATTGGGAATACGTCCAGAATTACATCCAAAACCTGAAGGCAAGAGAACATATTTACCACCAGCTTGTCACACATTGTCAAAGAAGGAGAAGACTAGTTTATGTCAGTGTCTTCACAGTATTAAAGTGCCACAAGGATACTCTTCAAATATTAAGAGTCTTGTATCCATGAAAGATCTGAAGCTAGTTGGGTTAAAGTCGCATGATTGTCACGTTTTGATGCAACAACTCTTACCCGTAGCTATACGTGACATATTGCCAAAGAATCTACGACATGCAATTATGTGTCTTTGTTTCTTCTTCAATGTTATATGTGCCAAGGTAGTTGATGAGAAATCATTGGAGCAGTTGGAAAATGAAGCTGTGGTTATATTATGTCAGTTGGAGATGTATTTTCCTCCATCATTTTTTGACATTATGGTGCACTTAATAGTTCATCTTGTAAGAGAGATAAGACTTTGTGGTCCGATTTAGGTGGATGTACCCAATTGAGCGATTTATGAAGATCTTCAAAGGGTATACAAAGAATCCATACAAACCTGAAGCTTCTATTGTTGAAAGGTATATTGCAGAAGAAGCTATAGAATTTTGTTCTGAATATTTTGGAAAGGCCCTAGTAGTGGGTGTACCTACTCAACGACATGATGATAAAATAAATGGTAATGACACTCGTGGGGTAAAAATACAATAAAAAAATGCTAGTGAGTTGACCAGGGCACACTTGTATATTCTAAATAACACAGATGAAGTTCTTCCTTACATATCTGCTCATCAATCAATATTGAAGACCCTCAACCCCAAAATGAGTGAGCGGTGGTTGGTTAATGAATATAATAATAATTTTGTTAGCTAGTTTAAAACAAAAATCTTTTCCGAGGACAATGCATCTGATACTTTGAAATGGCTAGCACATGGTCCTAAACAGAACGTCGTGACTTGGACTGGGTATGACATTAACAAATACTCATTCTACACAAAGTTACAAGATGAAAAAAGTACAGTCCAAAATAGTGAAGTATCTATTAAGGCGACATCCATGCACTTTTCTAGTTCAAAGGATAAGAACCCAATTATGGCGTCTATGAGTTATTTTGGAGTGATTGAGGAGATTTGAGAGGTTGACTACATTCAATTTAGAGTTCCTATATTCAAATGTAAATGGATTGATATTAATACTGGTGTTCGAACTGATCAAATGGGATTCACTTTGATAGACCTTAAGAAGATAGGACATAAGGAGGAACCATTCATAATGGCGTACCATGCAAAACAAGTTTTGTATATAACTGATCCATGTAATGAAAGATGGTCAGTGGTACTCCAAGAAAAAGGGAATGATGTTATGCATGAAGAAGATGATGAATTAGATGATATTATTAACATCCACACTCCATCACGGATGCCTAGTACTATTGATGATATGCAAGAAGACTTGGTTCATGCTATTCGTAAAGATCATGATGAAGGCATATGGGAAAACTTAACTATTTAAGTTATGTGTTTATAGCTAATTTGTGTTTATATTTAAAAAATGTGATAAATTGTGTTTATATTTCAAATATGTGATAAATTGTGTTTATATTCCAATTTATGCAAAAACTTAACTATTTGTTTTTTTTTTTGGAACATGCAAATGACATCTCCTCCAGCATCTCCTCCAACATCTCCTCCAGCATGTCTTGCGACATCTCCTTCGGCATCTCCATCCCCCATCTCCAAAGAGGACTCGACAAGCCACACGGTTGAAAAAGTTGACCATTTGTCATATGGCAGGAGATAAATTGGTTGTGAGTGTGGATCCAAAGACTGACAAAATATCAGGGCCACATCACACCCAATTTAGGTCCTACTTGGGTACTCTTGCTCGAGAAAAGGTATGTAATTTTTTAGAGTTTTTAACTTGTTATGCATATATGGTTAGCATATGTAAATGGATTGATATCTAACGTTTTAAGTTCATAATTAGGTATTTATTTTGCATCCATCTTGGGATTATGTGGAGGAGACTTGCAAAAATTTAATTTGGCAAGATATTGTGGTTAGTTTTGTTAACTCGTTAAGTTATGTTGAGTTAAGTTATGTTGAGTTAAGTTAGATCCTAAACTTTGTTATCCTAATTTATTTTGTTGTTTTTGCAGAATCACTTCGATATTGTTAACTCTGAACAAGTTAGGAGAAAAGTCATGTCATCTATTACCAAAATGTGGAGGCAATTCAAGTCGACATTGACTTCGAAATGGATATTTAATGAGCAAGCCGTTAGCAAAGGATTAACTCCTTGTCAGCGTTATGGCATAGATGAGGAGACTTGGAAGCAGTTTGTCAGCAGTAGGACTGGTCCACAATGGGAGGTATGTTACTATTTAAACACTTTGGTATGTTTCCATATTGTCTTGTTAATTTAACACATTCTAATATCATATTATGTTGCAGGAGAAACGAATAAAAGGAAAGGAGATTCAGAGGCTAAATGTGGCCCCCCACCATCTGTCTCGTGGGGGGTATGATTTGTTGACGCAACGCATGATGGAGGAGAAGGCTAAACTCCGAGAAGCTGAGTTAGCCTCTTCTGGTGTAAGCCAGGAAGAAATTTCCCCACCATCTCCTCCAAAGCGTCATCAAAAATGGAAGAGGGCTCGCCAAAAGCCCTCAGGTGAAATTACATCAGAGGAGGCCCGCTTGATTGTTGAGCGGATTGTAAGTCAAATTTGTCTCTTTCAACCTCATTAACCATGCTTTGTCATTCATCAATTTTTTTTACAATATATAATGCTCAATTGTAGGATTCTTTAGAGGAGCAGTTTACACAGGGAACATTCGTTCCCCGTGGTCGTGAAGATATCTTAACTACTGCTATTGGACGCCCAAAACACCCAGGGCGTGTTCGTGCTGTTGGAGCTGGTATGGGTATTCGAGCATATTTTGGAGCTGCATCATCAGACCATTCCCACCCCACATAATTGAGCCAGCAGGAGATGACGAAGTGGGAGGAGAGTCTAACAGCGAAACTGAGACCAGCGATGGTTGAAGAGCTGACAGCGACGCTGACACCAGCCATTACCACAATGTCGCCGCCATCAAAAAGAGAGAGGCGGTCGGAGCGACGCGATGGTTTCGACCCTTTTGATTTTCACGTTTTTTATGGGTGGTTACAACGCCTTTAGGTTGTCCGATAACCGGGCTAACCTAGGGGCGAGGTTTTCGAAAGGTCGTCCTTGGGTTGTCCGATAACCGGGCTAACCCAATGACTAATTTTTGAAGGGTTCTATGGAGTCGCCATCGATGTTTTTACTGAAAACATCGGAAAAGGGGTTTAAAAGGCATTGGTTTTCGAAAAACCAACTTTGGTCATTAGAACCAGAGTTGGGTAAGGGAGTTAGTTACGTGTAAAGGAAGTGTTAGTTCCTTTACGACGCCCCTTTCGGGTTCCCTATGACAGGCCAACTATTTTGTTAATAAATAAACTGAAAAAACACGCTTTTGCCCTTTTTATTTTGCGGAATTTAAAATTATGACTACATGGCCCTAATCTATTGCATAATTTAAAATTAAAGCAGTAAAAGTGGAGAGGGAGAGTTTAAACCTCCGAAGCAAGCTTTCTTTTTATTTCTTTAAAAAAAAGAGGGTGCTTTGTGGCAGCCCTTCACTCTACACAGCGCTGGAAACTTTTCTAGACGCCGAAAAATGCTCACAAAGGCACTCAGAAACTCCGGAAATGCGTCGGAGGGATTCTAGAGAGAAGTTTTAGAGAGAAGGGAGAGCTAGAGCTGTGTGGTGTGTGGAAATAAGGGGGGGAGAGCCCCTATTTATAGGTTTTCGCGCCTGACAGTGGCGAGACCGCCGTTCTCGTCTGACAGGGTCGAGACCGCCGTCTGGCCAAACGAGACCGCCGTCTCGCCATGCCAAAGTGGCGAGACCGCCGTCTCGTTTGGCGAGACGACGGTCTCGCCATTTGCATGAGGCGAGACGACGGTCTCGATTTTGAGACGGTGGTCTCGTCCCAAAAAGGCGAGAAACCTTATTTTTGTGCCGAAAATCCTTCCTATCCTAGTATGGGGCCTAATAGTCGCTCCTAGTGGCTTGTTAGACTTCGTCCATCTTCGAATAGGAAGTCTTTTACTCTTTATTTGGAGGCCGGGCAAGATTTGGGGTCTACAGCTGCCCCCCCTTTACCTGATTGGTCGGCTGTTGGCCTGTTGTGCCAGACAGATTGACAGGAAGGTAAAGGAGTTGACCTACTTTCCCGGTTACCCTTCAGATGTCCCGTCTTGCGGCGGTTGATCTTTTGGGGAAAATCTCGGTGTTCGTGTACTTCCGGGATACTCCTTCTGACGGTATAGCCGATCCCTTCGGTGGACACGTGGTAGAACCTCAGGATACTCCTTCTGACGGTAGCCGATCCTTCGGTTGATGGGTATAAACCCCCCATCAGGCTGGTAGTTGCAGTCCGTTGTGTGGGACTGGATGGGTATGAACCCCCCATCAGGCTGGTAGTTGCAGTCCGTTGAGTGGGACTGGATGGGTATGAACCCCCCATCAGGGTGGTAGTGCGACTTACTGATCCGGCTCGAGCGCAGATCAGGCGCAATGCGTGCGCAGGTTGATAGGTATAAACCCCCTATCAAGCTGGTACAGTCCGCTGCGTAGGACTGGTGGTAGTGGCGGCTTACTGTTCAGGTGGCCCATGCGCCGGCGTTGAGATGTGTTCTCTTGTCTTTGATTTGGTCATCCGGTCTGCGCCGGGGATTTTGTTGGTGTTCATCCAGCTCTGTTGGTTTGTTGGGGATTCTTTGTTTTGATCCTTTTGATAGTGATCATCCGACTTTGCTGGTTGTCGGGGATTTTTGATGAGTGCCTCTTAGGTAGGCAGGAATCCTCTGGGGATTTGTTGATCTGAGTGACGCCTCTTGAGTAGGTGGATATCCTATTCAGTTTCTGGTAATGCCTCTGAGTAGGCAGACGCTTCATCGGAAGTGAAGACTTTTGGTTTCATTTGTTTTGCCTCTGACTAGGCTGATATGGGGATACTGGCTCTTGCATGCTTGCCAGGTCTTGCCTGTGCATAGGCAAATGACATTCTGAGGATGAATCTGAAGTTTTGCCTTTGCAGTAGGCTCACTAGGGATGATCTTTCTCTTTTTGGTGATCCACCGGGGGATTGATTGCCTTCCCGGGGATCTAATTTTGATTTCCCTTCCTCAGGGAATGGAGTTTTGACTCCTTGTTGGATGTTGTTGGTATGAGCTGGCTTTTGTGGTGCTCTTATTCTGTTGAAGGGATGGAATTTCCAATTCCTTCTTTTTTGTTGATTTTTTTCTTTTTCTGAGGTGACCCACTTAGGGAGCAAGGATTTTCATTTGATTTCGCCTTTTTCCGCGATTTATCTCTTTTTTTTCGCGATTTGAAATTTGGCTTTTTCGAGATAATACGTAAGCCTTTTTACTTTTTAGTCTCTTTTTATTACGTTGACTTTTTCTTCTTTTTTTTGGGGATCTGAAGGGGATAAAGTTTTCTTTAGTGATCCATCAGGGGATTGTCAAGTTCCTGGGGATCTGATTTTTCTTTTCTGGGGATGGAGTCTTGTCTCCTTGATTAATGTTGATGCGTACTTGTAGACCCCTAATTTTGCCCGGCCTCTCAAAATAAAGGCTAGGGAAACTTCACACAAATAAAGTTCACCCTGCTTCCTATCAAAAACTGAGAAAGACCTCCCGCAACAAGACGGAGTTCACCCATCCATACAATAAAGACTAAAGAGACTTCCTACACAAAGATAAAGCTCGCCCGACATCTTAGTAAAGGCCAAGAAGACTTCCTATATGAAGATAAAGCTTCAACGGACACACATCGGCATCAATCTACGTCCGAAAAAGGAAAGGAAAGCTTCCCGGGGGTCCCAGAACGCGAAAACTGAAAAAACAGGCCGAGACCACCGTCCCACAGTTGGGACGGCCGTCCCAACTGTTATTTTGCAAGTGGGACGCGCGTCCCAAACTTGGGACGGCCGTCCCAAACCCCAGGGGGTCTCAGCCTTCATTAAATTGCATTTGGGACGGCCGTCCCAACCCAGACTGGCCGTCCCAGATTGGCACAACGTGGAAAACGCGTTTGGGACGGCCGTCCCAACCCAGACGGCCGTCCCAAAGTTCCAGGCAGCGAAAAATGCTATAAATAGGAGCCTCATTTGTCTCATTTCACACACCTCAGACCCCAGACACTCCAGAGAGCTCTGAAACACTTAGAAAACTCAGAGCACTTGTCTACTTCTCTCCCTCTCTCGAATGATCTTTCCGATTGCCTTAAATAGGTAACAATCGGTTAAGGAATTATATTCCGGCATTTGATTCTTCTTTAAATTTTTAGTGGAGTCGATCTTATATTGGTGAGGAGAGTCCGTGTAGAAAGAGGGGTTGCCAAAACGCATCCTCACGGTTCGAGATTCTCAATATAAAGCTTGCTACGGAGGTTCTTTTCAATTCCCTTCTCTTTTATTGTTTTATTTATTGTTTTATTTAGCTTTATTTATTACGTCATGTAGAATAAAATCATGTAGATAGCCATTTTAATATCTCTTTTATTGCTTTATTTAGCTTTATTTATATAAAATTATGTAGATAGCCATTTCAATATTATGCAATAAAATAGGGTAATCGCGTAATTTCTCGAAGTCTTCTCTTTAAACGAATTGATCTGTCATAGGGAACCCGAAAGGGGCGTTGTGGGGTGCTAACACCTTCCCCACACGTAACTAACTCCCTTACCTAACTCTGGTTATAATGGCCAAGTTTGGTTTTCATTAAAATCAATGCCTTTTATCCTTTTCCAATGTTTATGGTCAAAACGTTGGTGGCGACTCCATAAGAACCCCTTTTCGAAAACCTTGCTTTTATTAGAGGATAATTCAATTGTTGGACACCTCGGAAGCAATGAACACATTTTAAAACAAATACGCGAGTCTAAACCATCTTTTCGCGACCGCTCGCATAAACGTTCGAGACGTCCTCAGACGTCGGAAAGGGACGGCGGCGACAGTACTTATTCTGTTGTGGGATGAGAATTTCTTATTCCCCTTTTTTTGTAAATTTTTCTAGGGAGATCCACTTGGGGATTTTTATTCGGCCTTCTCTGTTGCGGCCCTTTTCTTTTGGACATCCGCTGGGGATGCAATAGTTTTCTTCTCTTTTTTTTTTGTTGAGCCCTTGTTGGTATGGAGATTGGACTCTTTTGATTGTTGATGATGATGGGCTCTTAAAGCCTTTATTCTCCATTGGGGAGTGTGGAGGAGACTTTTGGTGAGTATGTTGGATGACTCATGTAGTGGTGATGCTGAGCCATGAGGAGTGTTTTTGTTTTGCCTTCGGAGTAGGCAGGGATCCTCTTGGGGATGACTAAGCCTTTCCATCGGCTTTTCTTTTATGATGTCTGATGATTGTGCCCTCTTTTATTGGGTGATGATTGGAGCTTTGGCTTCTGGAAGCTTCTTATGACAATTCGCTCTTCTTTCTTGAGGGAGAACAATGTTTGGAGACTTATTACTTTCTTGTGCCTTCTTTTCTAGGTAGAAGGATGGTAGCTGGAGCTCTTATTCTGCTGAGTCGCTTGATTGACGACTTGCTCCATTTTCTTTACGGCATTATTTGGAGACTCAGTCTCAGTGATCCTGTTTTCAATCACAAACATGGAGCTAGTCTCTTTATATGCATGAATGCTTTTCGTTTTTTGTTATTTGTTTGAAGTAATTTTTATTTCTTTCATTTTTTACATTGACAAAGTCGTTTTGTGCGACTACTCGTGTGTGCATGCCCTAAATACAATCTATTCTTTTTGATTGATGCATCTGGAAAAGTGACTGGCACTCTCCTGCTGGAATTTTTATGATTATGATGAATGGAATTTTTATGATTATGATGAACGACCCCTCTCTTTTATTCATTTTTTGGTTTAGCCCTATATTTTGCCTAGACCGCCCTTTTTGGGGTTTTTGGTCTAGCGGGCTGCCTTAATTTTTGCCTAGGATATCTTAGCGGGCTTTTTTCCTTTTTTATGAATGACCTAACTTTTGCCTAGACCGCCCTTTGCGGGTTTTCGATCTAGCGGGCTACCCTAACTTTTGCCTAAGAATCTCCTAGCAGGCATTATTATTTTTTATTTTTTATTTTTCTCATTTCTTTTTTCTTTTTGAGAGAAAGGACCCTATGCATGTATGCAATGTTTTTGATATGCATCCTATAATACTATTTCAATTAATTTTTCAAAAGGATTAACCAATGTGCTTTTACTTCTGATGAGCTTCTGACGTTATGTGCCTTCGTCGACAGGGATAGGCTGTACCGATTTTGCCGTCTTGACTTTGTCGTGACCGAAGAATGATTGTGTTAATTGTAGAGCGACTTGCCATGTTAGTGCGCCCCTCCCTTTCCTTGGGGATGTCGATCCTCCTATTGATTACTATCTCCACATTTCCCTATTAACTACTAGAATGTCGTAGTGGTAAGGGTCAAGAGAAAAGAAGGAAGAGAATTTTTAATTCAAAGGCTTGTGTTTTAGAATTGTTTTATTTTGACAAAAAAAATGGTTTTTGTAAGCACGACTAGCCAAGGTTGGTTAGAGTGTTTAGGCTGGTTTAGGCAAACATTTCGTTTATGGAATGACATCTTATTGTATGACGCTTACTATGACTGATTGACTTCCCTAGTCCGCCCTTTGGGTTTTCAGTCTAGGATGTTGTGTTTTATTCTGTCCTAACTTTTGTCTAGGTTTCTTCGTTTTTGTTTTAGGAAACCTAGCAGACTTTATTTTGTAACCCTAACTTTTGCCTAGGCTACCCTTTATGGTTGTTCGGGTTTCCTAGCGGGTTTACCCTAACTTTTGCGTAGCCCCCTTAATGGGTTTCCTACCGGGTACCTTGCCCTCTTTTTTTTTTTTTTTTTTGGCCTTAGCTTCTATGAGCTTCTATGGGCTTCTTTTGAATTTTTTTTTTCTGTTTTCTCTTTACACAACATTGGCGAAACACGACTTTATTATGATGAGGTAGAACCTTATTTTGTGTTTCTAGTTTCTAGTCAATCAGTAGTGATGAATTTGACTTTTATTTTGGTCAATGGCGCATTTTGATTACTTTGACGCACTTTTGAAAACGTTTGTTTAAACATGGTTATTAATGAGATCTAGACATTAATAGCAAGAAGAGAAGCAGATAGTAAGAATGACATTCTTTGTAATTAATAGGGAAATGTGTGTCCTACAATGCTCGGGGGTCGGGCTAGCCCCGAGGAGTAATCTCTAATAGTCATTGGATTTACAAACCCTAAGAATCAGAAGGAGAACACCTAATGACTAAAGTCGCTTTTGACGCTTGAACCCCTCTTTTTGGGAAAATCTGATTTGAGCTGCAGAGGGGAGACTTCCCTTTTCTCCATGTAGCTTGATCCTTTGTAGGGTCATGCCCTAGGCCAGGAATGTCTTTAGAATCTGGTGGCTCTCTTATTCCTTGAAAGTTTCTAATGAGCCCTTGGTTTGGGTGGCATCCATATTTCCTCACCATGTGGGTCACCTTCATATTGTTGGGGAAGTCTTTTTCATATTGACAAAAGATATTTCAAAGATCCTTTTTGGCCGCGTCCATTCAAGGTAGGACAAATGACTTGCTGATCCGACTGTCGTCTTTAGCTCAAACTGTGACTAGCTTGCCGCCTACCCTGAGTTTGTCTCTTTGACGGAGCGTTGAAAGAATTGCCTCAGCGTCGTGAATCCAAAGTCTCTTCAATTTCCTCTTTGGGTTATGTTTCATTCGGTCTTATTATTTTTTTCATTTATTCTTAGGAGCATTTGTCTTATAGCTCCTGGGGGTGTAGATTCTTTCACTTCTAATTTTGCCCCCGAATGTTGGCTATGCTGGAGATATCTTCCTTGATGGAAGATGTTTCAGCGCATCTCAATGGTACGACTTTATTTGGTTCGAGACATAAATAAATGTAACGACATCCTTGCCCCCTCTGCCTTATTAACTTGGATATCCAATGGTTGAGGCTTGTTATCCTCCTTGGGCGGATCAACCATTGGAGGGAACTTGACGACGAAAAGTTTGCTCTTCATCTTACTTCGATTCGTAGAAAGCACATCGACTAATCCTTTTTTTTTATTATCTTATTTTTATTAAAGTGAGAATGAATGCAATTTGTGAATGCAATTTATGAATGCAATAGACGATTGAAGAGATGATGAAAACAAACAATTTTATTTATTTCATCCAGACAGTGTACATTCCTCAATGCAATGTTTCGAAGTACATTTTTTTTAAAAAAAAGTGGAGAAGCCTAAGTGAACCCATAGGCAGGTTAGAATTTCTATTTATTTTCTTTATGACTTCCCGTGCATGGCATGCGAATGCCCTAATCCTTTTTTCATGGTATTGAGGAATGTCCACTTCTTCGATTGTCTATTATTAGATGCATGTTATGAGGATGAAGTTTGGTAGATGCATGTATGTAAGTGTTTGTTTTTTCCTAAACATTATCATGTTTTATTTTCTAACATGATGTATGATAGTGTTTGGGATTTTGTGTTTTTTTGTATGCAGATGAGGACATGAAGAATACTAGCCGTTTTCTAGAATGCACATGAATTAGGGTTTTTATTAAAAATGAATGATTGGTGTGGGATAGATATGCCTTAAGACAATGGCTTTGACATCATCCTTAAAGTTTACGCTTTGCGGAGTGTCATACCCACTTCGGCAGAATGGTTCTTTCCTCATGAAGGTCACCATATGCCTTAACACACTTATCTCTTCCTTATGGAAGATTACAAGCGCACTTGGGCCTCATTCGCCTTTGTCTTAGGGATATCTAATGCCCCATAGAATGAATGTATCTATGCATGCACCAGTACAAAAGGGCAGTAGATGTTCAAAGTGGCATAACTTTTGACTGGGATGTCCGATTTAGACGCACAATATATCAAAACGAAGAGAAAAGGGTGAAGAACAAGGTTGCAAACTCCCAAAGGGAATCTGGCCTGGTAATTTTCCCAAAAAACGCTTCTAAGATCCATTTTTTAGGGGTTTATTAAAATGATGCGTATGCATACTTTCCTTACGCACTTATTTTTTCTCTTGGTTTTTCCACTTATGATGCAATATGAATGATACGACTTTGTCAAAATTCTTTTTATAAATGTTTTGATTTTGTTTATTATTATTTTATTTATTTTGGATTTATTTTTTAGGCCTTTTATCTCTTCTGTCGGACTGCGTGACTACTTAGCTTACAAAGAACCTAAAATCAGGCTAGCTAAAAGGCAGACTGTCCGAGATAAAAAAATGGCTTTATGCAAAAGAATATTTAGCGTCCCTTATCTCTTCTGTCGGAACTGCATGACTACTTAGCTTACAAAGAACCTGAAATCAGGCTAGCTAAAAGGCAGACTGTCCGAGATAAGGGTGTTTATTGCAAAAATATTTTTTGTGATTTTTGTTTTGTTGTTTGTTTATGCTATGCAACAGACAAATGCAACAAACATATGCGCACACAATTCGATCATCCACGAACAGGCGAGAATTCGTTTTTATCATGAGGTAGGGTTTTCCTGCAGAAAAGTGCATTGGCGAGGGTTGATTCTAACTGTTCTCACCAGGCTAAGGCCCCCAAGGTGCCCCCATTATAGGGTCCCCATTCTCCAGCCGTTCGACCATGCTTAGCACTAAGGCCATAGTCAGTCTTGTTGCCAAAAGAGGAAGGTTATCACCTTGAGTGGTGGTTTTCGATCACACTGGTGGGCTCAAGGCCCTCACTACAGCGAACCGTACCTACCACCCACTCCCTTTGGGTTTCTCACTTGCCCCCGGGTATAGAGGGAACTGTAGTGTGCAAGGGTTTGTGTACAGTTTGTATTTCACACAATTGCGTAAGTATAAACAAGCAACAGTTATTAAAGCCAAACCGTAAAACATGTTATAATACAAGTTAAGGGCAAAAACATTATTTTCTTGGTTTATTTATTTTTAAGCCGGCCCATCACTAAATGGGATCAACTCTCGAGGCTTCCCCAGTGGAGTCGCCATCTGTCGCCGCCGTCAAAAACAGAGAGGCGGTCAGAGCGACGCGATGGTTTCGACCCTTTTGATTTTCGCATTTTTTATGGGTGGTTACAACGCCTTTAGGTTGTCCGATAACCGGGCTAACCTAGGGGCGAGGTTTTCGAAAGGTCGTCCTTGGGTTGTCCGATAACAGGGCTAACCCAAGGACTAATTTTTGAAGGGTTCTGTGGAGTCGCCACCGATGTTTTTACCGGAAACATCGGAAAAAGGGGTTTAAAAGGCGTTGGTTTTCAAAAAACCAACTTTGGTCATTAGAACCAGAGTTGGGTAAGGGAGTTAGTTACGTGTAAAGGAAGTGTTAGTTCCTTTACGACGCCCCTTTCGGGTTCCCTATGACAGACCAGCTATTTTGTTAATAAATAAACCGGAAAAACACGCTTTTGCCCTTTTTATTTTGCGGAATTTAAAATTATGACTGCATGGCCCTAATCTATTGCATAATTTAAAATTAAAGCAGTAAAAGTGAAGAGGGAGAGTTTAAACCTCCGAAGCAAGCTTTCTTTTTATTTCTCTAAAAAAAAGAGGGTGCTTTGTGGCAGCCCTTCACTCTACACAGCGCTGGAAACTTTTCTAGACGCCAAAAAACGCTCACAAAGGCACTCAGAAACTCCGGAAATGTGTTGGAGGGATTCTAGAGAGAAATTTTAGAGAGAAGGGAGAGCTAGAGCTGTGTGGTGTGTGGAAATGAGGGGGGGGGAGAGCCCCTATTTATAGGTTTTCGCGCCTGACAGTGGCGAGACCGCCATCTCGCCAAATGAGACCGCCGTCTGGGAAAGCGAGACCGCCGTCTCGTTTGGCGAGACGGCGGTCTCGCCATTTGCATGAGGCGAGACGGCGGTCTCGATTTTTAGACAGCGGTCTCGTCCCAAAAAGGCGAGAAACCTTATTTTTGTGCCGAAAATCCTTCCTATCCTAGTATGGGGCCTAATAGTCTCTCCTAGTGGCTTGTTAGGCTTCGTCCATCTTCGAATAGGAAGTCTTTTACTCTTTATTTGGAGGCCAGACAAGATTTGGGGCCTACACCACACGAGTTCAAGAGGAGATGATGCGTGTATTTGGTTCAAGTCTAGCATCCATGGGTGTCACACAGCCTACCCACCCACCTATGGATGTTCCTCCTCCATTTGTCGCACGGGTTAGCACTAAGGGTAGTTGTGCTGACCCAAATGCTGCTGATGAAGAGTTTCCTGCTACTAATCAAGAGGTTTTTGTTGATGCTACTGCAGCTGAAGTTGTTGTTGCAGACAACACTGACCACTCAGGTATGTGTGGATTATATCTTCATGACAAAAATTAATGTGCATATTAAATAATTAATGTCTTATTTTTATGTAATCAGGTTAGTGTGAATTTTATGTTGATGAGGATGGATCTGAACCACGATTGGTGACAATTGGTTCAATTGAAGAGGGGGCCTCTACAATTCATAGTGTGCCTTTAGCACCTAACTTGGCCAAAGTGGTCATTGAAGAGGTTCGAGATGCTTCTGCTCTTGTACCTGTGCCCACAGACGAGGTGATGATAGTGGGACATGCCCTCCAGACCTTCATTGCATGGCCTAGACATCTAATAAGGCCTATTTTGAAAAAGGTTTGCATATATTTTTTGTTAATTATCATATGTAGTCTCGTGTTGTTTTTTTATTATTTCTCAAGTCAATGTTATTTTATGTCGGATGTTCAAAAGCCACCCCAGTTGCCTAAATTGGTACCTACTTCCCAAACTAGTAAAGGTAAGGAAGTAGATGTCCCAGAAAATCTAATTTTTCAACTACTATATGTTGTCCCATAGTTGTATATTCAATCTTTTCAAGTGAAGTGGGATGCAGATAAATTAGGGGTAGACAATAAGAACTTTCCCCTTTACATTGCCCACACCGATGCTGTGGAGATAGCAGTTGGCAGTCAGTGTCTAAACATAGCAGTGTTACAATTTTAGACAATGTAAGTATATATTTTTATTTACTAATTATGTTATTTGAAGTTATCATCATATTTAATGTACTTTGAACTGACTACTTTAGGATGATGAATGAATTTTCGGAGCAACAACGCACCCAAGATGTGTATGGATTTTTTGAGCTCCAATCCATACAAAAATCAGGAAACAAGAGAGAAGAAGTTCAAATATACATCCAAAATTGGATGATGAAGTCAAGGAAGAAAGTTTACTTGGGTGCTTACTTATATCAATAAGTATTTAAGCGTATGAAATTATTTGCATTAAATTTTATAGTGTATTCTATGTATCCTAACTTTTTGTAATGTAAGCAGAAATCATTGACAGTTGTTGGTTGTTTGCCCAAAGGAGAATGTTGTGGCTTGGTTCTGCTCATTGGGCAAGAGACCTGATGCAGATATTAAATACATTGTAAACAGGTACACATTCTTATAATAATTTAAACAATTATTACTCGTTTTGTTACTTAATTGTTTCATTATATTTTGTATTGCACAGTGCATTTAAGGTTTGCAATACAATTGATGTAGTATAGACAAGCAAAAGCACGACTCCAAATTGGATTTTTGTTAATGTAAGTCATTTTATATTTATGTATTATATGATTCATTTTATATGTCAAATTAATATATTATTTTTTGTAGTGTAATAGGCAACCAGGATCTTATGAGTGCGAATATTATGTTATGCACTGGATTTGGCTGATTGTTGTTAGCAAGACTGAGGATATATGGAATCAGGTTTGCTTAAATTTAGTATTCAATTAAATTAAATATTGTGTCATTGGATACTTTGTTAAATTATCTTTTTTCTTGTAACAGGTATTTTCAGACAGAGAAGCGTTGCCCATAGAGACCATTGAAGATATTAGAAACACCTGGACCGATAAGTTTCTTAAAGTTAGAAGTAGGCAAGTTTAGTTATTAATTTAGTAGTTAGTTTAGTAGTTACATTAGTAGTTAGTTTAGTAGTTAGTTTACTAGTTAGATTAGTAGTTAGTGTATTTGTTAGATAAGTGTAGTTGGATACATATTCTAAGTATTGTACTTTGTAATTTTGGATACAATTATATTTTTGGATGCACATTCAATTAGTTTGTATCTTGTATACTGTCTGCCTGGGTTGTATTCAAATTTGCAGGTATATTGTATACAAATATTGGGATGCCCTGTATAAACAAAGCGATCATTTAAAAAAAAAAAGACTTTCTACGTCGGTTGTGTCAATAACCGACGTAGAGAATTATACAATCAACGTCGATATTTATCATAACTGACGTAGTTAAAACCCAAATGTAGTTTTCCTTATATTCAGCATTTCTATGTCGGTTCTATATAACCGACGTTGAAAGTCTATATTTTCAACGTCAGTTTTAAATACCCGACGTTGAAAGTTGATATTTTCAACGTCGGTTAGGCATACCCGACGTTGAAAGTCCACACTTTCAACGTCAATTAGACATACCCAACGTTGAAAGTGTAGACTTTCAACGTCGCCTTATACAACGTCGGTTGTAGAACCGCCGTTGAAGGCCTTTCATACCCGACGTTGAAGTGATACCAATTACGAATCACATATGATAAGTGTAAAAATAAATGCTCCCAACATTTTAAAAACACAGCAAAACTTATACATGTCAGTTTCGGGTATACTTGGGCAACATTGGCTCATTCAATATACGGGTCAACATTTACCTAACAAGTACAATCCAAGCTCTTCGTATTCCTCTTCATAAAGTTTTGGGGCCATGGCTCAGGAGTACTACACCTATGTTCGTAATAACAATTACTAATGCTTTCGGTGTGGTCCACATAAGAAAAGGGTAGTAAATAACAATTTCATAGGATGCATTATCTCACTGATACATAAGATATAAACATAATACATATTGACTCCATAAAATGAAAAACAATTTTAGCATAACGTATTTTCTAACTAATATGAAAAATAAAAATCGTCTACCCAGTAAATGTAAAAGAGAAACAACATATTAAATGTTTGATTAACCAGAAAATATAGCGACCGAAATCGCTTTCATTATTCCATTTTCTCCACCCCATCACTGTCACAACCATCAATTTCATTAGCTTTCCGCAATAATGTCTTATAAGTGTACCTCTTTGCCATTAATAGAAATAGGCACAAATTTAAAGCATTTATGACAGACAACATCCAATAAAACTTGTCTAAATGGCTTGAATTTACATCACTCGCAATCCAACTTTTGCCATTCTTCCCTGTGACCTTGTCCACAATGATGATTAGAAAGCTGCTTAAGAAGAATCCTAATCCAAGCATACTTAGATACAGAGCCATTCCTAAGCTTCTCATTGAGTCAGGAACTTGGTCATAGAAAAACTCTTGCAAACCAACTAGAGAAAATGATTCTCCAATGCCAAGAATCAAGTACTGGGGTATCAACCATAGCACGCTCATCGTCTCATGCCTAGTTTTCCCTACTGTCAATGCAGCCATTCTTAATCTCTGTGTTTCTACTAAGGCAGCAACAACCATGAGAATGACTGAGAATGTCAAGCCAATGCCAATCCTTTTAAGGATGCTGATACCTCTTTCATTACCTGAGATTTTTCTCAGTATTGGAACAACAGTCTTATCATATATTGGGACAGTTATTATGGTGCCTAAAGCTGGAACAGACGCCATGGAAGCTGGTGGGATTCTGAAGTTATTACTTATGTTTAAGTTCATTGCAGCTGCTTGATTAACAAAGAGTGTCAAGCCTTGCGCTATACATACACCAACTATCAATGAAGTTAGCCATATGGGAACAACGTTCAGAATAAGCTTTGTCTCCTCCACTCTTGTCACTGTTGCTAATCTCCATGGATTGTCTTTTTGCTCAGTATACTTCTCTTCCACTATTGCAGCCTTGTCAAGAAACCTATGCATTGATTGAATGGTTCAGTATTCACTATTTATTGAATTTTAATAGGTAGGTTTAGCTCTATCATCTATCCTCAAACCCAAACTATTTTACTACCATATTAATAATTTATTCTACATTGTTGATAGACCTTAACAATTATATAGCTATATATATAACTAAATTAATAATGTTTTTAAGGTGCACATTTGATACCTGAGCCTGCTAGTGTGCCTCATAAACCTTCCTTGGGAATTCTCTGACATTGGAACTTCGTACAGTAAAGCAGGATTTGAAGGGCAGGGCAAATTTCTTTTCCTTATGGCTGCAATTAGGACTTGTAGAATTGACATGAAAGGGTTTCCTTCTGGCCTCCTGTACCTGTAAAATGGCTTCCCCAGATAGAAAGCAACGATATTGAGAGCCATAAAAATAGTGAGGATGAGACAAGCAACTCCCCAGCTAACAAAGTCCTGAACATAAACAATCACTGTTGCCCCAAGCAGCATTGCAAAAAACAGTGTAAAAGTCCACCAGTTGAAGAAAGACATCTTTTTCTTTCGTTCTTCAAGGTGGTCGTCATCAAATTGATCAGCTCCAAAGCTTTCTAAGCATGGCTTGAATCCTCCAGAACCCAAGGCAATACAGTAAAGAGCAAGGTAGAAAACCACTTCATGGACCTTTGTTGGCTGTTGACACATCTCATTGTTGCATGGTTTTAGACTTGGAATGAATTGAGACATGGTCAAGAGGCTTAATCCCTGGTTTGGGAACTAGAAATTAATAAGTCTTGTTTTTTCTTGGAAATAGTATATAAGAGCTCCATTTGATGTATAAAAAAGAAATTGAAATGTGTTATGCGGCCTGAGATATGTCAAATAGATCAAAGACAGAATATGAAGCAGAAAATCGTTACTACAACAAAAAACATATATGCAGTACGTTGACATGAAAAAAAAATGAATATACCTTGATATATACTATGGAAGAAAAGAGAACCATATGAAATCGACCAGTGTAGGCATCAGCAACAACTCCCCCAATTATGGTTATCAAGGTTGTTGCTCCTTTCCAGTTGTTTACATTCTTGGTTGCTGTTTTGAGGTCTTCATGCATGACTTTTGTCAAGTACGTGATGAGATTACTAGATATCCCAGATTGGCATATCCTTTCACTGAATTCAATAGCTGCTCCAAATTGAGATACAATTATGCTCATATTAACTAAACATATTTTATGACAAAATTGTAATGATTGCTGAAAACAGGTTGATAAATTTACTCTTGAATTGTTTGTGGTCATGCTCTGACCTCAGCCTTGTTATGTTTTGGGAGGATAAGTAGGAAGGATAACTCTTGATACAACCACCAAAAAGAAGTTGGGATTGACTTGATAAACATGTTAAGGTTGCAAATAAAATTAATTGGTAATATGTTCATTACCCTAAGTATTTAAACCACGACCTAGGAACTTACATAAGAAGGGATTGGTTTGAGTAAGAGATATTGTTGATACATATAGTACTCAAGCAAATACGCATCTCACCAAGGACAAAAAGAGAAGCCTTCCATACTCCTGTTGAAGCACGAAGAGGAATTTTGCCCTTATAATCCACAGATGCATCATGTACCCATTTCTCTTCTTCATTTTCTTCACTTTCCCCTCTCTTATTCTTCCCCATTTCCTGCTTCATGATCGAAGATAGAGTCTTCAACTTTTCATGTACGTACGTAGAAAAAACGAAATGGGTGCATGAAATCTTATTGGTATGGTTAGTGACATCTGAAATGAGAATTGCGATTTTGGTCGGTTTGCATTATTAACTTGTTGGAATAGAATCTGCAAGTGAAATATATTAAGGTGTTACTGCTATATATCAACTCAAGTCCACACACATGCACTATTACATACGTGTAGTAACTTTTAGTTTATATCAACGGTTGCAGATACTCTCTAATTAAATCAAACAACGTGGCTTTGTAAATTGTGAAGGGCCAGCATGACTAAAGCGCTTCACAACTTCAATTTATATATAGCGATGTTACCGTGGCTTGATTTACAAGAGATTCCTATGTTCTTCCTCCAAATTGAAAAGAATAATATTATTTTAATAATTTTACAGCACATCAATTTGTACTGCACATACAACCTTTTGGATAAATTTAAATAAGCTCTTGAAACCATTTTTTACTAGAAAGAAGTTTTATTTTTCTCGCCAAGAGACTCTCAGAAACTCTTATACCTTATAACCAAACAGCCTTATACTAATCTTAACATACATAACATAACCCTCAAGTCAAAATATGATATCTCACTACTAGAAAACTAGTTTTTTCTTGACAATTTTCTTGCAAAAAATTGTTTAAATTTATAGAAAACTTATTTCTTGCAATTTTTATCAAAATTTTGCAAAAATATTCCCATGAAAAATGAGAATTTTTAGTAGTGTCTTACTTATATCAAGCGTATCACTATATATTATTACGTTACAAGATAAGAGAAAAACTTTCACAAGATAAAAAAAAAAAAAAGAACTCTTTCATTTGTTTCATAAAATGAGTCATACTCTTAATTTCCCTCACAAATTTTTAAAATATTTACCTTAGGTTTGCCCTATATATATCCTATATATATTTCTAAATTTCAATGTTATTGTTGGTATGTGTTGTTTAAGTATCTTTTTAGTATTCTTTTTCAATGTTCCTTAAACTAGGGTTAAAGATTTGGGCTAAGATCCATATTCACTACAAGAAAAACATCAAATAGTGACCGAAAATTCGGTCACTAAATCTGCAAAATCGATTACTAATTAAAATAGTGACCGAAATAGTGACCAACTGGAATCGGTCACTATTTCCTTGGTCACTAATTTTAGTGACCGATTCATGACCGATTATATATAACCAAATCGGTCATCTGAATCGATCACTAAATCAATGAAAAATCCAAATCTTTTTATTTATTTACACTTTTATTATATCTATTATTTATTTTCCCTATCTCTTAATTATATTATATTTTGCTTATTTAAGTTTTTATTTATATCTATTTCCCCTATCTTTATTATATTTTTTAGAAGTTTAACTTATTATTAGGTGGTTTATTGTCATTGTCGGGATTCGAACCCAGTACCTTAGAGTTGGAGGTCTGAAACTCCAACCACTGAGCTACTAGGATCTTTTAATAATAACTTACAAATAAATTATATTTATATACAAATAAATGTATATCCGTATAAATATATAAATATAAAATCTATAAATAAAAATATATTTATATATTTTAATATATAAAATCTACAAATAATGGTATATTAGTATAGTATCGTATATTTGTATTCTAATTTTTAATTAAATTAAAATTATGCTAATAATGTATATTAATATATGAGGGGATAATATTGATATATTTGTATATATATATATATATATATATATATATATATATATATATATATATTTATATATATTTATATATTTATATATTGATATATTTATATATTAATATATTTATATATTTATATATTTATATTTTTATATTTTGATATATTTATATATTGATATATTGATATATTTATTTATATCCTTATACATTTATATCTTTATATATTTATATATTTGAAAAAAAATATTAAATTTAAAAAAATATTATTATATTTTTAAAAATAAATATTAGAAAAAGATTTAAAAATATATATAAATTATATTTACATTTACAAAATATTAAAGATATATGTTTATATCTTTACATATTTATATATATTTATATGTTTATATTTTTACATATATTTATATCTTTCCATATTTATATATTTATATATAAAGATATTAGTTTTGTATACAAATAATATTATAATATAGTATATTATACTATTAGTATAGTATACAAATAATATGTTAGTATAGTATAGTATACAAATTATTAATTTTGTAATTTATATACAATGAAAATAATATAATGGTATATTGGTATAGTATATTTGTATTCTAATTTTTAAATAAACTAAAATTACGCTAAATGTATAATAATATATGAGAGGATAATAAATTTAATCCAATTACTTTTATAAATATATAAATATAAAATCTATAAAATATTAAAAATGATATTATATTTTTAAAAACAAATATTAGAAAAAGGTTTAAAAACTAGTATTATCTTAAATTTATTAAAAGTATAATTAAATCTCTATTTTCTTAAATTTTTTTTAAACTTCTCAATTCTACATTTTTGTAAGTTCTATCATTATATTATATCATCCTCATCTCCTCCCATGTTCTACTTTATCTTTACAATAGTCAATATTCTTAACTAATTTATAGTTTTAATTATAATTTTTTAGTATATATTTTGAAATTAATCAATTCTAATCTATTATTTGAAAAACTAATCAATTCTAATCAATAATTTAGAAAACTAATCGATTATAATTAATTATTTGAAAAAATTATCAAATATGATCGATCATTTCGAAAATATAATCGATCAGAATCAATTATCGCTCGAGCGAGACTAGACTCGCTCAAGCGTAAATACAACCCGAGAGTACCAATTTTGTGCAGGGAGCGTTTCGCTCGAGCGAGAAACTTGTCGCTCAAGCGAGATACACTTTAGATAGCGGTTACACAGAACCGCTCTTAAAAGCTCACTTAGATAGCGGTTAACCGTTGAACCGCTATTATATGGTTTCCATTATGATCGGTCGTAATACAATTATGACCGATCATAACTATTTTAATCGATTAAAATATAGTTTCAATCGATTAAAACAATTTCTCGCATGCCGTTTTAATCGATTAAAACTTATTTTTATCAGCTTAAAATAACTTGAAAACTTATATTAACTATTTTTTTTATATTATGTTTTTAAATTTTCTATTAGAGAAAACCTTTCGTAATTCAAAATGTTAAATACTTTTAAATATTAAAATTAACTTTATCAAAAATTAGGAAAAAAAATTAATCCAAAACAGTTCAAAAATGTATTATAATATTGTCAATTTTGAGTTTAATTATATTGTTCATTCTCAAAGTAGAAAAATATATTGTAATTATTTTAATTTAATAAAATATAATTTAAAATTTTAATACTAAAATTAAAAGATTAAATAATAATAAATTTAATTCTTTAAATTCAAGTAGTTAGAAACTAAAATTATAGTTTCTCTGTTTTAAATAATAAAAAAAATATTAAAAAAATCAAAACTAGTATTATCTTAAATTAATTAAAAGTGTAATTAAATATCTATTTTCTTAATTTTATTTGTTTCAAACTTCTCAATTCTACATTTTTGTAAGTTCTATCATTATATTATCATCCTCATCTCCTCCCATGTTCTACTTTATCTTTACAATAGTCAATATTCTTAACTAATTTATAGTTTTAATTATAATTTTTTAGTATATATTTTAAATTAATCAATTCTAATCTATTATTTGAAAAACTAATCAATTCTAATCAATAATTTAGAAAACTAATCGATTATAATTAATTATTTGAAAAAATTATCAATGTGATCGATCATTTCGAAAATATAATCGATCAGAATCAATTATCGCTCGAGCGAGACTAGACTCGCTCAAGCGAAATACAACCCGAGAGTACCAATTTTGTGCAGGGGGCGTTTCGCTCGAGCGAGAAAGTTGTCGCTCAAGCGAAATACAGTTTAGATAGCGGTTACACAGGAACCGCTCTTAAAAGCTCACTTAGATAGCGGTTAACCGTTGAACCGCTATTATATGGTTTCCATTATGATCGGTCGTAATGCAATTATGACCGATCATAACTATTTTAATCGATTAAATCTCGTTTCAATCGATTAAAACAGCTTCTGCACAGCGTTTTAATCGATTAAAACTTATTTTTATCAGCTTAAAATAACTTGAAAAGTTTTAGGAGAAAGTTTTGCAAGTATTTCAATCGATTGAATCGCGAACAATCGATTAAATCAACTTAGAAGATTTTTTGTAAAGTGTTTTAATTGATATAAACGTTGTCAGTATCGGTTAAAACAAATCGTTAAAGAATCAAGAACGTATTAATGGATTAAAAGAAGTTTTAACAGATTAAAACTGCACTTTTAACAGATTAAAAGAATCTTTTAACAGATTAATTAAACCAGTAGCTTTGAAAATCTTCTATAAAAACAAGTTTGGCTTGAACTTTTTTAACATACATTGAATATATCATCTTTAAAAAATAAATAAATTTATATATATATATATATATATATTTTTATTTTGCATTTTAATTTTCAAATATTAATTTTTTTATGAAATTAATTTTAATTAAAAAATTAAAGTGATATATATATATATATATATATATATATATATATATATCCAACTATTAAATTATTCAAGATATTAATATAAATTTAAAATATCAATTCAAGTAATTAAAATAATTTTAATTTTTTATAAATACATTGAAATACATTTTTATTAACATACAAGTAATATATATATATATATATATATATATATATATATATATATATATATATATATATATATATATATATAAAGAGACTAAATTAATAATTAATTTAATTATTGATTTAGTGACCGATTCGATGACCGAATCGATGACCGATCTAGTGATCGAATTAGTGACCGAATCGATGGACCGAGATCGATGTGACCGATTCGGTGACCGAATCGATGACCGAATTAGTGACCGATTCGGTGACCGAATCGATGACCGATTCGGTGACTAATTTAATAATCAATTTTAATTTTTTTATTCACATGCTAAATTAAAAAATAAAATCAAATAATTATATTACTAAATTATTTAATAAGTTAGTAAACAATTTTTTTTAAATATTTATAATTTTATTAAAAATGTTATCAATTATTTTAAATCATTAAGTAAATTTATATTTAAAATATTTTAAATAAAATATTTATATAAATGAAAAATAGTTATCAGTTTAAAAATTATTTTTTTAGTGATCGAGATTTTAGTCACTAAATCAGTTACTAAATATAAAAAAATCAGTCACTAATTTCAGATCACTATTAACCATTTTTGTAGTAAATAATTACATAAATTAAATATAGATTAATTAAAAAAATAAATTAAATAATAAAGTGATCGAAATAGTAACCGATTTTTTGTGACCGAAAATTCGGTTACTATTTCGGTTACTAGACTAAAAAATAATAATTTGGTTACTTGATTCGGTCATCGATAGTAACTAAATTTTTCGATCACTCGATTTCGGTTACTATTTGACATTTTTCTAGTAGTGATTCTCTTTATATAAATACAATGTATCAGCGTCTTTAGTCATTGAATCAAACCCTAAATAAGTTTTCTTAAGTTGGTATCAAAGCGGGTAAGATCCCACACTGATTTCTAGTTGTTTTTGTGAGCTCGATTGCCGTCATCACCTACTACAAGAAAATTATTAATTACCGACGGATATGTAGCTGGTCGAAAAATGATTGATTATCGACAAATTTAAAGTAGTTGTGGAATTTGGTCTTAACGACGTATATATCTATCGGTAAATGAACAATTAATTACCGACGGATATATCTATCGATAAATAAACAATTAATTACCGACGAGATATATCCGTTCGGTAAATCCGTTAATAAATAAATAATTATTTACCGACCGGATATATCCATCGGTAAATGAACAATTAATTATCGACGGATATATCCGTCGGTAAATTAACAATTAGTTACTTGCCGGACATTACCGAGCGGATTTAAAGTATACTTTTAAAAATCAACATTAAATTAAAAAAATTAAATATATAAAATTGTATAATAATTACTAAATTTTAAATAGATTCTAATAAATTAATTATTTACCTAATTAAAAAATTAAATACTTTTTTTATTTAATAATTTAATTGAATCATAATTAGATTAATTTATAATAATTTGTTAAATTAAATAATTTTAAAAATAAATATTTAAGTATTTTTAATATTGAAAAATTATTTTAATATAAGAATTTAATTAAATAATATAAGATAAAAAGAATAAATAAAAAGAAAAAAAAATTTATATCATTATATAAATAAATTATAAAGATTATATTCTATCATTAAATTACAAACCCATATAAAGATATCCACTCACAAATTTGACATCAAAATTCAGAAAACTCATTTGACACACACTTTCACATCCAACATATAAATATATAAAATATAAAAATATATAAATATATAAATATAAAAATATAAAAATATAAAATTATATAAATATATAAATATATAAATATATAAATATATAAATATATAAATATATAAATATATAAATATATAAATATATAAATATATAAATATATAAATATATAAATATATAAATATATAAATATATAAATATATAAATATATAAATATATAAATATATTTGTATTTATATATTTACACGGATATTATTTTTTTATATATAAATATAATTTATATGTAAATTATTATAAAAAAATCCTAGTAGCTTAGTAGTTAGAGTATTAATCTTCAACTATGAGTTTGAATCTTATCTCTTACAAAGAGGCGGACCTCTAGATAAATAGAGGTTATTAACAAATAAATAAATTTTCTTAATTAAATAGTAATTGAAATTTTGTTAGTCTCTATTTGGACCGACGAAGAAGAATCAAGAGTCCGTTCGACTCGTCGGCATCCTCCGAGTCCAATGGTACCCTTAGTTTTCTAGTTTGAGAACTTTGTGTGAAAAGTCTCGTGGGTAACTCTATTCATTGGCTTTATTTATCTTTTCTGGTTCAGATGGTATCATCCTCTACCTTTACCTTCTCTGTTACTCCCACCATAACTAGTGTCAGGATCAATTAAAAAAATTACTTATCCTGATTTGCTTTAGTTGAGCTGTGATTTCTCGATCAAGAGCATCACAACCATTTAGAGAAGAATATAGACTTTATTTTCGTTGCAAAAAGGTTTCAGTGAGAGAAAATAGACTTCCAACTTTGTGTAATCTTATGGCAGTATGTGGAACCAGATGTTCTTGAGCTTCTTAAGTCATTCAAAACTTGTTCTTCTTTATGGAAAAGAAGGCTCAAAATATTTTTGCTAATGATATTCAACGTCTCTTTGATGCAACTCAAAGAGTAACATCACTTAAGCAGACTAATCACGACATGATCGCTCACATTGCAAAAGCTAGGGCTGCTATGGAAGAATTAAAAAGGTTTCTTGTTGCAAATACCTTAGATGAGTTAAACATCAAACTCGATAAGCTATATGTGATTCTAATTTTGAGAAGTCTGCATTCTGAATTTGATCACGTGCGTGATCAAATCCTAGCTGACGATCATGTTTCATCAATGGATAATCTTGTCACTAGGTTGATTTGTGTTCCAAATCTCATGGTTGATGAAAATAAGGTGGAGACTGTTGAAAATTCTACTATGGTTGCCCCTCGGGGTTGAGGGAGAGGACACAACAATCGAAGTGGACGTGGTAGTTCAAAAATTCGTCCTCAATGCACCTATTATAAGAGGATGATACACACACAGGAAATTTGTTATTCCTTGCATGAATTTCCTGATAAGATTGCCCATGCATCTAAATCGGAGAAGCCAGATGTGAAGATTTCTGATGAGGAGCATCAGGAGTTTTTGAAGTTCAAATATGGAAAGTTTAACAGTTAGGGTCAATCCTTTTCAATGCCAAGTGTTTCAACTACATACATTTCTCAATCTGTGGAAGGTTAAAATTCATGAATTCTTGATTCAGGTACCTTTGATAATATATATGGTAATAGTTCATCGTTTTCCTTCATGTCCTATCCTAAAATTCATCACTTAATCATTCTGGTTAATAGATCCAAAGTGAAATCTTAAGGTGTTGGCCAAAGTTCCTTTAACCTCATCTCTAAATTTAAATTCTGTTCTTTTCATTCCTAATTGTCCTTATAACTTGATCTTTCTAAGTCAATTTACTCGTTCTTTGAATTGTTCTGTAACCTTTACTTTTAATTCTTTTGTTATTCAAGAACATGGTACGAGTCGTCTGAATGGAGAAAGACATGAATCACGTGGTCTGTACTATTTAAAACCAAGTCGTTCGGTGTCTTGTTTGATTTCTTTTACCCTTAAACTTTTGCATGATCATCTAGATCACCCAAGTCTATCTAAGTTGAAAGTGAAGACTCCTAATCTTCAACATCTTCGTGTTTTAGAGTGTGAATCTTGCCAATTAGGAAAACATGTTAGGTTTACTTTTCCTAAATAGTCTGAAACTCGATGTAATTTTCCTTTTTCAAATATTCATTCTGATGTTTAGGGACCAAGTTGTGTTTTTTCTTTTGACTTTCGATATTTTGTGACCTTTATTGATGAATTTTATAGATGTACTTGAGTTTATTTGATGAAAGACAGATCTAAACTTTTGTTCATTTGTATGCCCTTTTTCAATGAAATTAAAAATCAATTTGGGAAGATAATTAAAGTTCTCAGAAATAATAATGTCAAAGAATATTTCTCTGCCTCCTTTTCTTCTTTTTTATCTTCTAAAGGAATTTTACATCAATCAACTTGTCATCACACCCCACAACAAAATGACATTGTAGAAAGAAAAAAATAGACACCTTATTGAGATTGCACACTCTCTAATGTTGAATGCTAATGTCCCTGTTCATCATTGGGGAGATGCAATTCTCACTGCTTATTTTTTTATTAATCGGATGCCATCTTCCTCTTTTAAAAAATCAAATTCCACATTCTCTTATCTTCCTAGATGATCCTCTTTTCCATGTATCTCCTCGTGTATTTGGTTATACTTGTTTTGTTCACAATGTATCTCCAGGTCTTGATAAACTACGTGCTAAGCCCATTAAATGTGTTTTATTGGGGTACTCTTGCCTTCATAAAGGGTGTAAATGTTATTCTCTATCTTCCAAAAGGTATTATATGTCTACTGATATCACCTTCTTTGGCTTATACGTCTATTTCTAATAATGTTCATGAGGCACTTGATCACCTTGGATGACGACAAGCCATGATTGATGAAATGCAGGCACTTGAGCACAATGACACTTGGGAGCTTGTTCCTCTTCCTCCTGGAAAAAAGGTTGTGGGTTGTAGGTGAGTCTATGCAGTTAAAAGTTGATAATAATAATAATAAAATGGATCATCTTAAAACTCGTTTAGTAGCTAAAAGCTACACTCAAATTTATGACCTTGATTACTATGATACCTTCTTTTCATTAACTAAGATTTCCATTATTCGTCTTTTCCTTGCTATGGTTGTGATTTTTCATTGGTCCCTTCACCAACTGGACGTTAAAAATGTCTTTCTTCATGGTGACCTTGAGGAATAGATTTATATGGAGCAACCTCTAGCTTTGTTGCTCAAGGAGAATCTGGTTTAGTGTACAAGTTACACCAATCTCTTTATGGCTTGAAGCAATCACCCTAAGCTTGATTTGGAAAATTCAGTCATGTTGTTCAGTTGTTTGGCATGAAAAGGAGTGAAGCAGACCACTCAGTATTTTATTGTCATTCCTCTTCAGGCAAGTGTCTATCTTATAGTTTATGTTGATGATATTGTTATTACAGACAATGATTATACTAAGATTAGTCAACTAAAGAATCATATGTTTGCTCACTTGCAAACTAAAAATCTTGGTCAATTGAAATATTTTCTTGGTATTAAATTGGCTCAGTCAAAGTAAAGTGTGACCATCTCTCAAAAAAAGTATGTTCTTGATATCCTGAAGGCGATTGGTCTAACAAATTGTAAGCTCATTAATACCCTAATGGACCCTAACTAGAAATTGATGAAGGACGAAGGAGAAAAGTTGTCATATCCAGAAAGATATAGGAGGTTAATTGGTAAACTCATTTATCTTACTATTACCAGACCAGATCTTTCTAATACAATTGGAGTAGTTAGCTAATTCATGCAAAATCCTTATGTTGATCACTGAGATGCCTTGATTCGCATTTTGAGATATATTAAAGGGGTCCCAGGACAATGGTTGTTATATGAAGATAAAGGTAATACTCAAATTATTAGTTATTGTGATGCAGATTGGGCTAGTTGTCTAATTGATATAAGATCGACCACTGGGTATTGTATCTTTAGTGGAGGAAATTTGATTTCTTGAAAAAGTAAAAGACAAAGTGTTATTGTTCGATCTAGTGCAAAAGTTGAGTATAGATATATGACATTTGCTACATGTGAACTTGTGTGGATCAAACAACTCCTTCAAGATTTAATTTTTTTTATATTGTGTGATAATCAGATAACTCTTTATATTGTCTCCAACCCAATCTTTCACGAAAGAACAAAATATATTGAGATTAATTGTCATTTTGTTAAAGAGAAGTTATTGTGTAAGGAACTTGTAATTGAATTTGTAAGCTCTAATGAGTAACTGACAAATATTTTAACTAAATCCTTAAGAAGATTTAGGATTCAATTCATTTATTTCAAACTTGGTACATACAATTTGTATGCTCCAGCTTGAGAGAAATATTGAGAGTTGTTTATGTATATTTTAGTATTCTTTTTTAATGTTCCTTAGACTAAGGTTAAAGATTTGGGTCGAGGTCTATATCATTTTTATTGTACATTTTCTTCTATCAATATAATGTACCATTGCATTTGGTCACCGAATCAAACCACAGCTAAGTTTTCTGAAATATTATGACTTATTTGATTGTGAAAACCTAGCAGCACATTAAATTTTAACCAATAATATAATATGTATTCCTAATAATTTTTTAGTCAATAATAAAACAATTATAATTTTCTATTAATTTCAACTTTACTTAGGGTATCGTAAAAGATATCTTTAATTAAAATCTATATTTTTTATTCTACAATTTATATACAAAGAATCTTAATTAATATATCAAACTAAATATTTTAATTTCTCTAAAGATGAAAATGTGAGCTGAGCGTCTGGAACATCATAATTTCATGCAAACAAATATTTCCTTCGTTTCTATTTACGAACCTCAGTTGTCCAATTCACCGGTATAAAGAGAAAAGTAGTAAATTTAATTAATAGCCAAAAATTTGTCTTAAATTTAAAATTTTTTCCAAAACTATCATTGTGTTAAATATTTATTTTTATTTCAGTCTAAAATTTATTAATACAAGAGGCATTATAGGACAAAAAATACAAAAAAAAATACAAATTGTGATTTATAAATAAAAATAAACACTACTTTTAGTTTGAAACTTACAAATAAGAACAACAGAAATATAATACCATTATGCTGCAAAGAAAAAATGGATGAGGTCAGTGAGATTCTCCGGAGGATGGCATATGTATTTTTCATCAAAAGCAAAAGTTGAAGTAATCAAACCATCATAGCATCTTGTGTGTGAACTAACAAGCGCCAAATTATTCTAATTTTATCAATAATTTCAAAATGAAGCATTAAGGATGTAATTATGTAAAATATTCAAAAAGAATCTCTATTATTAACTATACTGATATAATATCATGTTAGAACAGGATTCTTTGGCCGAAGACACTTGTAATGAACAAAAGTAGGAGTAATCATTTACATGGTGGTCACATGATGCAGACAGTTGATAGTACCACCTGTCTAACCCCAACTCTGATGGGATCAAAGTATTTGTCTTCTATGGTTAACTCTGACATCATGAAGCATAATGTTTGAATTCTTTGACTATCCTTTGTTTGTTGAATATTGAGTATGGTGACAGATTGTCTAGACAACTATGCTAGTTTTCTAGGAATTGCTCTGTTTTTGTTTTTGGTTATGATGGATATTGCCTTCCTTAGGTTTAGCTATAGACTTCTGGCTTCAGTTGGTCTAATCAATTTCAAAACTTTTATCATAGGTGTTCCCATGTTTTTATGCAGAAAATGAACCGACACAAGAAATGTTCGCTTACTAAGCTCCAATTGCTGAATTCTTCACACCGTTAATAAATTTAAGAGAATATATCATCTAATACCTTGGGTAATCTGCGACAATAACTTAACAATTCATATTCCAGTAAATATAATGGAAACAATACATTAAAGATTTGGTTTAGCTGAAGATATGGTAGTGAGAATTGAAACATAGTAGCTCTCATCAAGCCACCATCTCCACCCCATCACTCTTATAACAATCACTGTCCATAGCTCTCGTCTGTACAGTCTTGTAAGTGTACTTTTTTGTCACCAAGAGGAAGAAACACAAAACCAAAGCATTTATAACAGCCAACATCCAATAAAACCTATCTAGACGACTTGAATTTATGTCCTTGCCAATCCAACTGTTGCCATTCTTCCCCGTGAGATGGTCCACAATGATTATTAGAAAGCTGCTTAAGAAGAATCCTACTCCAAGCACACTAAGATACAAAGCCATTCCCAAGCTTCTCATTGAGTCAGGAACTTGGTCATAGAAATACTCTTGTAAACCAACTAGAGAAAATGAATCTCCAACCCCAAGGATTAAGTATTGGGGTATCAGCCACAACACGCTCATATTATTGTGATTAATTTCCTGTGCAGCCATTCTTAGTCTGTTCGCTTCTACTAAGGCAGCGACAACCATGAGTACGACTGATAATGTCATGCCAATGCTCATCCTCCTAAGGATGCTGATGCCTCTTTCATTACCAGTGACTTTCCTCAGAATTGGAACAATAATCCTATCATATATTGGGACAGCTATTAAGGTACCAGCTGCAGAAACAGAGAACATGGAAGCTGGTGGGATTTTGACATCGTCACTTATGTTTAAGTTCATAGCAGCTGCTTGTTTGACGAAGAGTGTTGTGCCTTGAGCCACACATACTCCAACTGTTAGTGAAGTTAGCCATATCGGAACTAAATTTAGAACAAGTTTTGTTTCTTCTACTCGTGTCACTGTTGCTAATCTCCAAGGATTGTCCTTCTGCTCAACATGTTTCTCCTCAATTATTGCAGCCTTGTCAAGAAACCTATTCATTGAATTGATTTGCATTAACTCCCATGAATGAATTTAATAGGCATATATTGTTAGTGTAAAAGTTTTTATATTACAAATATTATTAGTTTTTAAGATAATTATTATTAAAATTAATAAAATTATCACTATGATAATTTGTCGTTGAATTATAGTGTACATGACATGTACACTATCTACTCCATTAAATTCTAAACAATGAAAAGTATTAATATCAATATGACAAGGTCCATGTGTGACGAATACCTGAGCCTGCTAGTGTGTCTCAGAAGCCTTCCTTGGGACCTCAAAGACTCTGGGACCTCATACAATAAAGCAGGATTTGAAGGACAAGATAAATTTCTTTTCCTAACTGCTGCAGTTAAGACTTGTAAAATTGGTGTTAAAGGGTTTCCTTCTGTCCTTCTGTACCTGTAAAATGGTTTTCCCACACAGAAAGCTATGACGGTAAGGGCCATAAAAATAGTGAGGATGAGACAAGCAACTCCCCAGCTGACGAAATCTTGAACATAAACAACCACCGTTGCACCAAGCAGTAATGCAAAACACAGAGCAAAGTTCCACCAGTTGAAGAAAGACATCTTCTTCTTCCTTTCTTCCAAGTTATCATCATCAAATTGGTCAGCTCCAAAGCTTTCCAAGCATGGTTTGTATCCTCCTGTACCCAAGGAGATACAGTAAAGGGCAAGGAAGAAAACCACTTCATGAACCTTCCTTGGCTTTTGGCATATCTTAGTATTACAAGGCTTTATACTTGGGATGAATTGAGACATGGTCAATGAGATTAATCCCTGGTAGACACACCAAGAAATCAGCTTTATTTCTCATGACAACACAACAGTATCAGACTATCAGTGCTTGTAGTGATATATAATTATATAAACAAATTGGAAAAAAAGAAAAACAATTCCGGCCCGAGGTGTCTCAAGTTGACCAAACAATGGATATATGAGGTGTAAAGGTATAAGTTACGAAGTATAATAAAATCTTTTGTGCACATTGATTAAGAGGAAAAGTATATTTACCATGAGGTATACAAAGGATGAAAACAGGACCATATAAAATCGTCCAGTGTAGGCATCAGCAACAAATCCCCCAACCAGAGGCATTAGGGTTGTTGTTCCGGACCAATAGTTTACATTCTTGGCTGCTGTTTTGAGGTCTTCATGCATCACTTTAGTCAGGTACGATATAAGATTAGTGGCTATCCCAAAGTAGCTTACCCTTTCACTGAATTCAATTGCTGTTCCAAATTGAGACAGAATCATGCCATCAACTATGTTGTGCTCATAAAAGTCAAACACAAATATTAAACATTTTTATAGTAACTTCTTTTCGACTACCAATAACCTAAAAAAAGAAGAAGAAAGTTGTCCTAAAATTGTGCAGAGAACATCTGAAAAGAAGGAAATTTTGTTTTTCTCTAGTTTTTTAATGCATCTTTACTTTGAAGATCATTTGGCTGTTATAGCAACAGTGTAGGCTAACACTCTTTTTGCTGGAAACTGGTTACCAGTAAAAATCTAAATCTTCTAGGACATGCCACCTGTTTTTTACTAGCTTGAACACCTTTTGTTAGTTTATGATGAAAATAAAGCTATAAAATGAACTACAAAGCAGTTTTGAAATGATTACAAAAAAACTAAGCTCATGTGAACCAGTATCTTACTGAGGACAAAGAGAGAGGCTTTCCATACACCAGTGGAAGCACGGAGAGGAACACTGCCTTTATAGTCCACAGATGCATCATGCACCCATTTCTCTTCATTTTTCTCAGTTCTACCTCCCTCTCTCTTCTCCATTTCTTGCTCCATCTTTAGAAATGGAAAGTGCAAGTAAACGGGTCCTCACTGAGATGGAATGTTATATAGACAGGTAAAAGTAACACATAATGGTTGGTGGCCTCATTAGTTAGTACATTTAAATGCATGCTGTAAAGAGAATTGATTTTAGCAGGTTCTCTAAAATAATGCTAATAAAACTGAGTACAAAGGAACGTGGATTTATAGTTTTATTTAGATTATAATCAGTTATATATTATATATTTATTCCTTTTTTATAATAATTATATTAAAAAACATTTTTTATGATTTTTAATTTATTCATAGTGCAAAACTTATTATACCAGAAGTAGGCATATTTAAACTCTTGATCAATATTTCTAGGTCGCATTTTCCTGTGTCGAGTGTACTCTCTTAATCATAAAAATTGGTAGTATGAAAAGAGATTATACTAATAAAAAATAGTCAATGGTGTTTCACACAAAATACTATTCGATTCTCGAATTAGTACTAAATTATAACAACTTTCTTATCAGAACATTGGCAAAGTCCAACTTCGCCTACTCCTATATTATTAATTAAAGATTGTCAAGAACAAATTATTTCCTTGATTTTTTGGAGGGGTTTAATTGATTATGCATCTATACTTCTGTACTTGAATGTTCGTAAATAGGTTTTCAGATTGACATTTGATGGAGCCATATCAACCATAATGGATTGGATTCTCGCCAATGGCATATAATTGAATGTTAATTGTATTTTATGGTCCTAAACAAAAGGAGCAGTATCAATCTTCACACATTCATTATTAAAAAGGAGTACGATCTTGTGGAACCAACGTTAGCTACGATTATTATTAATTATTATTACTATTATTATTTATTTTTAAGTTCGGACGCATATGTTCGAACTGTTGAGAAAAACACTCGAAGTATATATTCCACGACCGGACAGTTACTTTACCGTACGATATCAATATAGGAATAGTAATTTCTAGATGAAAAAAAAAATGTTTATATAAGCCTAATGAAGAAACAACGTTTGTCTAATTTAGACCAAGGAGTTACAATGAAGAGAATAAAAATAAATATTTTAATATGATCTCAGAAATGTTTAAAAATAAAAAAATTATTTAAAATTAAAAAAAATATTTATATAAATAATTCTGATAAAATTTTAACCATTTAAATATAAAATTCATAATAAAATATTTAATTTTATTTTTAAATAATACTTATTAAAAACTCTCGTTTGAAAATGTTCATAAATTTTCTTTTTCTAATAACCTTTTGTTTATTTTTCCTCTTATTTTTTTTTAACTTACCAACATCATAATTTTTTTAATTGAAATGTGATAAAATTGTCCAATTTCTAATAAAAGCATAGTTTTTAATGAATTGTCCAATTTCTGAATAAAATTATGTGTAATTTGTTATTAAAAATATTATATTTTTCATCTTGATATGTATTATGGAATTATCATAATTAAACCAGAAAACATAGATTAAAAAAACTAATAAATTAGAATTTTTTAGTCAAACACACAAAAAATGACTTTTTTTTATAAATAATACTATTTTAAAAAATATTTTTTAAAATAGCACATCTCGGAACATTATTTACACAACTAACACTCTTTACTCGTTCACTGTACTCTCACTCAAGCAAAAAATACATCGCTTGAGCGAGGAGACCTGAAATTTAAGGTTTTTGTGGGGTTTAATTTTGCTCAAGCGATATAATTCTCGCTCAAGCGAGAAACCTTTCGCTTGAACGAGGAGACCTGAAACTAATGGATAATCTCGGATGTTTTTTGCTCAAGTGATGGGTAATTTCGCTCGAGCGAGAACTGATTGAAATATGTAGTGAACTAAGTTGTATTATGTGGCTAACTATGTTAGACCTTTAGCTTGTGGTCAATTCTCGCTCAAGCGATGAATAATTTCGCTCGAGCGAGAAGTGATTGGCTAACTTAACGCCTGTGGTCAATTCTCGCTCAAGCGAGAAATCCATCGCTTGAGTGAGGAAATTTATAATCGATTATAATTTAAACTAATCGATCATAATTTTAAAATATTCGAATATTTAAAATTATTATCGATTATTTCTCTCTTGCTCAAGCGAAAAATCCATCTCTTGAGCGAGGAGTTCTGAATGAAATTAATGGGTAATGTTGGGTCAATTCTCGCTCAAGTAAGCGATGGGTAATTTCGCTCGAACGAGAAGTGATTGGCTAACTTAACGCTCGTGATCAATTCTCACTCAAATGAAAAATTCATCGCTTGAGTGAAGAAATTTATAATCGATTATAATTTAAACTAATCGATCATAATTTTAAAATAATCAAATATTTAAAAGTATGATCGATTATTTCTCTGTCGCTCAAGTGAGAAATCTATCACTTGAGCAAGGAAACCTGAAACTAATGGGTAATCTCGGGTCAATTCTCGCTCAAGCGATGGGTAATTTCGCTCGAACGAGAAGTGATTGAAATATGTGGTGACCCAAAAGTTGCATTATGTGACTAATTACGTTGGAGCTTTAACCTGTGGTCAACTCTCGCTCAAGCGAGAAATCCATCGCTTGAGTGAAGAAACCTGCAACTATTTTTTACATAATTAATAATTTTTAAAAAAATATTTCCCAAAATAGCACATCCCAATATAATTTCTAACGCACACAAGTCAGAAATTCAATGCTAAGTCACTCACCCAAGTCAGGATTCCTATGCCTTTCTGATGCCCACAAGTCGGGAATCCAATGCTGAGTCACCCACCCAAGTTAGGATTCCAATCTTGGATTCCCTGCATTAGGTTAGACCAAAGTAGAAGAATCCAAGCACATTTAAAGACATCCTGACCCACTCACTTTGCTTGGGTTTTGTGTGCGTCAGAAGCCATGTGAGGGAGCCTTGGATTCAAACCATTGGACTTCATTATAAATAGACCACTTTCATTCTTTGAAGTTCTCACATTGCACACTCCTAAATCTCTGAAGCTCTTTGCATTCTTTCTTCTTATTACCTTTAGTCTTCTTTTTGTTCCACACTCCTAAAATGGGTGTAGTGTCTATTATTGTCCACTATGATGGTTCCATGAACCCATGTCCCATGGAGGGAGTTACATTCAATACTGGGACTGCAAAACTTGTTCCTTTAAAGAGAGAAATTTCTCTACAAGGTTGAAGAAGTTGATCCATAGGAAATTAGAGAAAGAACCTCACGAAAATGTAGCAACCATACATTTTCGCTGCCCAATTAGACTCGGAGTTGGGATTAACAACTTCATTGTTGTTGAGTTGAAAGATGATGACGACGTGGATGTCATGTTCGATGTTCATGATTCAAACTCAAGTCTATGTGGTATTGAAATTTTTGTTACATTTAAAACTTCTTCTTCTTCATACCCCAACACACACTCACCTGAAATCTCACCATTACCCTACCAAGCTTTCCCAAACACTGACCTAGAAATACCCACACATAATGACTACATCTCTTTTACCCAACTTCTAACTGGGTCTTTCACCAACATCAACGAAGAACTACCTATACAAGAGAATAAAATTGTTGGCCTCCCAATTGAAGTCGTTGATCCTTTTAGTGAGGACGAAGACGAAGATGAAATTCTTAGCCAACACCAAGATGATTCAAAGGACGAATAATCACATATCCCTACACATGCACCAAACTTCATGGAACCATACAACCTACCACACAATTTTCTTAACTTTGAAAGTCACATTCAACAACAAGACCCAGAGTATGGTCATGCGTTGGACAGAGAGCCTTTTGTTTCTTCGACAGGAACTCTATTTCTTGGACAACGTTTCATAACAAAAGAACAAGTTCAAGATGCCATCAACTGCTTTCACATTATTAATCGCTACACATACAAGGTAAAAATTTCAAACCAAAGTAGATGTGTTGTTGAATGTGTTGATAACCAATGCAATTGGAGATGTCGAGTAATATTGCGCACAAGAAAGCAATATTGGGAGATTATGAAGCTTGAAGGGCACCATACATGTGTTTCGCCATTAATCAGCCAAGACCACAACAAGTTGGGATATAAAATGATTTCCCAAACAATTGGTCAAATAATTGATGTTGATTCGTCAACACCAATCTCCACAATCATAGCCCACATCCAATTAACAACGAGTTACACTATAACGTACAGGAAAGTCTGGCTGGCCAAACAAAAGGCAGTGGAGACCATCTACGATAATTGGGAGGATTCGTATAAGAAGTTGTCTTGTTTGTTACAAGCCATGCAACAATTTGTTCCCGGATTCATCTACAAACTACAGTCACAACCAGCTTACCAAGGTGAGGTCCTTCAACAAAATTCAAATATTTTTAAGCGTGTGTTTTGAACGTTTAGACCATGCATAAATGGATTTATTCACTACAAGTCCATTGTTCAAGTGGACGAAACTTTTCTGTACGAAAAATATAGAGGTACCTTGTTGGTTGCAGTAGCACAAGATGACCACAACAATATCCTCCCCATTGTGTTTGCAGTGGTTGAAGGTGAAACAAGTGATGCATGGTTTTTTTTTCTTAAAAAACCTCCAAAGATATGTCACACCCCAGCAAGCATTATGCCTCATATCAGACCGGCATGAATATATTAGAAGTGCATACATAAGAAATGGAAGCGGATGGACAAAAAATAATTCAGTGCATGTCTACTGCATTAGACACATTGCACAGAATTTTATGAGACGTTTCAAAAACACCACACTAAGGAATATTGTTGTAAATATGGATAATTCTTTTACTTCAAATTTGTTACAATTTATTCATTATTTAACTATTGCTAATAAATATTTATATTAACTATGATTTTTTAATATTGTTGTAATATATGGGATGACTGAACCACTATTCTACTATTATTACATCATCTTGAGGTAATGTGACATACAAGTAGCTAATTGATTGGATAAGATACCTAGAGAAAAATGGGCACTTGCATGGGACAATGGACGACGTTAGGGCCACATGACGACCAACATAGCAAAATCTATCAACTCTATTTTGAAAAAACAAGAAATCTACCTATTTGCTCCATGGTCAACGCAACGTACACCCGCTGCAACAAATTTTTTATTGAAAAAGGGAGGCAGATAGATGCCATGATCAATGCTGGTCATGTATACTCTGAAATTTTGATCACAAATTTAGAGGAAGCACAAACACAGACAAACACACATAGGGTCATAACTTTTGACAGATCTACCACCAAATTTGTAGTAGAAGAAACATAAAACCTGCATGAAGTTCGACCAACAAGGAAGTTTGCAGTTCGCCTTGATGAGTTGTGGTGTGACTGTGAGAAATTCCAGAAATTTCACATGCCTTGTTCACATGTTCTTGCTGCATGCAAGCATGCACACCATGACTTCAACAACTACATTCATCCAGTGTATACCTTACAACAAGTTTCAAAGGTATACGAAACACAATTTGGGTTGTTGCAAAATGAAGAATATTGGTCAACATACACATGACCTACTTTGTGTGCAAATCCAGAAATGAAAAGAACTTCAAAGGGCCAACTAAAATCAAGTCGTATAAGAACTGAGATGGATATTACAGAAAATCAAAGTAGGATTAAAAAATATTCATATTGTCATACCCCTGGTCATAGCAGAAGAACATGCCCCAATGTTGCACGTGCATCTACTTTGCATCATTAGATTGTGTTAGTTAAAAAATGCCCCAATGTATGAAACTTAGGAGTTTTTCAATTAATAAAATTTCTTCTTTGCAGAGTGGGGATTACCTACAATATAGTAATTCATGGGCTCATCTGTTCTTACAATAAGGATAACTATATTGGCAACAAATCATAATAGGAATATTGGTTTGTTGCATGAATTGTTAATATCTTTCTATTTAGTCCTTTTGCTGTTCAATCTTGTTCATGGCTGAATCGAAGATATGCTGACAAGGTTGCAATTTGCAGTCCAGGGAGTGTATAACTTAAAATTATCAAGGACAAATGTTTGAATACGAAAATAATTAGATAAGCCTTTGTAGGTTTTATGAAACAATTATTGTAAAAGGCTTAAATTGACTAGTGAAGATATAAGATTCAATTATTTTAAAATTATAATCGATTAGTTTAGTTTATAATCGATTATAAATAGTTGTAGGTTTTCTCGCTCAAGCAGTGGATTTCTCGCTTGAGCGAGAGTTGACCATAGGCTAAAGCTCCAACGCAGTTAACCACATAATGCAACTTGGGTCACCACATATTTCAATCAGTTCTCGCTCGAGCGAAATTACACATCACTTGAGCGAAAAAACACCCGAGATTACCCATTAGTTTCAGGTCTTCTCGCTCAAGCGATGAATTTCTCGCTTGAGCGAGAGAGAATAATCGATCATAATTTTAAATATTCGAATATTTTAAAATTATGATCAATTAGTTTAAATTATAATCGATTATAAGTTTCATCGCTCAAGCGATGGATTTCTCGTTTGAGCGAGAATTGACCATAGGCGTTAATCACTTCTCGCTCGAGCGAAATTATTCATCGCTTGAGCGAAAATTGACCACAGACTAAAGGTCCAACGCAACTAATCACATAATGCAACTTGGGTCACCACATATTTCAATCAGTTCTCGCTCGAGCGAAATTACCCATCGCTTGAGCAAAAGAACACCCGAGATTACCCATTAGTTTCAGGTCTCTTCGCTCAAGCGAGCTCAAGCGAAGGGTTTCTCCCTTGAGCGAGAGAACTTCTCGCTCGAGCGAGAATTATATCACTTGAGCAAAATTAAACCCCACAAAACCCTTAAGTTCCATATCTCCTCGCTTAAGCGATGCATTTCTCGCTTGAGCGAGAGTACGGTGAACAATAAAGAGTGCTAGTTACGTAAATAATGTTCCAGATATATAATTTTAGAAAATATTTTTTAAAATAATATTTATGAAAAAAAGTCCACACAAAAGAGAAATACATTGCAATAAATTAGGAGTTTAAAAAGGAGGCGGGTACGTTTGACCTAACCATCTCTAAATAGATGGATTGGACCATTATTATTTTTGGGTTAAATTAGAATGATAGAGTTGGACACTAAATTGGATCAAGTCTTTATACACTCCTCATAAAGTGCACATCAATCACTCGGAAAGTAAAAGATTTTCAAGCAATCTTCTCCATTCAACTATAAAAGGGAAGATGAAAGATAAGAGACTAATGTGAAACTAGAGTTAGAGTTGCTTAATTACTACTAGTGATAAACTATGCACTAAGACCAAACAACAAAATCTCAATGCATGTATTTAAGAATCAGTATACCAAAGCGAGTACTACAAATTGTTAACACTTGTCACATATATCCTCTCTCTGTTGCGTTGTATTTGTCGAAGGCTAGAGATCAGCCTCTCTTGTCTTCCAAAAAAAACAAGAACATGAGAAAATGTGGCATAAGATCACACTGTTCCTCATGACCTGTGTTTCCAAATACAAAAAAGAAAATAAAATCCATTAAAAAACTTGTTCTCATCAACTTTTCTACAATGTTAATTGGAGCAACAAGATTTCTTCTCCACACTACCAGACATATTTGAGACATTTATGGTAGTTCCATGAGGAACGCTAGTAGTGGAAGCTGCTTCTTGTGCAGCCAGTGCCTTTTTACTTATAATTTGGTAAATATCAAACAAAATGGTCTGAAATGCTTTCTCAACATTGAAGGCCTCCAATGCTGAAGTTTCTAGGAATGACAAACCCTCTCTCTCAGCCAAACTTTGAGCATCATCAGTAGAGACTGCTCTGAGATGATTGAGGTCAGACTTGTTTCCAGCCATCATAATAACAATGTTAGAATCTGCATGGTCCCTCAGTTCACGAAGCCATCTTTGTACATTCTCAAATGTTTGCCTCTTGGTTATGTCATACACCAACAAGGCACCAACTGCTCCTCTGTAGTATGCACTAGTGATAGCTCGATACCTCTCTTGACCAGCTGTGTCCCATATTTGTGCCTTCACAGTCTTCCCCTCCACCTGTATGTCAAACAAACAAATATTTGTTTAACTACATACAAGCAATGTAGGAGAAATGAAAATTTAGTATCAACTTTTGTGGAACTGCAATACATCAAGTATAGACAGAGTTATTAGTGTAGACATGATTCACCATAGAATATTATGGCTATGCTGCAGTTGTGGTCACAGTTGAGATTTCGTTGCGATTGATGTTACAGAAAATTATACATAAATAATACCAATGTTACAACAATGTGATTATGAAGACAGCAAAAATCTTGATGTTACAATCCAAATCATGGACCGTTTTATAAGAGCTTGGTTAGGACATCATTCAATTTATTTTTCTCTTTTTTTCTCGAACTTTTATTCATCAATTACAATGGTGTGCACATCTTATCTGAGATTATACATAACAAATAGATGTGCAAGTAGCAATTTTTATCTTGGACATCAAGTTACATGCTTCTGGTTATTATTACATTATTAGCATGATCACACCATACTCATAGAGGGTAATAAAAACAATCCCAGTGATAAAATCATAAAAATGAAGATAACAAAAACATGGTTCATGTTTTAGGAAATTTCGGGGGAAAAAAAAAACCTGTAACGTTCTGGTTGCGAATTCAACCCCAATGGTAGACTTAGACTCCAAGCAAAACTCGTTCCGGGTAAACCTGGAAAGGATATTGGATTTTCCAACACCAGAGTCTCCAATTAGTACGATCTTGAATAGATAGTCGTATTCATGGTCCACTTTGTATGCCATGCTCCCAACACTCGACACCACCCAGGACCTGCCCCATTGTAAAATTGATTCCCAAAATCACATAATCATTAACAATGTTTTAAAAAAAACTTCCATGATAACAACTTCATCATGTTCCTTGATATTACAAAAAAGTTGCAAACAAATATGGCCTATGCAGTTATAATTGGTGAGCACCATCTTATGAAACCTTAATGAGAATATAACAAAAAAGAGAGAGAGAAATAAAGTGGAAGAAGGGAAAAAACGAAAGAGTGAAGGGTACTAACCATAAAAAGAAGGTGAAAGCAAAGTGGGGTGACGATGATGGAGGAATGCAGGGATTGAAGATGCAGAGATTGGAGAGAAGGAGGGAGAGAGAGAAAGAGAAGGAGAGAGAAGAAAATGCATTATGAAAGGCCAACAACGAGTGTGCGGCAAACAGAATAAACGAACGACATGCAAGGCACTTTGAACGGTCATTGTGGAATACATTACGCCAACCTCGGCATACTGTTACTTTCCATTGCCATTTTTTAATCATGTGCTCACAAAACTTAGAACAACTATGTTCTTTTCAATGTTTCTCTCCACCTCTCTTTCTTATCTTACACAACCAATCACATTTTTTTTTTTATTCTTACTGTATATAATAATGTACACTATGTTGTTAATCTAATAAGTGTAAATGGATTAAAAAATGTTAAGTAGTCTCACTGAAAAAAAAAAGTCATTTTAGCCAAAAATAATCATGGACAAAAACTACTAAATATTTTATGTCATTAATATGATTATAAAAAGAACATGTAGACTTATTTTTTTTTTTATCAATTAATACGTTATCTTTTCCGTTGTTGAAATTTTAAAAGGGCTTGACTATTACCATAATTATTTGAATTTATTAACATATAATAAACTATACAATCTTAAGAAAAAAACTATAAACTTATGTCAAAATTGAATTAAAAAAGTTTAAATGAGAGAAAATTAAAAATAACCTCAAATTATAAAGTGCCATTTCTCTTCCTTACAAATTGTTCTCTTCAAAAATAAGTTTTTATTTTAATTCATACAATGAGTAATATATATATATATATATATATATATATATATATATATATATATATATATATATATATATATTTGTCAGAGAATGTAAATAACATGGTGATTATAGGCACAAAGAGAACAACAACTACAAAAAAAAATAATACCTCTATCATATCTGTTAAGAAAATCATAACAACTCTGGTATTTATACAAAGCAAAAACAAATAATCCTAAACAAACAATGTAACGGGTAAAACTAACTTTAAATTTTGATTTATTCCTAATATTCCTCCTTAAGTCAAAATCTTAACAACACCAATAAAGTTTTTAAGGTATCTAAATCTTTCAACCCTTTAGAGCCTTGGTAAACACATCAACAAGTTTAGAGCATTGGTAAACACAACAACAAGTTGTACTTCAGACTTGCAATACATGATTTCAAACTTGGAATTGTTGACTTTTTCATGTAGGAAATGAAATATTGTTTCAATGTGTTTGGTCCTACCATGGGAAGCAGGATGTTTAGCCAAGTCTATTGTAGATTTATTATCCACCAAGAGTTTTGGTTGTTGTACCAGATCAATATTCATTTTGTTCACCAGCATGCTTAACCATGCTGCCTGACATGCAGATTCTGATGCTGCTATGTATTCTGCCTTGCAAGAAGATAAAGTTACAACATATTTCTTGACTGAACTTCATGACACTGGTGCACCTTCACAGAAAAACGCATATCCAACCGTGTTTTTCCTGTTATTTTTGTCTCCACACTAGTCTGCATCACTGTATCCAACCATCTCAAATCCCTCATCTATCTTCTTTGAAAAAAAATGTCATAGTCACAGGTGTCATGTAGATACCTTAATAACTTTTTAGGAGATAGCTTCGGGTTATGTATGAACGTGTTTATTAGACCAACACCAAAGTTTAAACTTGGTCTTGTGTTGCACAAATACCTCAAACACCCAACAATCTTGCGGTAGAGAGTGAGATCTACATGTTTTTCATTGTTTTCTTGTTCTAGTTTTAGATCAACTTCAACTAGTGTTGTTGTACAATTATACTGATTCATACCAAACTTTGATAACAAATCTTTTGCATATCTGGTTTGATGTATCATTGTACCATGTTTTGTATGAAGAAACTCATCCTACGGATACAAATCCGTAGGTAAATTAACAAGATTTGAACCCAATACCTTAGAGTTGGAGACTGATACTTCAACCACTAAACTACTAAGATTTTTTTATAATAACTTACAAATAAGTTATATTTATTTACAAATGCATGTATATCCATGTAGATATATAAATATATAAATATACAAATATATAAATATATAACTATTTAAATATATAACTATATCAAAATATATAAATATAAATATATATATTTACACGGATAAATATAAATATAATTTATTTGTAAATTATTATCAGAATATCCTAATAGTTTAGTGGTTGGAGTATCGACCTCCAACTCTAAGGTATTGAGTTTGATTCTTGCCAGTGATAATTCTCTTAATTTAATAATAATTCAAATTTTTAAAAGTGTAATAAATAATAAAAATATAATATAAAGGGGAGGGGAGCTCTAGGTAATAATAAAAAGTAAATAGGGGTTATATGTAGTGAATAAAAAGTAAATGACATTACCTACGGAGAACCAACTTACACACCATGTTTTATCACATAATTCTCAAAACCAACTTGATGGAGAAAACTGTTAATTCAAAGATTGCAAGCTCTTAGATCTTGCTTGAGGCCACATAAAGCCATGTTTAGCTTGTATACTTTTTGTTCTTACCCCTTAATTTTAAAACCCTAAGGCTCTAGAACATATACCTCTTCATCATTTGGTCCATTCAAGAAGGCTAATTTCACATCTAATTGGTGCATAGACCAATTCTCATAGGTTGCAACTGAGATGATGACACATACCATCTCAATTCTTGCTACTGGAGTGTATATCTCACCATAATCAATCATAGCTTTTTGTAAAAAAAAAAAACCATTTTTGTCACTAGTCAGGTTTTATGTCTCACAACATTCCCCTTTGGATTCATTTTTACCTTGTAAATCCATTTCCATGTTGTAGGTCTTTTGTTTAGAGGAAGATCAACTAACTCCCAAGTTTGATTCTTTTCTATAAAGTTGATTTCTTCATGCATTGCTTTCAACCAATTCGCATCTGAGATGACATCCTTGAATTTTATAGATTCAACTTCTATAACTAGTGCAAAGTGCACTAGATTTCCTTTAGATGTAATTCTTGAATCATTGAACATCTCATAATCCTAAAAATGTGATGGCAATTGAGTAACCCTGTGAGATCTTTTTACTACTTGACCACTTCATTCATCCACAACAGATGTGCTATCCGCTTCCATTATACCATAATTGACACCTAGTATGATGCTAGGTTGTGACATATCTCCAATAGCATTTTGATTTCCTATTTTCCAATTTCAACATGATGTTTCATCAATTACCACTGTTAAGAATCAGAGTAACTACAACAATAGGTAATAATAGAATTTTACTACCGGAAGAAATTATAATACCCTCTTTATATCTAAGAAGAAAATAATAATAATAATAATAATAATATCTCTTAAAAATAAGAGAACTCAACTACTATGTAATTCCTTAGTAGAAAGAAGAGATTTTGGGTGATTTACAAAGTAAACATTGTGCTCCTTTTATAACAAGAAAAGTAAGCACAACATATAATTTCCCTGATGTGGGACTTCTCTTCTCACATTCTCACAATCTCTCACTTGAAGATTTTGATTAAATTAATTAAATATTTACAATACATTATTATTGTTTTCCATGTTGTTACTGAATAGACCTTTAGTAGGATTATCTCTATGTGAACTTATCACTGCTAACCAACTCTCATAACATCTACTAGGTTCTTCTTGCTTTATCCTAAAATACGAGGTAGGATTTCTTGCAATATGCAAGATACTCTGACTGTCACAATACACAATAACTTGTTGCTACTTATGCTGAGTTTCTCCATTTTCTCTTAATCCAAATAGCATCCTTACATGCTTGAGTGGTTGTCATGTACTTAACTTCTGTGATAAACAGAACTATAACATCCTATAACTTGGATAACCAGTTATTGCCCCTCCAACAAAGTTAAACTCATTAAGATCATCTGCAAAACTTGAACAAACATAGCATCTAACAACTAGTTTTGATCCTCCGAAACATTATACAACATCTAAGATTCCTTTGATAAGAATTCTATTGATAAAACTATGCTCTCCACCATAATTTTCCATTGATCTACTAACCGCTCTCACTACTTTTGTAATGTCTAGTCTTGTGCCGATCGTGGTATTCATAAGACTTCCCACCGTTAATGCATACAGTACTCAAGACATTTTCATCCTCCCTGCTTCATTGCTAAGATTGATACTAGAGGATAACTTGATAGAAATTGGGGTAGAAATTGGTGGCTTACACCCTTGCATGTTAAAGCACTGCAAGACATTCAATAAGTAATTCTTCTGATAAAGTCATATCTTCCTATTTTGTTGCCTCAGTGAATTTGCATACCTAAAATCTTTTTTGTTAGTCCCTAGTTCTTCATATCAGACTTCCTAGCCAACTGTGCCTTCAAAACCTGAATTTGAACTTTGTTGGAGCCTACCACCAACATGTCATCCACATATAATAAAAAAAATTATAAAATAATTTTCATCAAATCTATTGTATTAGGTATAATAGTCTGAACTTAATCTGTTGTAATCAAAGATAATCATGAATAATCAAATCTCTTATACTAACACCTGGAAACCCGATTTAAACCGTACAGATATTTGGTCAACTTTCAAACCAAGTTTCCTTTTTCTTTAAGTCTTCTAGTTGGAGCATACCAATCATTTCTCTAAGTTCAACTTGAAGAGAAATAATATTTGTATTACCGCTAATAATAACCTTGTGGATAGTGGGATCCACAGGAAATACCCCTTCACATTGTTAGCATAACCCAAGAATTTATCTTTACCAAACTTTGAAAACACAAACTTCCTCTTGATGTGGTACACCCATAATTTCCTAGAGTAATCATTATCATTGTCGCCGCCATCCGTTCCGATGTCTAGGGACATCTCGAATGTTTATGCGAGCGGTTGTGAAAAGATGGTTTAGACTCGTGTTTTATTTTTAAATGTGTTCATTGCTTCCGAGGTGCTCAACAACTGAACTATCCTCTAATAAAAGCAAGGTTTTCGCAAAAGGGTTCTTATGGAATCGCCACCAATGTTTTGACCGTAAACATTGGAAAAGGATAAAAAGACGTTGATTTTAAGAAAAACCAAACTTGGCCATTATAACCAGAGTTGGGTAAGGGAGTTAGTTACGTGTGGGGAAGGTGTTAGCACCCCCACGACGCCCCTTTCGGGTTCCCTATGACGGATTCATTCATTAAGTAAAGATTATGAGAAATTACGCTATTACCCTATTTTATTGCATAATATTAAAAAATGGCTATCTACATGATTTTATTTTATATTGCATACATAAAACAATAAATAAAGTAATAAAGGAGAAGAGAAGTGAAAAGAACCTCCGTAGCAAGCTTTGTATTGCAAATCTTTAACTGTGAGGATGCGTTTTGGCAATCCCCCGCTCTACAAAAACTCTCCTCCCCGAATACAATATCGACTCAACTAAATTTTAAAGAAGAATCGAATGCTGGAATACAATTCCTTAAATGATTGTTACCTTTTTTAGGCAATCGGAGAGTTCATTCGAAGTAGGGAGAGAAGACAAGTGTCTGGAGTGTGAAAAAGTGGCAAATGAGCTTTCTATTTATAGTTTTCGCAGCCTGGCACTTTGGGACGACCGTCTGGAGGCTGGAAAACAGGGATGGGCGTCTGGGGAAGCCGGGACGGCCGTCTGGGATTTGGGACGGCCGTCCCAACCATCAAAACAGGTTGACACGGCCATCTGGCACTTGGGACGACCGTCTGGGCTTGCTGGGACGACCATCCCGACTTCTGGAACGGCCATCTCGACTGTTCTGGCCAGATTTTGTGTTCTGAGACTTCCAGGGAGCTTTCCTTTCTTTATTCGGAAGTCGATTGATGCCATTAGACATCCACCGAAGCTTTATCTTCAAATAGGAAGCCTTATTAGCCTTTATTGAGAGGTCGGGCAAAATAAAGGGTCTACAGCTGCCCCACTTTCACCTGCCTGACTAATTGTTGGCCTAATGTGCCCACAAAGTTAGTTGGTAGGTGAAGGAGTTAACCCTTTTTTCCCGATCATCCTTCGGATGCTCCTTTGCTGAAGTTTGCTTATCTGGTTTGAACCTTCTTTTATAAGGCTCTGGTGAGTACTTACCCTCACCAGGTATGAGTCTGCATTTCGCTAGACTCTTGTGGGTACCTACCCCTACTAGGTATGAATATGCTTTTTGATGAATACCTACCCTCATCTGGTGCGAACCCTATTTCGTAAGGCTCTTGTGGGTACCTACACCCACCTGGTCCGACCCTTGTTCTGCAAGGCTCTGGTGAGTACCTACCCTCACCTGGTATGAACCCCGTTCTGCAAGGTTCTTTGTGGGTACTTACTTCCGAGGTGCTCAACAACTGAACTATCCTCTAATAAAAATAATGTTTTTTTGCAACCCATTTTGTAAGGCTCTGGTGAGTATCTACCCCCACCTGGTACGAATCTGCATTTTGCTAGATTCTGATGAGTACCTACCCTCATCCGGTATAAACCTTATTTTATAAGGCTCTGGTGGGTACCTACCCCCACCTGGTCCGAACCTTGTTCTGCAAGGCTTTGGTGAGTACCTACCCTCACCTGGTATGAACCCTGTTCTGCAAGGTTCTTTGTGGGTACTTACTTCTGAGGTGTTCAACAGCTGAACTATCCTCTAATAAAAGTAAGGTTTTTGTAACCCGTTTTGTCAGGTTCTGGTGAGTATCTACCCCCACCTGGTGCGAATCTGCATTTTGCTAGATTCTAATGAGTACCTACCCTCATCCGGTACAAACCTTATTTTATAAGGCTCTGGTGGGTACTGAAAGTGATGAAGATCTTATTGAATTACGTTGGCAAAGATCTTGTTGATTTGATGAAGAATGAAGTCAAAGGCAACTTTGTGGCAGTCATAGGTCACTTGGATAAAAGAGTAGAAAGTTTAGTTTGCAGCTCTGCTTAGGTATAATCATTTTTATCTTTTCTGCTGCATGAGGTTTCTTCACTTAAAAGATTTTGCAAATGCCTCTAAAAAATGTTTTAACAGTTAAAAACAAAGCATTTTGACAAAAGCTTTCTTAATTAACTATTTTAACTAATAGAATATAAGCTTTATCAACTAAAACGTTCTTCACACTTTTATAACAGGGTTTTAACTAATATAACTTCGAAATAACCGATTGTTTTCATTAAAGGAAGTTTTGAAAACCTTGATCGAGTATTTTAAGCTGATACGATTTCGAAATAACCGATTAAAATCACTTAAAATGTTTAGAGAAGTGTTCTGGCAGTATTTTAATCGATACAACTTCGAAATAATCGATTAAAACCACTTGGAGTATTGTTTGACCAATCAGAATGGGTTTATGACCAATCAGAACCAGATATGATCGATCAGAATTGAGTTATGAGTGATCAGAACCGGATATGATCGATCAGAATTGGGTTATGACCGATCAGAACTATTTTAATCGATTAAACTACGTTTCAATCGATTAAATCAACTTAAGCAAATTTTTGCTTAGCATTTTAATCAATTAAAACGATTTTTTATCAGTTAAAATCACTTGAAAAAATTTACAAGAAAGTTTTGCAGTATTTTAATCGATTGAAACATGAAACAATCGATTAAAACAAATTAGAAGATTTTTTACAAAGAGTTTTAATTGATATAAACGTTGTCGTATCAGCTAAAACAAATCTGGAAAATAATCAAGAACGTTTTAATGGATTAAAAGAAGATTTAACAGATTAAAACAAGACTTTTAACAGATTAAAAGATTATTTTTACAGATTAAATAAACTAGCAGTTTTGAAAATCTTCTATATAAACAGAGTTGCTTGAACTTTTTTAAACACATCTTACATCATCTGAAATACATCTTTTGGCAATCAATCAAGCAATCTAAAGTGCTACTTTCAAGAAAGAATCACGCTAGTTTTTGTGAAGTTCATCAAAGTTCTTTCTTGAGGCAAAATTGCATTCTTTTGAAGAAACACATATTGCAGAACTGCATAAAACTGGTTTGAGTGTTTTAGTTTCTTCTGTTTGTTTCTTTACTTTCTTTTACTATATTGTGGGTGCCTGGAATTGTGGGCATTGGTTTCTGTAGCTGGAATTTGGCTGCAGGGTAGGTCAAGAACTGGAATTTGGTTCTTGGTGAAAGGTTAGGTGCAGGAACTGGAATTGTGGTTCTTGTGGTAGATTGAGTGTGAGGTTAAGGTTGTAATCTGTAAAATATTCAATCTAGTGGAACCCAACTGGAATTTGGCTGGAGACTGGACGTAACCCTGGGATTGGGTGAACCAGTATAAACTTTGGTGATATCTTTCTAAACCTTTCTCTTCTTTAATTCTGTGACTGCATTTATTTTTTGATTGCTTGCTGTGTGATTCAAGAATAGGTCAGATTTCTTAATCTTTGAAATAGATAATCTGTTAATTGCGAAAATCTTTCAAAGATCAATTCACCCCCCCCTCTTGATCTCAGCCTCTTTTTCTAACAATTGGTATCAAGAGCAAGGTTCTTGAGAGTTATTCAAGTCTTTCGATCCATGGTTGGAAATAAATTTTCTGAGGGTGCTTGTATTGATAGACCTCCACTGTTTTGTGGAACAGATTATCCATTTTGGAAAATTAGGATGAAGATCTTTATTGAATCTGTTAGTATAAATGTTTGGAATAGCATTGAACAAGAAACTGATATTTTTAACAAAGATTGGTGTAGCTTAAATGAATGTGAAAAGAAATTAATCCAAGATGATTGTATTGCCAAAAATATCATCATATCTGCACTTAACAGAAACAATTTTTTCAGGATAACACATGTCAAACTGCTGCACAAATGTGGAAAACCCTTGAAATGGCCTATGAAGAAACTACAAAGACATGCTTAATGGTCAATTCGGATTCTCCAATAACCAGTGTAAGTTTTGACTCAACAACTACTCTGAACTATAGTTCTTTACAAGATGCCTTTTATGAAATGCATGCTGTAGCTAAAAGATTAGAAACTGAAAAAAAAGATTAAAAAGTATGAATAATCTATTAGAAAACAAGATCACTCTTCTTGAAAAGAAAATAGTTGATGAAGAAATCAAAAATGAAAATTTGGATATAGGGAATAACTTTGATTGCATGTGTAATGTTAAAGATTGTAAAAATTGTCCTGAGTTGCAAGAGAAAGTAACATATTTAATAAAGACTGCATCTAAACTAGCAAAAGGAAAGACTAGTCTTGATATGATACTTGACTCTTAAAAATTAGTTATTAACCGTGGTGGAATAGGTTTTACACCTCCCATTGGAAAGAAAACTAGAGTACTTAAAAACTATTTTGCATATAGTAAATCTGTGTCATCTCCATTTGTTAAATGTTTTTACTGCATGAAGAAAGGTCATTCTGTGAAATATTGCAGAATTAAGAAATATGCTATTCCTAAAGGAAAAATGAAGTGGATACCTCAAAAGTCATTTCAAATAACATGATTGGACCCAGTAATTAAAAAGGGGTACCAGAAATTTGCCTAATCTGTTTTGCAGGAACAAAATCTGGAAGTCCCTTGGTATTCAAAACAACAAATTTGGTTCTGGATTCATGGACTGAGTATTTTAATTGGTATAAAACTATTTGAATCGGTTAAAATCACTTACAGAGAATACCAGAAAAGCTGTTTGTACAGTTTAATCGATTGAAATACGAATTAATCGATTAAAATGTTCTCTAGAATCTAGTTTAACTATTTTAATCGATTAAAATTGATTTATATCAGTTAAAATCATTAACAGGACAAAAATTAACCGATTATTCCTCGTTTAAATCGATTATTATTCTGATATATTCTCTCCAGAACTTGATTAATCGATTGAATATCCAATTAATCGATTAAAATTTCACTTCCATTATAGAATTAATTGTTTATCTCAATTCTGTATCATTTTGTACTGCAACAATACTAATTTCTTTTCAAGCAAAACAAACTAAAGACCTCTGGTATCTTGACAGTGGCTGCTCGAAACACATGACAGGTGATATTACAAAATTTTGCAACTTAAAACTTAAGAATGGTGGACTGTTGTTTATGGGGATAATAACAAAGGAAGAATCCTTGGAATAGGTGACATCAGATGCACAGAATCAGGTATTATTAACAATGTGTTATATGTTGAAGGTTTAAAACATAATTTGATTAGTATTAGTCAGCTTTGTGATAAAGGACACAAAGTTGTTTTTGGACAAAATCAATGTCAAATAATCAAATCAGATTCAGAATAGGTACTGATTACCGGTAAGAGGATCAACAATATTTACATGTTAGATACTAATTCTGCTAAAAACTGTTGCTTAATTTATAAAGAAAATGATTCTTGGTTGTGGCATAGGAGGTTAGCTCATATTCATATGAATCATCTAAATAAACTGATTTCTAAAGATCTTGTAGTTGACTTACCTAAACTTAAGTTTGTGAAAGACAATGCATGTGATGCATGTCAAAAGGGGAAACAAGTAAGGAATTCTTTTTCACAAAAAAATATTGTTTCAACATCTAGACCTCTTGAACTTTTGCACATGGATCTCTTTGGTCCTTCTAGAACTATGAGCTTAGGAGGTAATCTATATGCATTGGTTATAGTAGATGATTACTCAAGATTTACCAGGACATTATTTTTAAAATTAAAATCTGATACTTTCCATTTGTTTAAGAAATTTGCGAAACAAATTCAAAATGAAAAAGGCTATTTTATCTCTTGTATTCAAAGTGATCATGGGGGAGAATTTTCAAACGAAAATTTCAATAAATTTTGTGATAAACATGGTATCAAGCATAATTTTTCTGCTCCTAGAACTCCTCAACAGAATGGTGTAGTTGAAAGGAAAAACCGTTCTCTTGAAGAGCTAGCTAGGACAATGCTTAATGAGAAAGAATTACCAAAATATTTTTGGGCTGATGTCGTTAGCACTGCTTGCCATGTATTAAACCGTGTTTTAATCAAACCTTTTCTTAAGAAAACTCCCTCTGAATTATTCAAAGGTAAAAAGCCTAACATAAACTATTTTAGAGTATTTGGAAGCAAGGTTTTTGTCTTAAACAATGGAAAGGAAAATCTTGGAAAGTTTGATTCCAAATCAGATGAAGGTATATTCTTGGGATATTCATTAAATAGCCATGCTTATAGAATCTTTAACAAAAGGCTAAATACTGTAGAAGAATCTGTCCATGTTATATTTGATGAGACTAACCCATGTATGCAGAATATTTCGAATATAGTACAGAAGATGATGTTTTAAGCTGATAAAATGTATCGATTAAAAGCGCCGAAATCATCGAGTTTCTCAAAAACAGGTTGAAGAGATTGAAGAAACTGAAGAACAGCTGCCCAAAGATTGGAAAACTCCAAGAAATCTTTCAATAGACAACATTATTGGTGAAATAAATCAGGGAGTTTCCACTAGAAGATCTTTAAATAAATTTTGCAATCACATGGCATTTGTATCACAAGTTGAACCAAAAACCATATCTGATGCATTCAAGGATAATAACTGGATTAATGCTATGCATGATGAATTAAATCAATTTGCAAGAAATGAAGTATGGGAATTAATTCCAAAACTAGATAATGCAAATATTGTAGGTACAAAGTGGGTTTTTAGGAATAAAATGGATGAAAATGGTATAATCACTAGAAACAAGGCCAGATTAGTTGCTAAAGGTTATAATCAGCAAGAAGGAATTGATTTTGATGAAACATATGCTCCAGTTGCTAGATTAGAAGCTGTTAGACTTTTACTTGCTTATGCTTCAATAAAAATTTTCAGGTTATTTCAAATGGATGTCAAAAGTGCTTTTCTAAATGGCTACTTGAATGAAGAAGTTTTTGTTACTCAACCACCTGGTTTTGAAGATCATATTCATCCAGAATATGTTTATAGATTAAAGAAAGCATTGTATGGTCTCAAACAAGCCCCAAGACAATGGTATGAAAGGTTAAGTACTTTTCTCATTTCAAAGGGATATCAAAGAGGTTTGGTTGACAAAACTTTATTTTTAAAGAAATTAAATATTGATGTAATTCTGGTTCAAGTATATGTTGATGACATCATATTTGGAGCCACTAATGAGTCTTTATGTAAAGATTTCATCAAAGATATGCAGGGGGAATTTGAGATGTCTATGATGGGGGAACTCAACTATTTTCTTGGATTACAAGTTAAACAACTTCAAGAAGGAAGTTTTCTTCATCAAACTAAATACTGCATAGAACTTTTAAAGAAATTTGAGATGGAACACAGTAAAGAAGCATCAACACCAATGTCCACAAATTGCTATCTTGATTCTGATGAAAAAGGAAAACCTGTTGATGAAACAAAATATAGAGGGCTTATTGGTTCTTTACTATATCTAACAACAAGTAGACCTGACATTATGTTTAGTGTTTGTATGTGTGCCAGGTTTCAATCTGCACCAAAAGAATCTCATCTTACTGCTGCAAAAAGAATCCTCAAATATCTCAAAGGAAATTTAAATGTTGGGTTATGGTATCCTGGTGAGTCCAAACTAAACTTAATTGGATACTCTGACTCAGATTTTGCAGGTTGTAAGCTTGATAGGAAAAGCACAAGTGGCACCTGTCATCTCCTTGGAAGCATTCTAATCTCTTCGCATAGTAAAAAACAATCATGTGTTGCTCTTTCTACAGCTGAAGCAGAATACATTGCAGCTAGAAGTTGTTGTGCTCAATCTCTTTGGATCAAACAACAACTTGAGGATTATGGTTTAATTCTCAGAAAAATTCCTCTTTTATGTGATAATACTAGTGCCATTATGTTAACTAAAAACCCAATACAACATTCTAGGACAAAACATATAGAAATCAGACACCATTTCATTAGAGATCATGTTTTGAAAGGTGATTGTGAAATTTTCTTTATAGAAACTGAAAAACAACTAGCAGACATTTTTACAAAACCTCTTGCTCGTGATCGGTTTTACAAAATTCGTACTGAACTAGGCATTTTAGATGCATCAAACATTTCTTAGTTTTCAAAACTGGTTGTTTTAATCGATATAAACAAGTTTTAAATCGATTAAAAACACTTATACAACATTTTTCTTTACTGTTTTAATTGAATAAATGTCGATTTAATCGATTATATCAACTTATGGTTCAAACTTTCAAAACTCATCACTGTTTTAATCGATTCAAACGTTATTTCAATCGATTAAAACCATTAACAAAAACTTTTTAATCGATTTCGTCCTGTTTTTAATCGATTTTTACTCTGGGAAGAAAAATTAAAGTCTTTAGTTAATGGTTGTTCTTGTAACATGCTACTAAAGCATGATTCTCTTATCTTTACACGTGTTAATTGTATTCATTACAAACGTGTTAATGAAGATAAGTTTGAATCAACTTTGATTGGTCTTCACATGAGTATTGTATCTTGTTCAAAGCTTTTACTATTTTCAAAAACTATATTTTGATACACACTTACGTTAGATTAGTTTGATTCCTCTGTTCCCTATTTTTGATGAAGTCAAAAGGGGGATAAATAATTGCTTTACTTCTGATCAATTGGGGAGAAATAATTCTTTAGGAGAGCAGCAATTTAGGGGGAGAAATGGATAAACTGATTAATTCTTTGATTAACTAATCTATTTTATCAAGTGACTTCTTCTGCAGAGTTATTTTTCAAAGTGATGTTTGTCTTCATCAAATAGGGGGATACTGAAAGTGATGAAGATCTTATTGAATTACGTTGGCAAAGATCTTGTTGCTTTGATGAAGAATGAAGTCAAAGGCAACTTTGTGGCAGTCATAGGTCACTTGGATAAAAGAGTAGAAAGTTTAGTTTGCAGCTCTGCTTAGGTATAATCATTTTTATCTTTTCTGCTGCATGAGGTTTCTTCACTTAAAAGATTTTGCAAATGCCTCTAAAAAATGTTTTAAAGGTTAAAAACAAAGCATTTTGACAAAAGCTTTCTTAATCAACTATTTTAACTAATAGAATATAAGTTTTATCAACTAAAACATTCTTCACACTTTTATAACAGGGTTTTAACTAATATAACCTTGAAATAACCGATTGTTTTCATTAAAGGAAGTTTTGAAAACCTTCAGTCAGTATTTTAACTGATACAGTTTCAAAATAACCGATTAAAATCACTTAAAATGTTCAGAGAAGTGTTCTGGCAGTATTTTAATCGATAAAACTTTGAAATAATCGATTAAAACCACTTGGAGTACTGTTTGACCGATCAGAATGGGTTTATGACCGATCAGAACCAGATATGATCGATCAAAATTGAGTTATGATCGATCAGAACCGGATATGATCGATCAGAATTGGGTTATGACCGATCATAACTATTTTAATCGATTAAACTATGTTTGAATCGATTAAATCAACTTAAGAAAATTTTGCTTAGTGTTTTAATCGATTAAAACAATTTTTTATCAGTTAAAATCACTTGAAAAAGTTTACAAGAAAGTTTTGCAGTATTTTAATCGATTGAAACACGAAACAATCGATTAAAACAAATTAGAAGATTTTTTACAAAGAGTTTTAATTGATATAAACGTTGTCATATCAGTTAAAATAAATCTAAAAAATAATCAAGAATGTTTTAATGGATTAATAGAAGATTTAACAAATTAAAACAAGACTTTTAACAGATTAAAAGATTATTTTAACAGATTAAATAAACCAGCAGTTTTGAAAATATTCTATATAAACAGAGTTGCTTGAACTTTTTTAAACACATCTTACATCATCTGAAATACATCTTTTGGCAATCAATCAAGCAATCTAAAGTGCTACTTTCAAGAAAGAATCACGCTAGTTTTTGTGAAGTTCATCAAAGTTCTTTCTTGAGGCAAAATTGCATTCTTTTGAAGAAACACATATTGCAGAACTGCATAAAACTGGTTTGAGCGTTTTAGTTTCTTCTGTTTGTTTCTTTACTTTCTTTTACTATATTGTGGGTGCCTGGAATTGTGGGCACTGGTTTCTGTAGCTGGAGTTTGGCTGCAGGGTAGGTCAAGAACTGGAATTTGGTTCTTGGTGAAAGGTTAGGTGCATGAACTGGAATTGTGGTTCTTGTGGTAGATTGAGTGTGAGGTTAAGGTTGTAATCTGTAAAATATTCAATCTAGTGGAACCCAACTGGAATTTGGCTGGAGACTGGACGTAGCCCTGGGATTGGGTGAACCAGTATAAACTTTGGTGATATCTTTCTAAACCTTTCTCTTCTTTAATTCTGTGACTGCATTTATTTTTTGATTGCTTGCTGTGTGATTCAAGAATAGGTCAGATTTCTTAATCTTTGAAATAGATAATCTGTTAATTGCGAAAATCTTTCAAAGATCAATTCACCCCCCCTCTTGATCTCAGCCTCTTTTTCTAACAGGTACCTACCCCCACCTAGTATGAATCTGCATTTTGCTAGATTCTGATGAGTACCTACCCTCATCCGGTATAAACCTTATTTTATAAGGCTCTGGTGGGTACTTACCCCACCTGGTACGAACCCCGTTCTGCAAGGCTCTGATGGGTACCTACCCCCACCTGGTACGAACCCCGTTCTGCAAGGTTCTGGTGGGTACCTACCCCCACCTGGTACGAACCCCGTTCTGCAAGGCTCTTGTGGGTACCTACCCCCACCTGGTATGAACCCCGTTCTGCAAGGTTCTTAACGAGCCCCGTTCTGTAAGGCTCTGGTGGGTACCTACCCCCACCTGGTACGAACCCCGTTTTGCAAGGCTCTTGTGGGTACCTACCCCCACCTGGTATGAACCCCGTTCCGCAAGGTTTTGATGGGTACCTACCCCCACCGGTACGAACCCCGTTCTGCAAGGCTCCGATGGGTACCTACCCCCACCTGGTACGAACCCCGTTCCGCAAGGCTCTTGTGGGTACCTACCCCCACCGGTATGAACCCCATTCTGCAAGGTTCTTAACGAGCCCCGTTCTGCAAGGCTTTGATGGGTACCTACCCCCACATGGTACGAACCCCGTTCTGCAAGGCTCTGATGGGTACCTACCCCCACCTGGTACGAACCCCGTTCTGCAAGGCTCTTGTGGGTACCTACCCCCACCTGGTATGAACCCTGTTCTGCAAGGTTCTTAATGAGCCCTGTTCTGCAAGGCTCTCAGGATGCTCTTTTTGTAGTCAATCCTATGTTTGATGAGTACAAACTCTCATCTGGTTTTGGAGATGTGTTGGCGGCTTATTGTTTCTGATCATGTGCCCATTCCATGGGGAGTGATTGATTTTTCTTTTTGACTTTTCTGTTTTAGTCATCCGGCTTTGTCGGGGATTTTTTGGCTTTTCTTGTTTAGCCATCCAGCTTTGCCGGGGATTCTTTGTTTTTGGCTTTTCTTGTTTAGCCATCCAGCTTTGCCGGGGATTCTTTGTTTTTGGCTTTTCTTGTTTAGCCATCCGGCTTTGCCGGGGATTCTTTGTTTTTGGCTTTTCTGTTTAGCCATCCGGTCTTGCCGAGGATTCTTTGTTGGTTGCCTCTTATTTAGGTGGGAATCCACTAGGGATTTGTTGATTTCTGTTGGTTGTGCCTCTTGATTAGGCGGATGCTTCAATGGTGGTGAAGACTTTATGCTTTGGGCTTGCATTGCCTCTTGCATAGGTTGATTTCCCGTTTCTTGGGGATATTGGCTCTTTGCTTGCCTCTGAGTAGGCAGAGGCTTTTCTTGGGAGTGAAGGCTTTGCATTTCACTGGGGATATTCATATTGTTATAGGCGATTAACTCCCTGAGGATATGAATTTGTAGTTTGCCTCTGTTGTAGGCTCACTGGGGTAGTTTTTCCTTTTGATAATCCATCATGGATTTGCTTGCTCTCCCGGAGATCTATTTTGACTTGCCCCCAGGGAGGAATGGAGTTTTTTACTCCTTGTTGGATGCTGTTATTTTGAGCTGGCTTTGCCTATGCTCTTATTCCGCTGGGGAATGGGTTTTTACCTTTTTCTCGCGATTTTATCTCTTTTTTCGCAATTTTGAAAATTTTGGCTTTTAAATGTGTGAGCCTTTTTAATTTCTTTTATGCACACTGACTTTTTTTTTTGTTATCTGCTAGAGGCAGAGATTTCTTTTTTTCTCTTTTCTTTTTGGCGATCCCGGGGAGTTTATTGGCTTCCTGGAGATCCAATCTTTGATTTGATTTTTTTATGATGGAGTCTTGGGTCCTAGCTTTGTGAAGCTCTTATTAAGCTGGAGGATGGAAATTTTCTTATTTTCCTCTTTTTGTAGATTTTTCTGAAATGCTATACTTGGAGATATTTATTCAGCATTTTTCGTGGCCTCTATTGGGGAATGAAAAGTTGTTCTTTTCTTTCTTTTTGTTGAACCCCTGAAGATATGGGGATCTTGACTCTATATCTTCTTTGGTTAATCTTTGTGTAGTCCTTATTCTCCTTTGGGGAAGTGGTGGAGATTCTGAATGAATGTGCTCGATGACTCATGTGGTGATGAAGCTGAGTCGTGAGGTAATATTTTTGTTTTGTGTCTGGAGTAGGCATGATCTGCTTGGGAATGATCAAACCTTTCCGTTGGCTTTTTCATGTTGATGACTTCCTTTTTCTTGAATGGAAGGATGTTGATTGAAGCTTCAAATGACTATGTTTGACGACTCATGTGGTGATGTTGAGTCATGAAGTAGTTTTTTGTTTTGCCTTTGGAGTAAGCAAGGATCCATTTGGGGATCATCGAGCCTTTCCGTTGGCCTTTTTCTGATGCACCTTCGTTTATTGGGATAAAAGGTTATAGCTAGTTTCCTTGAAGCTCTTTATTCTGCTGAAATGGTTTTGATTTCGCCTTTCACGATTTTGATTTTCATATGGAGACTGGATTCTGGCGCCTCCTGTTTTCAATCACAAGTATGGAGACTAGCCTCCTTATATGCATGTTTAATATTCTTATTTTTGAAAAATTATTTTTTCTTGATTTTGACAAAGTCGTATTGTGCATCTACTTTGTGTGTGGATGTTCTAGATGCAATCTATTTGTTTATTTATTTTTGATGCATTTAGAAAGTAACTGGCATTCTCCCATTGACTTCTTATGAATACGCCAATGGGCTCCTCCTTTATGACCATGATGATGGGCTCCTCTTTTATTCATCTCTTGGTTTTAGCCCTATCTTTTGCCTAGACCGCCCTTTACGAGTTTTCGATCTAGCGGGCTGCCTTAATTTTTGCCTAGAATATCTTAGGGGGCTTTTGCCTTATCTTTTGTCTAGATCGTTCTTTTGGGGTTTCCAATCTAGTAGGCTACCCTGATTTTTACCTAAGAATATCCTAGCAGGCATTTATTCTTTTATAATTTTTTATGCTTCCCTTTTTTAGATGCATGCTTGATATTTGATTAAAGGTCTTTACGCATATTTATGATTTATCAATAAAGAGGCATTTCCATAATATTTGGTCAAGAGAAAGGAAATGAAAGGGAATTTTATTGATAAATGAGCAAAAATTTATTTCTTTTATAGAAGGATTTCAAAAGGTATTTAGAAGAATGGATGGCTAGGGTTGGCCATACTGTATAGGCTTAAACAGTCATATCTATGATATCTGCCCCCTGGTTCCCCTAATTGCTTCAGTTGAGATGCCTGAGCTCAGGGTGAAGACTATGCAGACTGCTTACTTCTGGAAGAATGTTACCTTAGTCGCCTTTCGGTTTTCGACTGAGGTAACCATTGCTCTTAATTTTTTTATTATTTTTTATTATTATTTTTACCTCTACTTTTTGCCTAGGACGTATCCTAGCGAGGGATATAGACCCTATCTTTTGCCCAGGGATGCCCTTTGTGGGTTTTCATTCCTGACGGGTCTTGAGTAATGTCTTCAAGCATAATACTTCTTCACCATCCCGGAGTTGATTAGGCGTCGAAGTTCTTTTCCATCCATATTGGCGAGGATAAGAGCCCCTTCCGAGAAAGCTCATTTGACCACAAAGGGTCCTTCATAGTTTGTTGCCCATTTTCCAATTTTATTCTTCTGGGTCAAAAGCAACTTATTTACCATTAAATCCTTCTTTTGGTGAATGTGGGGGTTGACCTTTTTTCGTAAGCCCTTTTTATTTTCCTTTAATAGGCTTGCTCACAACATATAACATTCAGCCATTTTTCTTCCATAAGGTTTAACTAGTTATATCGGCTTTGAACCCGTTCAGCTTCTGTTAATTTAGCTTCCATCATCCTGTGCTTTTGTCAACATGATTAGCTGTACCGATTTCCCGTCTCGGATCTTTGCTATAACCGAAGAGTAATCATTTTGAATGTAGAGCAACTGCCATGTCAATGCCCCTCTTCCTTTCCTTATGGATTTCAATCCTCCTATTGATCACTATATTTCCACATTTCCCAGTCAATTACTTGAATGCTTTATGGTGAATGGTCAAGAGAAGAGAAAGAAAGGGATTTATTGCAAAGGCTTGTGTTTTAGTGAGATTTTTTATGAAATAATAGTTTTTGTAAGAATGGCTAGCCAGGGTTGGTCAGTGTTTAGGCTAGTTTAAACAAATGTTTTGTTTTAATAAGGTGGCATCTTCAACTGATTACTTTATGGCGCCTATTTGTGACTGATTAACTTTCCCAGTCCGCCCTTTTGGTTTTTCAGCCTAGGATTTTGCCCTTTTATCTTTTTGTCTTGGCCTTTGACTTTGACGGGCTTCTTTTAATAATAATTTCTTTTCTCAAAACATTGTCGAAACACGATTTTCTTATTCGTGTCTCTAGCTAATCAATCATGTTAACTTTGGCTTCATTTTGTCTATGGCGTTTGGAACAAAACGTTTGTCTAAACATAGTTATTTATGGGGTATAGACATATTTAGCAAGAAAAGAAGCAGATAGTAAGAATAACATTCTCTTGTAATTCAAAGGGAAATGCGTGCCCTAAAGATGCTCGGGGGTCGGGCACACTCCGAGGAGTGATCTCTAATAGTCATTGGGTTTACATCCCTTAAAATCGGAAGAAGGACAACTAATGACTAATGCTACCCTTGATGCTAATATCCCTCCTTTTCGGAAGATCGTCTTTAAGGTATGGAGGTGAGACTTCTCTTTTCTTTGTACGACTTGATCCTTTGTAGGGTCGTATTTTAAAGGATTATCCTTAAAATCTGGTGGCTCTCTTATTCCTTGAGCATCCTTTCCAAGCCCTTGTCCTGGGCTGTATCCATATCTCTTCATTATATGGGCCATTTTCATATTACTAGGAAGTCTTTCCATATTTTCAAATGTCCTCTTCGGCCGCATCCATTTAATGGGTGGTGGATGGTTCGCTGATTCGAATGTAGTCTTTAGTTTGAACCATGATCATCTTGTCGCCTACCACGAATTTGATTTTTGGTGGAGCGTTGAAGAAACTGCCCTAGCATCGTGAATTCAAGGTCTACTTAATCTTCCCCCTTGGATTCTTTTTTCCTCTTCGGTTTCTTTATTTTTTTCCTTTGTTTTTAGGAGCATTATCTTGTAGCTCCTTGGGGGAATAAATTCTTTCGCTTCTCGTCGTGCCCCCAATGCCGGCTATATTAGAAATATCTTCATTGACAGACGATTTTTCTATGTATCTTCACGGTACAGTTTTATCCGATGAATAAGGGAAAGGACGAAGCATGAATAAACGCAAAGGTGTTATTGCCCATTCCCTGTCATTATCAATTTGGGTACTGATATTTACTTCTTTCTTATTATCTTCTTTGTCCCAAATCGATGGCCTAAGCTTTTTTAATATTTATTTATTTATTTATACTTTTTATTTATTTATATTTTTTTTATGAGGAGCCCTAATCGGTTGGTCTTCCCCGTCATTCTGGTTGAGACGGAGGCGTGTCGTCCACCTAAGGGTCAAGAGCATTGAAAGTAATCCACCCGACATTCAATAATTCTTGGACCTTATACTTCAAGGCCATACAATTCTCCACAGAATGCCCAGGAGCGCCTGAATGGTAATCACAGTTCTCATTAGGTTTGTACCATTCTGGGTAGGGTGGATCCATCTTCTTTGGAGGGACATATGCTAGGAGATGATCCTTTATCAATTCTGGCATCAGACTTCCATAGGAGGTTGGAATGGAAGTGAATTTCTTCTCTTGTTTGCGTGATTGCCTAGATGGTTGTGAAAAAGAAGAAGGGGTAGTGAGGTTGATGGCATTTACGCTCCCCTCTTTCTTCTTGCCAAAGGACTTCTTGAATGATGCGTGGGATTTCTTAAACTTGGGAGGGAATCGAGTATTTTTGACATCAATTACCTCCTTTACATCTGTAGACCCCAAATCTTGCCCGACCTCAGAATAAAGTCAGAAAGCTTCCTATTTGAAGACGGCCGAAGCCTAACAAGCCATTAGGAGAGACTATTAGGCTCCCGTACCAAGATAGGAAGGTTTTTTGGCCCGAAAATAAAGTTTCTCGCCCTGAAGGGACGAGACCGCCGTCTGGAAGGACGAGACTGCCGTCTCGTCTCAACGCCAGGACGAGACTGCCATCTCGATTTTTCAGACGGCGGTCTCGATTCCTGCAAAGGTCGAGATGGCGGTCTGGATTTTCCAGACGGCGGTCTCGATTCCCGCCTAGTCGAGACGGCGGTCTGGATTTCCCAGACGGCAGTCTCGACCCTCTGCCATGAACGAGACGGCGGTCTGGACTTTCCAGACGGCGGTCTCGACCTTGCCAGAGGAGACGGCGGTCTCGACCTGTCAGGCGCGAAAAACTATAAATAGGGGCTCTCCCCCCCTCATTTCCACACAGAATCCAAGAAGCTCTCCCTTCTCTCTAGACTTTCTCTCTCTAAGAATCCCTCCGAGGCATTTCCGGAGTTTCTGAGTGTCTCTAGGCATAGACCGAGCATTCTAAATCTTCTTAAGAATCCCTCCGAGGCATTTCCGGAGTTTCTGAGAGTTATAGAGTGAAGGGTTGCCAAAACGCACCCTCTCTTTAAAGAAATATAAAAGCTTGCTTTGGAGGTGCATATTCTCCCTCTCTATTTTTATTACTGCCATTTAAATTATGCAATAGAAGCTAGGGTCATGTAGTCATAAACTTAAATTCCGCATAATAAAAGGGTAAAAGCGCATTTTTTCCAGTTTAATTATTTATTCAAAGTAGCTGGCCTATCATAGGGAACCCGAAAGGGGCGTCGTAAAGGAACTAACACTTCCTTTACACGTAACTAACTCCCTTACCCAACTCTGGTTCTAATGACCAAGTTGGTTTTCGAAAACCAACGCCTTTTTAAAACCACTTTTCCGATGTTTATGGTAAAAATATCGGTGGCGACTCCATAGAACCCAATTAAATAAATCCCTGGGTTAGCCCGGTTATCGGACAATCTAGGGATACTTTCGAAAACCTCGCCCCTAGGTTAGCCCGGTTATCGGACAACCTAAAGGCGTTGTAACCATCAATAAAAAACGCGACAATCAAAGAGGGTCGAAAAAACCATCGCGTCGCTCCGACCGCCTCCTTTTTGACGGCGGCGACAGATGGCGACTCCACTGGGGAAGCCTAGAGAGTTGATCCCATTTAGTGATGGGCTGGCTTAAAAATAATTAAACCAAGAAAATAGCGCTTTTACCCTACCTTGTATTATAACATGCTTTATTGTTTGGCTTTCAAATAACTGTTGTTTGTTTATACTTACGCAATTGATTGAAGTATAGATTGCACACAAAACCCTTGCACACTACTGTTCCCTCTATACCTGGGGGCAAGTGAGAAAACCATAGGGAGTGGGTGGCAGGTACGGTTCGCTGCAGTTAGGGCCTTGTGCCCACCAGTGTGATCGGAAACCACCACTCAAGGTGATAACCTTCCTCTTTTGGCAACAAGACCGACTCTGGCCTTAGTGCTGAGCATGGTTGGACGGCTGGAGAGTGGGGACCCTATAATGGGGGCACCTTGGGGGCCTTAGCCTGGCGAGAACAGTTAGAACCTACCCTAACCAATGCACCTTTCTGCAGGAAAACCCTACCTCGTGATAAAAACGAACTCTCACCTGTTCGGGGATGATCGAATTGTGTGTGCATATGTTTGTTGCATTTGTATGTTGCATAGCATAAACAAACAACAGAACAAAATCATTTTACAAATAAACACCCTTATCTCGGACAGTCTGCCTTTTAGCTAGCCTGGTTTCAGGTTCTTTGTAAGCTAAGTAGCCACGCAGTTCCGACAGAAGAGATAAGGGACGCTAAATATTCTTTCGCATAAAGCCATATTTTATCTCGGACAGTCTGCCTTTTAGCTAGCCTGGTTTCAGGTTCTTTGTAAGCTAAGTAGTCACGCAGTTCCGACAGAAGAGATAAAAGGCTATAAAATAAAACGTCAAATAAAAATACAAAAAATACAAAAAATGAATAAACAACTTCTGACAAAGTCAACTCGCCCATGCTACATCATATCATGAGTAAAGAAAAACCAAGAGAGAAAATAAAAATAAGAGCACATTCAGCATCATGTAAATAAAATCTCTCATGCATAAGCACGCTCATGTTAGTTTAAGCACTCAACATGCATTAATAAAACTTTTTCGGACATTCTAGAAAGTGGCTGGTCCTCTCCCCGCTCGTACTCGTGCACAAAAAGCTAAAGCAATGGAAAAATTAGAGGAGCAGAACCAAAAACTTTCTGCGGAAGTCGATACCCTCCGGGAGCAGGTAGCCCAACTGATGGAGGTCATACGCCAAGGCCAAAACAAGGACGGCGAGGGCCAAGCTGAACATGTCCCTCCTCATGAGGAAGAGGAGGAGGAATACTTCTTCGGCGGGAAGGATACCAAGACTACGCACATCCTTACCCCAGAAGTGTCCAAACAACAACTCTCCGCCCTGGAGGAGAGGCTGAAGGCGGTCGAAGGGCAAAACTTCGACGTCAAAGAGGTGGCTCACATGTGCCTCGTGAAGGACATCCGCTTCCCTCCCAAATTTAAGATCCCGGACTTCCCCAAGTATGCCGGGATGACCTGCCCTAAGAACCATCTTACGATGTATTGTCGTAAAATGGCTGCCCATGCTGACAATGAAAAACTCCTGATCCACTACTTCCAGGAGAGCTTGGCGGACACCGCGCTTAACTGGTACATGCAGTTAGAGAGAGGGCAGGTCCAGAACTGGAAACAGTTGGCAGACGCTTTTCTCCGTCGTTACCATTATAACATCGATCTGACCCCCGACAGGTCAGATCTTAGAACTCTGAGCAAGAGAAACGACGAGCCCTTTAAAGCGTATGCCCAAAGGTGGAGGGAAATGGCAGCCCAAATAGAGCCTCCTTTGACGGACAAAGAAACAGTGGCTATGTTCATAGACTCACTGACCGGAGCATACTACGACAAGGCGATAGCCAGTACCTCCAATCTCTTCTCGGACATAGTCACTGTAGGGGAAAGAGTGGAACAAGGGCTGAGGAGCGGCAAAATAGCACGACCCTCTCCTCCCTGCACATCATCCAAGAAGCCTTTCAAAAAGAAGGAAGAGGTCGTGCACGCTATTAACTTCGCAACCCCTTCCTCTGCCCCTCAGACAGGACGGCAACCGCAAAAGAGAGAGAGGAAGTTCACTCCTATCCCCACCTCCTATGCGAAGCTGCTGCCCCAGCTGTCAGAGGCCAGCCTCCTGGCACGTGTTCCTCCCAAGAAGCAGTTGGAGCCACCCTATCCCGAGTGGTACAAACCCCATGAGAAATGTAGTTACCACTCGGATGCACCAGGGCATTCAACCGACAACTGCTTGACCTTGAAGTATAAGGTCCAAGAATTAATTGACGCTGGTTGGATAACCTTTGATGCCTCTGCTTCCAGCACGGATGACAAGCCTCTGTCAAAGCCAGAGTAGCAGAGAGGGAGGACCGGGAGGATCAGCCCTAGGGTCTTTTGTTTCATTTTTAAGCTTTTCTCTACATCTCTTGTGGTCCCCGCCCGCGGCCACAAGAATTTTTTATTAAAAGGGCTTGTACATACATCTCATTTCCATTAATATACGAGGCATTTTGTCATATTCTTTCTTTTCCCTCTTCTATTTATTATTCTTTCAAAAATAAATTGAATAATAAAATCTATGACTAAAAACAGAACCTAAAACACATCATGTCTGTGATTGATGAATCTCCATGGACTCTGGAAACGGAAGATGAATGGATTGAGTCCGACAGTGAGCAGGAGACCGTTTCTCCGGACATGCAAAGGATGCTGGAAAAAGAAACGCGCATCATACAACCGCATCAGGAGGAAATAGAAACTGTCAATTTGGGGAAAGAGGATGAGGAGAAAAAGGTGAACATCGGCACCCAAATGGAAAGTGACATGAAAAAGAAATTGATACAGCTTCTAAGGGAACATGTGGATGTATTTGCTTGGTCATATCATGACATGCCTGGGCTTGACACAAGTATAGTGGAACACAGATTGCCACTGAAAGAGGGATGCCGACCTGTAAAGCAAAAGCTCAGGAGAATTAAACCCGACTGGTCCTTAATGATAAAGGAGGAGGTGCAAAGGCAGTTGGATGCCAATTTCTTGGTAGTTTCCAAATACCCAGAGTGGTTGGCTAACATTGTACCCGTCATCAAAAAGACCGGGAAGGTCAGGGTTTGCGTGGATTATAGGGACCTCAATCGAGCAAGTCCAAAGGACGACTTTCCCCTACCACATATAGACACGCTGGTAGACCATACCGCTACTAACACGTTGTATTCCTTCATGGATGGGTACGCAGGGTATAACCAGATCAAGTTGGCCGTTGAGGATAGAGAAAAAACCTCCTTCATTACACCATGGGGTACCTTTTGCTACCGAGTGATGCCATTTGGACTGAAAAATGCGGGGACAACCTATCAAAGGGCTATGGTCACACTATTCCACGACATGATCCACAAGGAAATAGAAGTATATATGGACGACATGATAGCCAAGTCCAGAAATGAAATAGACCACATTCAATATCTCCGAAAACTTTTCGATCGGCTTCGGAAGTATCAACTTAAGCTAAACCCGGCAAAATGTACTTTCGGAGTACGATCATGAAAACTCTTAGGGTTCATTGTCAGTGAAAGAGGAATCGAGGTGGACCCCGACAAAACAAAGGCAATTTTGGAAATGCCTCCACCAAGCACAGAAAAGGAGGTTAGAGGGTTTCTGGGCCGGATAAACTACATTGCCCGTTTCATCGCGCAGTTAACAGATAAATGCATCCCCATCTTTAAACTGTTGCGTAAGAATCAGCCAACGGTGTGGAACGAAGAATGCCAACAGGCGTTTGATAAAATCAAAACCTGTTTAACCAATCCACCAGTATTGGTACCACCCGTTGAAGGGAGACCTCTGATCCTATATTTATCAGTTCTCGAAGAATCAATGGGATGTGTGCTCGGCCAGCATGATGAAACCGGAAGAAGGGAGCGGGCCATTTATTATCTTAGTAAGAAATTCTCGGACTACGAAACCCGTTATACACCATTCGAAAAGACTTGTTGCGCATTGGTGTGGGTCACTCAACGTCTCAGATAGTATATGGCCCGACATACAACATGGTTGGTCTCCAAAATGGATCCAATCAAGTACCTATTTGAGAAGCCCATCCTGACTGGAAGAATAGCTAGGTGGCAAGTTCTCCTCTCAGAATTTGACATCGTTCATGTCACCCAGAAAGCTATTAAGGGAAGTCCCCTAGCGGATTATCTAGCCCATGGATCCATAGATGAATACCAGTCCTTACAAGACGACTTTCCCAATGAGCATATCATGCACATTGAACACGAAGAGACCAAAGAAGAGATGTGGACCATGTTCTTCGATGGGGCTTCCAACATGCTTGGACACGGGGTAGGAGCCATTTTGATATCCCCCGAAAAGAAACATATTCCTGTAATGGCCAGGCTTAATTTCGATTGCACCAATAACATGGCCGAATACGAAGCATGTGCGCTAGGAATCCAAGCGGCTTTAGATCATGGGGTCACTAAGCTCAAAATATTCGGTGATTCATCCCTTGTCATCTATCAACTTAAAGGTGAATGGGAAACCCGAAATGCCAAATTAATCCCATACCTAGAGTACATCCGCGAGATGGTCTCGAGAATGGAAAGCGTCACTTTCCAGTACATCCCTCGGGAAGACAATCAAATTGCTGACGCCCTCGCCACTCTATCATCCATGTTTGCCCTGGACCAGGAACATGAGATGCCAGTCATTCAAGTCAAACTGCATGATAAACAAGCTTTCTGCATGGCAGTAAATGGCGAGCACGATCAAAACCCCTGGTATCATGACATTAAGCGGTACCTCACGAGGGGCAAATACCCCGAAGGGATCAGTGACAATGATAAGCGAACCATTCGCAAAAAGGCCGTAGGGTTCACATTGATTGAAGGAACCCTCTACAAAAGGAGCCCCAATTCCACTCTTTTAAGGTGTGTGGACCAAGAAGAAGCCCAAACACTGATAAAAGAAATCCACAAGGGGACTTTTGGAACCCACGCACCCGGGCATGTCATGGCAAAGAAAATCCTCAGGGCAGGGTACTATTGGTCCACGACGGAAGCTGATTGTCACCAATATGCCAAGAAATGTCACAAGTGCCAAGTATACGCCGACAATATTCATGTGCCGCCCGCACCTCTTAATAACCTGGCTGCACCATGGCCATTTTCTATGTGGGGCATGGATGTCATCGGACCCATCGAACCCAAAGCGTCCAACGGCCATCGCTTCATATTGGTAGCAATCGACTATTTCACCAAGTGGGTTGAGGTCGCGTCATATGCGCATGTAACTCAGAAAGTGGTGACCACCTTCATCAAGAAAAACATCATATGTCGGTACGACATCCCTCATAAGCTCATTACTGATAATGGGACCAACCTCAACAATAAGATGATGGAGGAATTATGCCAAAACTTCAAAATCCAACACCACAATTCCTCTCCGTACCGACCAAAGATGAACGGTGCAGTAGAGGCAGCCAATAAGAACATCAAGAAAAACATCTAGAAAATGGTGGTGACCTACAAAGATTGGCATGAAATGCTTCCCTTTGCCTTGCATGGCTACCGAACGTCAGTACGAACCTCCACAGGGGCTACCCCGTTTTCCCTCGTATACGGAATGGAGGCCATGCTACCAGTAGAGGTCGAAATACCCTCTCTGTGAGTTGTCATGGAAGCCAAATTGACAGAAGCTGAATGGGTCCAAAATCGGTATGATCAATTAAACCTAATCGAAGAAAAACGACTGGACGCCATATGTCGGGGGCAAGCTTATCAGCGAAAAATCAAGAAGGCCTACGACAAGAAGGTCAATCCCCGCGCTTTCCAAGAGGGAGATCTAGTAGTAAAAAACTGCTTCCAGCCCAAAAAGACAAGATCGGGAAATGGGCAGCCAACTACGAAGGACCCTTTGTGGTCAAGCGAGCCTTCTCAGGAGGAGCCCTTATCCTCACCAATATGGATGGAGAAGAGCTCCGATATCCTGTCAACTCAGATGCGGTGAAAAAATACTACGCCTAAAAAACATTGCTCATGACCCGTTTGGATGAAAACTCGCAAAGAGCGTCCTGGGCAAAAGATAGGGCCTACATGCCTCGCTAGGACACGTCCTAGGCAAAAAATAGAGGTTTCAAAAAAAAAAAATAATAATAATAATAATATATATAGAGCAATGATTACCTTAGCCGAAAACCACAAAGGCGACTAAGGTAATACCTCCACAGCAGCAAACAGACTTCGCATAGTCTTTACTCCGGACTTGGGCATCTCAACTGAAGGGACCAGGAAAAACGCGGAAACAGAGATCACAGACATGATTGTGGCACCCTCATACAGTTCAGCCAACCCTGACCAGTCATGCTTACAAATTCTTTTGTAAACCCCCATGTAAAAATAAACTATCTGTTTATATCAATAAAATTGTCTTTTCTTCTCTTTACCTACTTGCGTAAATGCCTCTGTATTAACGAAATATGAGCATGCATAAAACAAGCAATTCGAGAAAGCATAAAAACAAAAGACACACATCACCAACCAGGGCCGTCCTAAGTAAAAAGTACAAGGTAGCCTGCTAGATCGAAAACCCGCAAAGGGCGGTCTAGGCAAAAGATAAGGCTTTCGTAAAAAGGAAAAAGCCCATCAAAATGCCTCACACAACAAAAAACCCGCTAGATCGAAAACCCGCAAAGGGTGGTCTAGGCAAAAGATAGGGTTAAAATAAAAAAAAATGCAGAAAGAATAATCACGAAGAGAACAAGAAAAGAAGGAAAGTACTGGTCACTTTCTAAATGTCCTCAACTAAAATAAAATTGCATCAACAACATCCATACACGAGTAGTCGCACAAAAATGACTTTGTCAAAAGTAAAACAAACAAAAATACTATAGGCAAGTAAAAAGCATTTAGCCTCATGCTTGCATTCATTAAAAACAACCAATAAAGGTATCCCGGTATGACTCCCGCATCCTTCGCCTTCTTTTGCAAAAGCCAGCATAACAAAAAAGAAGCTTAAAAGAGAGAAAAAGGCACATGCTCAATAAAAAGCCAGAATCCAAAATCGCGAAAAAAAAGAGATAAAACCGCGAGAAAAAGGCAGGATTAAAACAACTACCTTAACCAAACAAAATTTCGACTATCAAGCAAAAGTCAAAAACAAAGAAATCCCCAGCAACCAACAAAGCTGGATGAACAACCAACAAAGTCCCCGGCGCAGCCTGGATGAACATTCAAGAAGTACAAAAACAATCTAACAACCCAGAGATCATTCCTCAGGGAGACGACGCATGATCAGAATCAGTAAGCCGCCACCATTGCCAAAGGATCAGCTACCGCAAGAAGGGGCATCCAGAGGCACATAACCAGACGGGGGTTCATACTCGTCAGCCAAGGGATCAGCTACCGCGTCGAAGGAGCATCCCAAGGTTTCACATCGGCGCATGATCAGAATCAGTAAGCCGCCACCATCGCCAAAGGATCAGCTACCGCAAGAAGGGGCATCCAGAGGCACCAAACCAGACGAAGGTTCGTACTCGTCAACCAAAGGATCAGCTACCGCAAGATGGAGCATCCGGAGGTCAAACACCAGATGGGGGTGTAAACTCATCAAGCCTTACAAAAGGGGGCTTACCGGACGGGGGTTAGTACTCGTCAAACACCAGATGGGGGTGTAAACTCATCAAGCCTTACAAAAGGGGGCTTACCGGGCGGGGGTTAGTACTCGTCAAACCAGATGGGGGTTTGTACTCATCAGCCGAAGGGGTCAGCTACCGCGTCGAAGGAGCATCCCAGAAGCGCACAACACAACATTTCCCCAGAAGATCATCCGCCGCAAAGACGGAGTATCTGAAGGGTAACCGGGCAAGAGGGTCAACTCCTTTACCCTCCAGTCGATCACCTCGGCACAAAAGGCCAGCAGTCGACTGGTCGGGTAAAGGGGGGCAGCTGTAGACCCCAAATCTTGCCCGACCTCAGAATAAAGTCAGAAAGCTTCCTATTTGAAGACGGTCGAAGCCTAACAAGCCATTAGGAGAGACTATTAGGCTCCCGTACCAAGATAGGAAGGTTTTTTGGCCCGAAAATAAAGTTTCTCGCCCTGAAGGGACGAGACCGCCGTCTGGAAGGACCAGACCGCCGTCTCGTCTCAACGCCAGGACGAGACCGCCGTCTCGATTTTTCAGACGGCGGTCTCGATTCCTGCAAAGGTCGAGACGGCGGTCTGGATTTTCCAGACGGCGGTCTCGATTCCCGCCTAGTCGAGACGGCGGTTTGGATTTCCCAGACGGCGGTCTCGACCCTCTGCCATGAACGAGACGGCGGTCTGGACTTTCCAAACGGCGGTCTTGACCCTGCCAGAGGAGACGGCGGTCTCGACCTGTCAGGCGCGAAAAACTATAAATAGGGGCTCTCCCCCACTCATTTCCACACAGAATCCAAGAAGCTCTCCCTTCTCTCTAGACTTTCTCTCTCTAAGAATCCCTCCGAGGCATTTCCGGAGTTTCTGAGTGTCTCTAGGCATAGACTGAGCGTTCTAAATCTTCTTAAGAATCCCTCCGAGGCATTTCCGGAATTTTTGAGAGTTGTAGAGTGAAGGGTTGCCAAAACGCACCCTCTCTTTAAAGAAATATAAAAGCTTGCTTTGGAGGTGCATATTCTCCCTCTCTATTTTTATTACTGTCATTTAAATTATGCAATAGAAGTTAGGGCCATGTAGTCATAAACTTAAATTCCGCATAATAAAAGGGTAAAAGCGCATTTTTTCCAGTTTAATTATTTATTCAAAGTAGCCGGCCTATCATAGGGAACCCGAAAGGGGCGTCGTAAAGGAACTAACACTTCCTTTACATGTAACTAACTCCCTTACCCAACTCTGGTTCTAATGACCAAGTTGATTTTCGAAAACCAACGCCTTTTTAAAACCCCTTTTCCGATGTTTATGGTAAAAATATCGGTGGCGACTCCATAGAACCCAATTAAATAAATCCCTGGGTTAGCCCGGTTATCGGACAATCCAGGGATACTTTTGAAAACCTCGCCCCTAGGTTAGCCCGGTTATCGGACAACCTAAAGGTGTTGTAACCATCAATAAAAAACGCGAAAATCAAAGAGGGTCGAAAAAACCATCGCGTCGCTCCGACCGCCTCCTTTTTTACGGCGGCGACAACATCAAAGTTGTATCCCTCTAATGCCCTTAATTTCTCTTCTAGGGCAGAAATTCGTTGCTCAGAGACCATATTGTGGAAGCATTGCTGATACATTAGCTCCGTCAACTGTGTTATTTGTTCCTTTATGACATTAAGCTCAGCGGTGAGCATACGGTTCTGCTCCTCTAATTGCTCCATCTTCTTGGCTTTTTGAGCGCGAGGGAGAACAAGTAGAAGACCAGCCACTTTCTAAATGATTTAAAGATTTTTATTATTGTTTTTTTTATTATAAATGATCAGTGTGGGATAGATATGCCTTAGACCATAGCTTTGGTGTTTCCCTAAAAGCTTATGCTTTAGGGAGTACCATACCCACCTTGGTGTGATGGTTCCCTTTTTTTTTTCTTAAAAGGTTACCCTCATACCTTAGCGCACTTATCTCTTCTAGGAAGGATATAAATGCACTTGGGTCTCTTTCGCTATTATCTAAGGATATCTAATGCATCCTAGAATGAATGTGTTTATGCATGCACTATAAAAATACTTTTTATGACAGCAAATATTGAAAGTGGAATAACTTTTGACTGGGATGTCCGATTTGGACGCACAACATGTCAAAACGAAGAGAAAAAGGTGAAGAACCAAGTTGCAAATTCCAAAGGGGATTTGGCCCATTAATTTTCCCAAAAAACGCTCCTAAGACCCATTTTTTGGAGGTTTATTAAAATGATGTGTATGCATGCTGCATTTATTTTCTCTCTTAGTTTTACCACTTATTGGATGATGTGGTATGAATGATACGACTTTGCCAAAAATATTTTATTGTAAAAGGTATTTTTATTGCTTTAATTGTTTTTATATTTTTTATGACCCTTTATCTCTTCTGTCGGTCAACGTGGCTACTTAGCTTACAAAGAACCTGAAACCAGGCTAGCTTAACTGAAAACTGTCCGAGATAAAGTTGGTTTATTCTTATCACTTTTATGGTTTTTTTTTTTGGATTTTTGCTATTTTTGTCTGTTGTATGATTACCCTATGCTAATGCATCAATACAAATGCAGCAAACGAATGCACACACAATTCATACATCCATGAGCAGAGCCACGCTTATTACAAGGTGGGGTTTTCCTGCAGAAACGTGCTTGGTTTAGGTGGTTCTAAACTGTTCTCATCAAGGCCAAAGGTCCCCAAGGTGCCCCCATTATAGGGACCTCTCAATCTCTCAGTCCTCGGGTCATGCACGGAACTCCGTGTCAACATCCTTGGACGAAAAGAAGAGAGTTATCACCTTGAGTTGGTGGTTTTCGACAACGGTTGTAGCCCCGTGTGCCAACAAGCCGGTCGTATCTGCCACCCACTCCCTATAGGTATTCACTCTTGCCCCCGGGTATAGAGGGACTGTTGTGTGCAAGGGTTTTGTGTACAGTTTATATTTCAGACAATTTGCAGAAAATAATCATACAGTAGTTATTAAAGCCATACAATAAAACATACGGAAGAGGGTAAAGGCGTAATTTCAAATCTTTACTTAGTTTGAATTTATCCATCACTAAATGGGATCAACTCTCTAGCTTCCCCAGTGGAGTCGCCATCTGTCGCCGCTGTCCATTCCGACGTCTAGGGACATCTCAAACGTTTATGCGAGTGGTCGCGAAAAGATGTTTTAGACTCACATTTTATTTTTAAATGTGTTCATTGCTTCTGAGGTGTTCAACAACTGAACTATCCTCTAATAAAAGCAAGGTTTTCGCAAAAGGGTTCTTAAGGAGTCGCCACCAATGTTTTGACCGTAAACATTGGAAAAGGATAAAAAGGCGTTGATTTTAAGAAAAACCAAACTTGGCCATTATAACTAGAGTTGGGTAAGGGAGTTAGTTACGTGTGGGGAAGGTGTTAGCACCCCCACGACGCCCCTTTCAGGTTCCCTATGACAAATTCATTCATTAAGTAAAGATTATGAGAAATTACGCTATTACCCTATTTTATTGCATAATATTAAAAAATGGCTATCTACATGATTTTATTTTATATTGCATACGTAAAGCAATAAATAAAGCAATAAAGGAGAAGAGAAGTGAAAAGAACCTTCGTAGCAAGCTTTGTATTGCAAATCTTTAACTGTGAGAATGCGTTTTGGCAATCCCCCGCTCTACAAAGACTCTCCTCCCTGAATACAATATCGACTCGACTAAATTTTAAAGAAGAATCGAATGCTGGAATACAATTCCTTAAACGATTGTTACCTTTTTTAGGCAATTGGAGAGTTCATTCGAAGTAGGGAGAGAAGACAAGTGTCTGGAGTGTGAAAAAGTGGCAAATGAGCTTCCTATTTATAGTTTTTACAGCCTGGCACTTTGGGACGGTCGTCTAGAGGCTGGAAAATAGGGATGGGCGTCTGGGGAAGCCGGGACGACCGTCTGGGATTTGGGATGGCCATCCCAACCATCAAAACAGGCTGAGACGGTCGTCTGGCACTTGGGACGGCCGTTTGGGCTTGCTAGGACGGCCATCCCGACTTCTGGGACGACCATCTCGACTGTTCTGGCCAGATTTTGTGTTCTGGGACTTCCGGGAAACTTTCCTTTCTTTATTCGGAAGTCGATTGATGTTGTTAGACGTCCACCGAAGCTTTATCTTCAAATAGGAAGCCTTCTTAGCCTTTATTGAGAGGCCGGGCAAAATTAGGGGTCTACAATCATCACTGACACAAAATATTTGGTCCTTCCTAGGGATAATATCAACGATTTCAACACATCATAATAAACCAAGTTCAATATGTGTTTCCTCCTGATACAATTTGACAAGGGACTCCCAAATATCTTTCATTGTACCCTTCTCCACAAATTTGCTATAGTGTTGTTATTCACTATGAATAATATTGCCTACTGGAACAATAGTAAAGAGAGGTGGGCCGCAATCACAAAACATACTAAGAATTTTCTCCAACACTATTCTAATGACTATAGCAGCGAATAATATCATAAATAAGAAATTGTTAGGTATTTTCGAGGGGGCTAACAGTAGGGAGATTCTGACAAATGGGTCATGAGCCAACTATATAAAAGAATATGACATCACCTTCAACCCAAAACCTTAAGGCATTAGGTTATGGGTCTTTCTCACTTATAAGTTACTCAACTTTCCCATTTCTACCCAATGTGGGACTTCAAACTTACACTTGAATTATCAACAAACATCCCTACTAATTAAGACTCTTCTTTCAGGATCATATAGCTTGTAGCCCCAATTGAGTGATACCCGATTAGAATAAGAGGTATACCATTGTTATCCAGTTTTGGTCTCAGTTGGTCTTGTACATGTCGGTAAGATAATGAGCCAAAAATTCTCAGGTGGGTAACATCAGGTCTCTTCTCGGTCCAAACTTCTTCTAGAGTCATTCCCTTAAGACGTTTGGTGGGTGATCGATTCAAAATATAGGTGTTTGTCAACACAACTTCTCCCCATAAAAGACATATGTAAACCTTTGTTTTTTAACATGTATAGTACCATGTTGAGGAGGGTTTTGTTTCTCCTTTTAGCAGTACTATTATGTTGTGGTGTATATGGAGGAGTTATCTCATGAGTGATACCAGCCTCTTCACAAAATTTCTCGAGTACACTAGAGGTATACTCTCCACCACCATTAGTTTTCAAGGTCTTCACACATTCCCCCACTATGATTTTATGTCAAAATCATAAACTTCTTGAAAATAGAAAAAACAATCAATTTTCTTCTTAAGCAGATATGTCCACATCTTTCATGTTAGATCATCAACAAAAATAATGAAATATCTACTTCCACCTGGAGTTTCAACTTGCAATGACCCACATATGTCTAAATGCATCATCTATAGCTTCTTAGTTTACTTTTGTCCCACCATTTTACAGAAACGATTTCTTGCTAGTTTGCACTGCACACATTCTTTGCACACTTCTTCTGGTATTATCACATGAGGCATTCCAGCAACCATTTTTTGTTGGCTTAGACCATATAGATCTCTAAAATTTAGGTGTCTAAATCTCAAATGCTATAACCATTTACTCCTGTTTTCTGTAGCAGAAAAACATTGATTCTTTAACATGTTCATTTTGACTTGGACTGTCCTATTTTGTGATAAACCAACATGTATTACAAGCTTCTTGGACTAATAATACACATTCAGTGAATTGTCTTCCATGACCATTGTAAACCCTTTCTGCAGTAGTTAACCTAAACTCAACTTATTAGTTTTCAAACCTGGAACATCCAACACATCTTCAATAATAACTTCTTTACCATCATAACCTTTAAGCATAACACAACCATTGCTCTCAACATGTAAGCAACTATCATTTGCAAATCTAATTCTTTCATGATTTACTTCAGTCAAATGAACAAACCAATCTTTTTTTCCTATCATGTGTGTTGAACACCCAGAATCCAGGTACCATGATGTGTTATCTACTACACCATAATTTGTTTCAGCCATTAACATGACTGCTTTTAAATCAAAAGTATCATCTTAAGTCAGATTTGTTTGTGCCTGACTCTTTGGTTTCTTTTTCGCTCATGTTGAATTATTGGCAAGCGTACCAAAATTATCAATCGTAGTATAGTATTTCGATTAAATAAAAGTTGATCCCACGAGGAACGGTTTCAATGGAAATTCCCATTTATGCTTACTAAGTAGATTAAAACAGATTGGGTTTTGCAATAAGAGTTGAATTGAAATTAAATGACAAAGAACTGTAAATTGTTGAGAAAATATCAATTAAAGGTACTTAGGATTGGTTTCCTTCCTTATCCCTCTTTTGTAATGACTATGTCAATTAAGAATGTCAATTAACCTAATAATGTTGATGTCACCTACTCAAATCATCCATGTTGATTCCTCACACATGAAATTCATAAGAAAACCTAATAAATGTTGATTCCTCACACAATTAAGAGATTTTCCAGCATTAGGGTTAGGGTGTTAAGCAATTGATACATTCATTCCATTCCTGGAAATTAACGTAATAAATATTCTTACCGTGATCTAGGGTTCAAGATATATTTTCCAATCATACCCCAAACATCAAGAATAAATCATTCCAAAGCACAAAGGATAAGAATAACAACATCAAAACATATATCTCAAAATATCACCATGATACAAAAGAGTTCAAAGGAAGTGCACCGAATCCTAAGATAATGAAGTTAGTCACTCATGTTGGCCATTACAATGCTCAATTTGTGAAAGAAGTGAAGAATTGATGAAGATTGGACGAAACCCTAGCAGTAGTCGCGTCTCTTCTCCTCCAAAACTGCTCCTTCTCAAAACACATCTTATCTTTTTATAAGAGAATTTGGGTCAGGCCTCGCATCATTCATTCGCTTAAGCGTTATTCTTTCTTTCAATTTTTCACTAATTATGCTGACAATTATGCTCCTTACTCTTGTATCAAGGTATTCTTAAATTCATCTTATATTGAGAGAAAAATATATTAGAATTAACATAAGTTAAGTGATTTCATAACAATTCAAGGCATAATTATATCAACTTTTTACCACTTAACAGCTCATTCACCATCCAAACATTCTTAGGCAAAATGGTCAATTTCTAGTAATTATAACACTTCACTTTCTTTTTATCAAATTTCCATTATTTGCCTTCACTTTGTTTCTGACTTTTTCCTTTAGTTGCTTCTGAATCATTGACTTTCTTTTCATACTTCTATTTGTTGCCTTTCTTAAAACCTTTTCATTTTGGTTTGTCATTGGTTCGTGCTTGTAGAACTTGTTCTTGAACCTATCTTCTTTCATTAATTCTAAACTTGTGAGCTTCAAAGGAATGTTGCAGCTCCTCAATCTCTATGCTGTCAATATCTATTGTCTCTTCTATGGTTACAACAACATTATCAAAACGCGGAGGCAGTATTCGTAATATCTTGTCTACAACCTATTGATCATTAGTGTTATCTTTGCAAGCCTTCATTACATTCACATGCTCTTGAATTTTATCAAAGTATTCTGATGTGGTTTCATTCTCTTCCATAATCAGAAGCTCAAATTTTCTACTTAGGGTTTGGACTTTTACCTTTTTATTTCTATCACCATCTCCATATGTTTTACTCAAGATTTTCCATATTTCCTTAGTCGTCGTAACCTTTGATATCTTGTTGAATATCTTGGGACTCACACATTGATAGATGATAAATCTTGCTTAACTATCAAGCTTTTGTTGCATCTTATAATTTCTTGTCTCCTCATCAGTTGGTTTTTGATTCGGGTTTTGTAAGCCCTTCAGAAATTACCTCTACACCTTGAAAACCAAAAATAACAAGCACTTTTATTCTCCAATTATTAAACAACTTATCTTCAAACACAGGTAGTGTCCCTTATATCATTTTAGTCAATCCAGCCATTATTCTTTACCAATATTGAAAGATCCTTTGTGTCTTTTTGTGCTCTGCAAGAGACTTTCACCTTCTACCAAACTTTCTTTACTGAATTCACTTTACTCAACACCTGGTGCAAGCTTAACTTTTAACACTCATTTTCTTCTCACTTATTCTTAGATTGTATTAGCTCTGATACCGAATAGAACATAAGGGAACAACAATTACAAAAAAAGTAATACCTCTATTATATCTATTAAGAAACTAGAATAACTTTGATATTTATACAAAGCAAATAACATAAACAAATAATGTAACTGAAAAAACTAACTTTTAAATTTTGACTTATTCCTAACAATGACGATGTTTGGTTAATAATTCATCTTTCCTATATTATAATTGAAATATTTTAAAATATAATATTGATTTTATTTTTAATGAAATATTTTAAAATTTATTATATATTATATGAGATTTTAATTTTAAATTAATTATTTTTATTTTAGAATTTTATTTAAATTTATTATATTCGATATCATTTGTGTGTTACAAAACTATCATTTGTGTTTCTTAATGTAGATTCGATATCCGATATAATTCAACAAATATATAAACAATTGTTCATATAATTTATACATGTGTTTCTAGTGTAAATAATTTGTTGTTTGATATAATTAATATAATTTACACATCTGAATTACTTAAACACTATGTGGGTTTTTATAATTTCACTCAGTTCAATACACAGTATCAATGAAATATTGTTCGTATTCATTTTTTTATTTTTAATATAATCTGAAACATTTAAAATAACTTACAAAAATAATAAAGAATTTTAAAAGTAAATTGCTTGAAAAATAAATGTGCACGAAATTAAATAACATAAAGATAAATTTAATTCATTACCAAGGATAAAAAAAATTAGATAGAGAAAATAAATTAAAGTGATGATCCAAATTACAAAGAACTCTATTGAAAATGCTTATTTCGAGTTCACAACGTTTTTAGAATGTAAGTTGTGTAATTTTGACAATCATCCCCAATTACCTTTATTTTATCTTATATATATTATTTTTTTCTAATTGCTAAAGCAACCATAAAAATAATAAAATAAAAATTACAAATTAAAATGTTTCAAATAGTTATTCTCGTGTAAGCTGGTTCACCTTGTTGATATACGTTCACTTTTAACTTGCACATTATATGGATCTTGTTTCTTAGCCGTCTTCATCAATCTTTTGATGCACTACTGAAAAAATTTTCCCTGTAACTTTCTCTCGATATATCCATGTTCATTTTTTTTACTCTTTAGATCTTCGATTCCTAATTTTTTGATGTTCTTATCTTTTAATTCATTGATTCTCAATTTGTTGATATTCTATCTTTTCTCAAAAAACTCAATCCTAACTACTCTTCTACCTCGATATGTCATTCCTTATTCATCTTCCTTACCCTTACTTACCTTCTCAACTTCAAAAATTGTCCCTCAATAGATCTTCTCTACTACTACATTCTCACATCACCCCTATTGTTCAGCATTCCAGTTATATATTTTCTTCATAAATGGCTTCATCACCAGTTACTTCCCACACCTCCATCGAGCGTTCAACCTATCAGCACTCAATTTGTTGAGATAAATGGAAAAACTTTTGCACCAGTCATCGGACTACTTGAAGAAACTCAAGAAATTTTTTCTACCCAGGTACTAATTCCATATTCAATGGGAAATGTTCCACTAGACTTTAGAGGACCATTGATACCCGACCCTAAAGAACCCACTGGCTTTCCTTCTACTAAAGAAGGCAACTACATTCTTCAAGAACCTGAGGAAAAATTCAAGATAAACTTTCTCTTCTAAATTATATCGCTCTGGTGCTCCCTAAAAAAGACCATCCTACATCAAATGGCTCAACAGAATTGAGCCTCATTTCAAACATCATTGGAGAAACACAGGTATATATGACATTGTCTATCTCTCCAGACTCGACATAGGCTATCTCGATATGTCAATATTTTTGTCAGCTACCCATCTTTGGAATAAAGACCTTAACGCATTAGAGCTTCCTTGTGGGTCAATTTCTCCCACTCTTTTAGATAGAGCTGCAATTACAGGTTTTAAACTTCTTGGAGAAAAATATCATATTCATGCCTTTCCCTCCGATAAACGAATCGAATCCAAAATTCTATGAAACAAAAAGGCAAATGGTAATTTTTTAAAAGACACTTTGTTGATGATCCATTGATCAAAGTTTCCAAAGAAGAACACATAACATTCCTTGTGTATTAGTTATGTACTCATGTTTTTTGTTGTATGAACCATCATCATACACATTGTATGAACAATCATCATACACCTAGTATGAACAATCATCATACACCTAGTATGTTGTTCGCACCTTATACTACTTTTTACCCATACTGTTGACGCATGTCTATTCAGGTGGTAACATGTTCCATGTTTTTTGTCATAAGACCATTTCTTAATGACATCGGAACGAGCCAAACATCATTGAGTGCATCTTAAGGATAGAAGACTCTCAACATAGATGGAACAGTATCCCTATCATAAGGGTAGGGTCCCAAACACTCATATACCCTAAAGGTATGGAATTAAATGAGTATCTTTAATTCAAATATCTTCACACTACTACAACTTGGCTTTTTTGCTTCATCGAGGAACGCCCAACATATGTTTGGCCAAGTTATTACTCGCTCATACTTTTGGTGAGGTAATTGATATCTTTCGCTCCAACCGTCCAGGTGACAACTTATTAAGTCCTTCATGATTTATTCAACTATGGTTAACTGCCATTTTTGAATCACACCTCCCTCCTCCCACAATTTTCGGTCTTCTTGTTCCTTCTTACCCATCAGAAGGCGTTTGATTAGCCAACAAACATCCTCGCCATTACAAGCTAGATATTATTACATATAAAAGTTATCTTAAATTCTTTCTTAACCAAAATTTTTTTCTATTATCATTGCACCATTTTCTAAAACTGGAAAAGGACCCAAAGACATTCGAGATCAACACTGGCTCAAATCAAAACTAACAGTAAGCACTCTAGGATTACAGGCAGAACTTATTGAATGTTGGAGTAATTTTCTAATATGGGACATACTCATATTTGGTCTCCAATCAAAAGACATACAATTGTTTCCATACAACCCTCAGCATTTTTCTCGTCAATTCGATTTGATCCAAGTCTTTCTTACTTCTCGATTTTACAAGCTCATCCCTCGAAATGTTACTTATAATGAATTATCTCTTCGAGAGACTCTCTCCTAACTTACCCTCAAAGAAACTACTAATTATAACTCTTTCCCCTTTGAGTCGAATTTTTTAAGCACTTTTGAGTTTTACACATGGTGGGATCAATGAATTTCCTCAAGGCATTTTCCCTTAACTGTTATTACAACTCGACTAGAATCTCATCCTGAATTCCCTATGCAGGATAAGTCAAAGACTCCAAAAGGTAAATATGAGGATTACCTCAAAATTACTGCATTTGAAAATTACTATCAAGAGTGTTATGACCCTCTTCGACTAGAATCTACCTTTAGAAATGTAGTATACTCTTTAAGAGATAAGGTTCGACAAAATCAAGAAAAAAGAAAACGTGTAAACCCACTAGGTAGAACTCTTTTCGAGAGATTTTGTCTCATTAATTTACCAACTTTCCCTTATACTTCTTTCGGTGTTGCTAAACCATTAACACATCCCAAACGGGTTCGTGAACTTAGATCTCGTCATGAATTATTACACCAAAACCACCTAATAAATTCGTTGCTATATTCAAATTGTCCTATTATCTCTACCTCTACCTATCTGATTCGGCTTTACCCCATTGGCTTACCCACATTGACCATGTTACTGTTTTAAATAATATTCTCTATGGTGAGGAGTCTTCTTATTTTTTTGAGTTTATCAATTCTTTCATTCATTTCTTTCTTATGTTTCTTTGTAATATTCTTATTGTAGTCTCTTCCACCATCCAAATTACCAAACCTACATAAGAAACTTTTGAACCTATCACAACTCCTACATCTCCCAAAATCCAAAGAAAGAGGAAAACAAAAGGTCCCACACCTCTCTAGTATGTTCTAATCCTTTCTTTTACTAAACACATTCTCAATTCTTTATTTGCTCGATTTTACTTCATTGGTTCTTCCTAATCAATTCATATGTTATTCCAGAAAAAATCTAAATCGAAAATGACATCTTCGACCTCCACTCCACATCCATCTGTAAAGGTAACACTCACCTCTTCACAAGACAACTATAATCTTTAACTGCATCAACACTAAAAAACTTCATATAATCATATATCTACACCATTTACCACCACAACTCCTCTCATAGCACCCATCGAATCAGAATCTAACGATGAGGACAACATTCCGCTCACCCGTCAAATCCAAAAGAGAATCCAAGTTAAATATCATATAACTTCTTTACAACCATCAAAATCCTTCCTTAATACATAATTTGAGGCTTACCAACATTATCTTGATTTCTACTGAAAGAGACTTCAACCAATATTTGAAGCAATCTAGAATCTATAGTTGAAGTCTCCACCAATCCACCACGTTCCACTTCTCCACATAAGGTGCAACTTTGACTTCTTAACGTAAAATAGGAAATGTTTGTTGTACATAGCACTCCCGCTCTCGCCAAAAGTCAACTTGCTTTAATCGAGATTCAACTTGAATCAACTATCCCAGTTATCAATCCAAATCCCTTTGTTCATAAATTCCGTTTCATAAAAAAAATATTTTAATTTTTAACAATTTGTACACATGTCATTACAGAATCTCTTGAAATTGTTGCAGTTCCATCCACAATCAAACCAACTCCCCAAATTGTTGATCTTTCTTCAGTGGGTCCTTCCTCTAGAACTTACTCTGAAAGTCAAAGCATTTTTATGGATGAAATCGAAAGGGACCCATTCAACATCCTAGAACTCATGATAACACATGGGGAAGTTTTTGAGACTGCAGCTAGCTCGTCGTCCACTCCCTCATTAAGCTCTGATGTTATGAACTTGGTCAACGAATTTAGATCTTGCATTTATTCCTCGTCTCTTGAGACTATAATCGAGACGCCACACAAAAAACAACTTCAAGAGATTTTATAGAAAATTGAAGTCATCCCACTCGAGCAATTTTCTCAAAGTTTCAACGAAGAAGTCAACATTGTTACAAATTTATTCAATGAAAGTTGAGCTTTGAGGAAAAAACATCTAGCTCTAGATTCCAAGAATGTTGAAATCGAACTTTCTCATGCCATAAAAATCGAATTACTGAATTCTAACAAATCCAAATTTGAAGAACTGAAGAAAAATCAATTTGAGTATGTCAATCTACTAATAGAGGAACAAGACAAATTGTGCAGCACTCACACAAATAATGCTCGACATCCAACGTCAAATTGAGGCTTCTAAAACAAAGATTCTCGAACTTTCTCTTTCCAAATCAACCACTGAAGAAGAATTCTCTAATCTGCTAGCCACCTCCAAGGATTTATCCATTAGTCTTCATGATGACATGATCAAGCTAGCAGAGATCAAACATGATAGAGCTTTGATATCAAATGCGTGCAAAATTGTGCTTACCAAATTCAACAAACTTATATCAAAACACAGTTCTTAATTTTATTTTGTACCTCAATTTTCCTTGTATATATACAATAACTCTATTTTCTCAATTTATCTAGTGTTTACCTATGCTTGATGAGTTTCGTATGATTTTAAATATTTGTCATTGATCGAAAATTTTGTTTGATTATTATAACAATGAACAATAACATAAGCATTGTTAGATAATAATTTTGCAACCTCAAAAGAACCTTCCCAAATAGGTGACCATTTTCCATAAGATTTAGACTTTCAATTCATAGGAAATATCACTTTTCAAACTAAATCGCCTTCTTCAAAAAAATTTAATTTAATTATTTTATTATAAGACTTATCAATTTGTTTTTTCTAATGTAATATATTATCCAAAGCCATTATTCTAACTTCATTTAATTCAAGCAACTCGTCATACATTTTATCCAAATACTCTTGCATCGATAATTCATTTTGCCTTTAAATCTTTATTGATTCTATATTAATCTCGATCGGTAAAACAACATCATGTCCAAAAAATAACTTATATAGTGTAGTTTTAATAGAATCTTTTGGAGAAGTCATATACGCATATAATATTTGAGATAATGTTTCATGTCAATTTTTAGGTTGATTTCCAATTTGTTTCTTAATCAAATTAATTAAAACATTATTAATTGTCTCTATTTGTCCATTAGCTTGAGCAAAATAAAGCGTTGACACCAATAATTTAATATTTCTCGATTCCACATAACTATAAATTTTCTTACCAGTGAACATTGTACCTTGATATGTGGAAATTGACTCTAAGATTCCAAATCAATACACAATATGTTTTTCTATAAAATCTATTACATTTTTCTGCTCAACATTCCTTAAAGGAATTACTTCCACCCATTTAGTAAAATAATTAACTGCCATTATTATAAATTTATGACATTTTGGCGAATGAGAATATATATGTCCTATTAAATCAATTGCCCACCATTTAAAAGGCCATGATTTAACTATCGAATTTAATTTATTGACTGGCACATTTTGTATAGGTCCAAACTTTTGACACTCTTCACAGGATTTTGCATACTCAATACAATCTTTCAAGATCGAAGGCCAATAATAACCTCTTCGTTATAAAATCCACTTCATTTTTTTTCAATCGTATGTGACCCACATATTCCACTATGTACCTTGACCATAGCTATATAAGAATCATCCTTATCCAAACATTTGAGTAAAATTCCTTTCAATCCTCTTTTATATAATTCATTGTTTAATAAAACATAACTTTTGGCTCAATACATAGTTTTTATCAGTCAATTTATTGGGATTTTTCAGATATTCTATTATCGGATACCAATAATCATCACTTCTTAATGAATCTATTTGTAATACTCCAATTCTTTGAGTCAACTTTTCTTTAATCCAAAATAATTCATCAAATCCTTTATTTGACATTTTATACCTCGACATTATTTGAGCCAAATCGTTTGCTTTTTTATTAACTTCTTGAGGTACATGTTCGAATTGAATATTCTCAAAACTACTTATTAGTTTAAATACTTTATTAAATTTGAATTCAAACACTTATATTCCCTACTTACTTGTTTTATAGTTAACTGAGAATCCCCTCGAACTTGTTAGAAAAGTAGTTTTAAATCAAGAGGGGGGGTGAATTGATTTTTGAAAGTTTTTCGCAATACACAGATTATCTAATTCGAAAATTAAGATTACTTATCAATTCACAAATCACAAAGCAATCAAACAGTTTAAGTGCAGCAGTAGAAATTAAAGAGAGAAAGGTTAGGAAAGATTTCACCTGTAATTTTATACTCGGTTCACCCAATACCAGTGGCTACGTCCAGCACTCTAGCCAAATTCCAACTGGTTCCACTAGAATAGATGTTTTACAGACTCACCCTCTTACACCTATTCTAACTCTCCACCAAGAACCAAATTCCAGCTCTTGGAAACCTCTCGCAACCAAATTCCAACATGCAGAGAAACCAAGTGCCCAAATTCCAGGCACCACACACAAGAACCAAATTCCAGCTCTTGCTTTAACCTTTCCACCAAGAACCAAATTCCAGCTTCTTGGCAACTTTCTACAACAACTGCAGAAAACTTGTACCCAAATTCCAGGTACAACACAATACAAAGTAATGAAAAGCAATTGAAAAGAAGAGACTTAGAAAGCTCAAACCGGATTACTCTAATCCACAGTCAGTTTCTTCTTCAAAGAAATGCAAAGTGCCTCAAGAAAGATTTCAAAAGAAGTTCACAAAAACAGTTGTGTATCTTTCTTGAAAAATGCTAATAGTTGCTTGTATTGATTGCTTGAATTGTGTCAAAACCGATATGATAAAAGTTCCAAGCAATTCGTTTATAAAAGAGTATTTTCAAATCAGCTGCATTAATTAATCTGTTGAAAGTTTGTTTTAATCGTTGAAATAGCCGTTACAATCTGTTAAAAGTCCTTTCAACCCATTAATGCGTTCTTGATCTTTAACGTAAAATGTTTTAGTTGATACGACCACGTTTTTATCAGCTTAAAACGTTTTACAAACATTTTCTAAGTATAAAACAATCGATTGAATCACGTATTAATCGATTGATTTGTTTAAAAACCTCTTTATAAAACTTTCCAAGTTATTTTAGCTGATATAAAGTCGTTTCAATCGATTGAAAATCTGCACATATATTTTCAAGTCATTTTAATCGATTGAAAGTTCGTTTTAATCGATTGAAAAGATTTTCTAAGTTATTCTAATCGATTGAAATGTGTTTTAATCGATTGAAATAAGTCTGATCGGTCATAATTCAATTCTGATCGATCATAACCAACTTGATCGGTCATAATCTCATTCTGATCGATCATACTGACATCCAAAGTGATTTTAATCGATTGAAACGTGTTTTAATCGATTAAAATAATTCTAATCGCTCATATTTAAGATCTGATCGATTATATTGCATTCTGACCTATTATATTCGAATTCTAATCTATTATAAAGAGTTTTAATCGATTAAAAGAAGTTTGTATCGATTAAAATATTGTAAAAACACTTTTTAAAACATTCTAAGTGTTTTAAATTGATTCTTTCAAACCTTTATCAGCTTAATAACTTGTTTAAGAAAATTCTTTGCCAAAATGCTTTTGTTTTTGATTTGTTTAAAACTATTTTTGAGGCATTTTGCAAATTGAGTGAAGAAGCTTTATGCAATGGAAAAGGTAAAGTGGTTTTACCTAAGCTTTCGCTTAAGACACACTAAGTCTTCAGCTCCTTTGTTCTGAGTGACTTGTTTGATCGCTGCAGAGTTGACCCTTGACTTTATCTTTGACTTCATCAAATCAATGAGATCTTTGCTAGGATCACTTTCAGTCTCCCCTATTTGATGAAGACAAACACCATTTTGAAAAAAACAATCTCTCGCAAAATAAGTCACTTGATAATGCAGCTTAGGTGAGAAATATAAGAATGTAATAAAGTTTTGTTTCTCCCCTAAAACTTATTTCTCCCCTAAAACTTATTTCTCCCTAAACTGTTGCTCTTAAATTTATCTTAAAGTGATGCAACTATTTCTCCCCCTTTTGACTTCATCAAAAATAGGGAATAGAAGAGAAAGAATGAAATGTAAGGTTTCGAAAAATATGCTCAAGTTTTTGAAAATACAAAAGTGAATCAATATTTCACTCATGAAAAGAATCAATTAAAGTTGATTCAAACTTATCTCCATTAACACGCTTGTAATGAATACAATTAACACGTGTAAAGATAAGGGAATCACGCTTTAGTAGCATGTTTACGTAAACGACCATTAACTAAAGCCTTTAATCTTTCTTCCCGTAATAAAAATCGATTAAAAACAGAAGCATAATCTGTTAAAATGTTCTTGGTAAATGATTTTAATCGATTGAAAGAAAAGTTTAATCGATTAAAACATTTAAGATTTTGAAAACATGAAACTTTAGTAAAAATAATCGATTATTTCGATTTTAAATCGATTAAAACATGTTGAATAAGTTCATTTAATCGATTAACAAGATGTTGTATTGATTAAAACAATCAGCTTTGAAAATGAAGTAATGTTTAATGCATATTTTGTAAAACTGATCATTTAGAAGGATGTTTTAACAATACTAACAGACTATATTGATTAAATCTTAGCTAATAGATCTATCGAATAAAATCTTATTTAGCTAAAGCTCTCGTGGATCTATTTAAATTCTATTTACGCCAGTCTGATCTAGATTAGATCCTAACCCATATTTAACCAAAGATTAAGGCAAATGTTTCGGTATAACACCAGCTAATATCACATCCATGCAAACAATATAAAGATAGAAATAAGCGTAAGATAAAGATGATGAGGGGAACTAGTCATCCCAATTTCCCGATTGAACCGCTTATCCACCAACTTGGTGATCATTCATTTGATTCCCACCAATATCAAAAGATAATAGGCTTTCCTTTTTGCTGGAACTAATTTTGCTCTATCAACTATTTGAGTCAACAACTCGCCGTCACTCCCGTATCGCAATGCATACGTAAACTTTTCCCGAAAAGAAATCTTTTAGCAGCTTTATCGTTATTATTGATCGCATTATACCCATGGTTGACACCACACTCGGAATTTCTACTACACATCGTAGGCATAATCATGTACTCGACCAAATCCCACACAGTAATGCATGATACCATAAATTGCATGAATCACAGTGTTAATGATGTACTCGAGATAGGAATTTTCTTTCATAATAGCCAACCCATTTTGAACCCTGCAGTTGTCATTATCCAAGCAAATAACCGCATTCTTATTAATGTAGTATGATGGGTGTTATTCTCACTTATAGTGAACCAGTCATCATTATCTTTTGAGGAATGTTATTCTGGTAGAGTGGGCAATGATTAGTAATGAGGACAGGTGATGACAATCAATCCGAATTCTAAAACAATATAAAATTTATCCCCGTATCGACCATAAAACATACATTCCCTGTACTCACGCTATTCAATTCTTGAATTGTCAGTCCCAGCATTGGTTTCTTACAGTTGTCACCTCGTGACATTGATGATTAAAGCAAATTATCGTGGTTGCACAGCTTCAATGAATTTCACCAAGAGTTTTGAACCAATGCATGCTCAAAATTATTTCAAATATATTGCAATGTAATATCAAGAAATTTAATGAAAACATGTGTTTATTGGATTTCCTAGTAATCAATAACTTATTACCGTAAACAATTATTAAAAAATCTTTGATAAACTATGTTTTCAATCCTAACAGCTTTGACCTTTTTGTAACTAGTGTCTATAAGAAAAGTTACAGTCCATTCTTTGATAATTCCTTTGAATTTCAATGTATTACCACGCAAGCATTCCATGTAAAGTATTAAGAGAAATGTAAACATCTATAGCTTGAATCATGTTTATGTTGTTGTCAAAATAAAAGACACTTCCATTCATGAATAACAGTAATAGTTTTCCCACATTATGTCACCGGTCGAAGTTCCCAATTCAAAGATTTGTTCAGCCTTCGCTTTCTAATTTAAAAATTTGTGCCATTGAAAGAAAATTGAATATGGATACGCTTTCAAACAGATCGCTCGAACCAGATCATGATTTTGATCATGTTTACAGCAGAGAATTGAGAGGAGATTTTGAAAATATGAAAACAGAAGAAAGATGATAAGTTGAGAAATGATAAGTTCGTAACCTGGTTTGATGAAGAAACGGATTTCAAGTTTTTGAAATTCAAAGAGACATTTAAACACATTATCCAGATTCTGGATTATCATAAAGACCTGGGTTTTTTAATCGAATTGGCCTATCAAACTTTAATTAGATGTCATGAATCATGTTTTCGAACCTAATTAATTGATTAATCAACTCATTATCTATTAATTTGATTCTTGACATTTGGGTTGAAAACATCTACAGTGAATTAATCGATTGTTTTATGAAAGAATCGATTTGTATGGTACAGTAATGTAATAAAAAATATCACCAAGTATTTAAATCGATTAAAACGTAAATGAATCGATTAATTTTGATCCTAAGTGTTTTTAGTTGATATACGCTTATTATAATCGATTAAAACATTTATACCAAAATCCTCGAGATCAGCTCAATCGATTATTTCGATATTTTAATCGATTAAAATGGTACTGACAGATCTTCTGTAAGTTATTTTAATCGATTAATATTGTTATATATCAATTAAAACAATTAGTTTAAATACTCGTAACCTGATTTCGCAGCTTCTGATCTTCAAGGGATTCCCGGACTTGTTCCTGCAAAACAAATTAAGAATTGTTCTCGGTACCCTTTATAATTATTGGGTCCTGATCATGTTATTTGAAAAGAATTAATCTTTGGAACCCATTTCATTCTCCCTTTAGGAATAGCATACTTTTTAATTCTCGCAGTATTTTACCGAATGCCCTTTCTTCATGCAAGTAAAAACATTTGATTGTAGAGTATGAATTCCTATTTATTTTTGTTTTACTCGGATCTAGATTTAAATCCTATTCCAGATTTGTCAAAAATTAATTTTTGAGATCCAAGTAATACATCTAGATTGGCTTGCCCCTCGAGTGAACTTTGAAACAGTTTGAGATAAGAATTCAATTTTCTTTTGCAATTCGTAACGCTTTTGCATGGTTTATTGCATTTACAATCAGAGTTATCATGAATCAGCTTTCAAGAATTCATTATCAGTTTCATTTTCACTAATCTGCTTTTTCCGGAGAATCAACCTTGTTAACTAGCCAGCTTATTTAATCCTTTTAGCCTATTATTTTCTTTTTGAAGTTTCTTAGCCTCCTCATGCATTTCATTAAATGCTTCTTGTAATGCATCATAGTTAACTATATTTGAAGAGGAGCTAGAACTTACCTGGCTGGTTTGTGGATTTTGACTCGCCATTAAGCAAAGATTGGCTTCTTCATTTTCGTAGTTATCTCGTTGATGACGTATCATTATCATCCCAGGCTATGTAGGCTCTTCTTTTTGATTTTTCCTCTTTCTTTTCACTTTGTTTATTTCTTTCTGGACATTCCATTTTAACATGGCCCTGTTTGCCACAACCATAACATTTAAAGTTAGAAGAATCAGCTTCTTTTCTCATACCTTTTGTGTCTTTCCTTGTCTTGGATCTTTTTCTTGAGGAATTTGTTGAATTTCCTAACAAGCAGTCCAAGGTTCTCATTATCTTCTTCTCGATTCTTGATTTTCTTCAACTTTAAGTGCAATGCTTCTGTTCTTCTTCTCGTAGACTTCTTGCTCATTGAATCTTGTGATTTCCATTTCATGTTCTCTCGAGTTTTCCAAACAATGGAGGTCGTTGTCATGGTGGACAGATCTTTTGATTCTCGATATTGCAGTTGACTTTTGGCCGCCGGACCCGTCAAGACATTTCAACACTTTAATATTTAATTCTTCCTTATCAAAGGTCTTACCTAGGCCCATTAAATGGTTGATGATGTGCGTGAAGCGTTTCGCACATCTCGCGATGCTTTCACCATTCTCGCATTTTAAACAGACTTCATACTCTCTTATCAAAGTGTGTTTTCTCGCTCTTTTAACATCTCAAGTCCCTTCATGAGTGACCTCAAGAACATCCCACATCTCCTTGGCGTAATTGCACCGGGACACCCTCGAAAAATTCATCCATGTTAAGAGCGTAAGTAATTATATTTTTTGCATTACAGCTCACTTTGAACTTTCTTCTTTTCTTCTTCATTCAAGCTTGACCATCCTTTATCTCGTAATTAAAGGACCATTAGTAATAACATCCCAAGCATTTCGTCAATGGATTCAATGAAGATTTTCATCCTAATTTTCCAATATAGGATAATCTGCTCCACGTCAACAGTGGAGGTCTATCAATAGCATGCCCCTCGTAAAACCAGACTGTTTCACCATGGATCAAGTAGACTTGAATAACTTTCAAGCACCTTGCTCGATGCCAATTGTTAGAAAAGTAGTTTTAAATCAAGAGGGGGGTGAATTGATTTTTGAAAGTTTTTCGCAATACACGCATTATCTAATTCGAAAATTAAGATTACTTATCAATTCACAAATCACAAAGCAATCAAACGCTTTAAGTGCAGCAGCAGTAAATTAAAGAGAGAAAGGTTAGGAAAGATTTCACCTGTAATTTTATACTCGGTTCACCCAATACCAGGGCTACGTCCGCACTCTAGCCAAATTCCACTGGGTTCCACTAGAATAGATGTTTTACAGACTCACCCTCTTACACCTATTCTAACTCTCCACCAAGAACCAAATTCCAGCTCTTGGAAACCTCTCGCAACCAAATTCCACCAAGTAGAGAAACCAAGGCCCAAATTCCAGTGCACCACACACAAGAACCAAATTCCAGCTCTTGCTTTAACCTTTCCACCAAGAACCAAATTCCAGCTTCTTGGCAACTTTCTACAACAACTGCAGTAAAACTTGTACCCAAATTCCAGTGTACAACACAATACAAAGTAATGAAAAGCAATTGAAAAGAAGAGACTTAGAAAGCTCAAACCGGATTACTCTAATCCACAGTCAGCTTCTTCTTCAAAGAAATGCAAAGTGCCTCAAGAAAGATTTCAAAAGAAGTTCACAAAAACAACTTGTGTATCTTTCTTGAAAAATGCTAATAGTTGCTTGTATTGATTGCTTGAATTGTGTCAAAACCGATATGATAAAAGTTCCAAGCAATTCTGCTTTATAAAAGAGTATTTTCAAATCTGCCGCATTAATTAATCTGTTGAAAGTTTGTTTTAATCAGTTGAAATAGCCGCTACAATCTGTTAAAAGTCCTTTCAACCCATTAATGCGTTCTTGATCTTTAACATAAAATGTTTTAGTTGATACGACCAACGCTTTTATCAGCTTAAAACGCTTTACAAACATTTTCTAAGTATAAAACAATCGATTGAATCAACGTATTAATCGATTGATTTGTTTAAAAACCTCTTTATAAAACTTTCCAAGTTATTTTAGCTGATATAAAGTCGCTTTCAATCGATTGAAAATCTGCACATATATTTTCAAGTCATTTTAATCGATTGAAAGTTCGTTTTAATCGATTGAAAAGATTTTCTAAGTTATTCTAATCGATTGAAATGCGTTTAATCGATTGAAATAAGTCTGATCGGTCATAATTCAATTCTGATCGATCATAACCAACTCTGATCGGTCATAATATCATTCTGATCGATCATACTCGACATCCAAAGTGATTTTAATCGATTGAAACGTGTTTTAATCGATTAAAATAATTCTAATCGCTCATATTTAAGATCTGATCGATTATATTGCATTCTGACCTATTATATTCGAATTCTAATCTAGTCATAAAGAGTTTTAATCGATTAAAAGAAGTTTGTATCGATTAAAATATTGTAAAAACACTTTTTAAAACATTCTAAGTGTTTTAAATTGATTCTTTCAAACCTTTATCAGCTTAATAACTTGTTTAAGAAAATTCTTTGCCAAAATGCTTTTGTTTTTGATTTGTTTAAAACTATTTTTGAGGCATTTTGCAAATTGAGTGAAGAAGCTTTATGCAGTGGAAAAGGTAAAGTGGTTTTACCTAAGCTTTCGTTAAGACACACTAAGTCTTCAGCTCCTTTGTTCTCGAGTGACTTGTTTGACTGCTGCAGAGTTGACCCTTGACTTTATCTTTGACTTCATCAAATCAATGAGATCTTTGCTAGGATCACTTTCAGAACTACCACATTTCTCGCTTGAAAATCAATCAACGTTTCTAATCCCAATATCAATGTTTCATATTCGGCTTCATTATTTGAACAGGTTGGTTTAATTTCAAACAATAATTTAGTAGAATCATTAATTGGGGAAATGATTACAACACCTACTCCAGACCCATTCGTGGTACTAGAACCATCAAATTATAGAACCCATCTATCACTTTCCAATAAACATATGTTGAATTATTGGCAAACGTACCAAAATTATCAATTGCAGTATAGTATTTCAATTAAATAAAAGTCGATCCCACGAGGAATAGTTTCAATAGAAATTCTCAATTATATGCTTACTAAGTATATTAAAACAGAATGGGTTTTGCATAAAGAGTTGAATTGAAATTAAATGACAAAGAACTATAAATTGTTGAGAAAATATCAATTAAAGGCACTTAGGATTGGTTTCCTTACTTATCCCTCTTTTATAATGACTATGTCAATTAAGAACGTCAATTAACCTAAAAATGTTGATGTCACCTACTCAAATCATCCATTTTGATTCCTCACACATGAAATTCATAAGAAAACCTAATAAATGTTTATTCCTCACACAATTAAAAGATTTCCCAACATTAGATTTAGGGTGTTTAAGCAATTAATACATTCATTCCATTCCTGGCAATTAACGTAACAAATATTCTTACCGTGATCTAGGATTCAAGATATATTTTCCAATCATACCTCAAACAATCAAGAATAAATCATTCCAAAGCATAAAGGATAAGAATAACAACATCAAAGCATAGATTAATATCTCAAAATATCACCATGATACAAAAGAGTTCAAAGGAAGTGCACCGAATCCTAAGAGAATGAAGTTAGTCACTCATGTTGGCCATTACAATGCTCAAATTGTGGAAGAAGTGAAGAATTGATGAAGATTGGACGAAACCCTAGCAGTAGTCGCGCCTCTTCTCCTCCAAAACTGTTTCCTTTTCTCAAAACACCTCTTCTCTTTTTATTGGAAAATTTTGGGCTTTTGGGGCTTCGCGTCTTTCGCTTGAGCGAGAACTTTCGCTCAAGCGAAGTAGCCTATTTTTGCTCAAGCGACAAAACGCTCGCTTGAGCGAATGAACTCCAGAGAAGAATAACTAACATTCGCTCAAGCGAATTTTCCTGTGCTTGAGTGACTGACTTCTAGAGAAGAATAACTGATATTCGCTTGAGAGAAACTTGGCTCACTTGAGCGAGTGAATTCCAGAGAAGAATAACTAACATTCACTCAAGTGAGAATCCATCCCGCTTGAGCGACTTCCATGCTGAAAATCTTCTTCCTTCTTCCAGTTTTACTCCAATTCTTCTATCAATCATACTCCTTACTCTTGTATTAATGTATTCTTGAATTCATCCTATATTGGGAGAAAAATAGATTAAAATTAGCATCAGTTAAGTGGTTTCATAACAATTCAAGGTATAATTATATCAATTTTTTATCACTTAACAACATATCTCTTCAACTTGCACATGTGCATGATCTGCCAAAAATTCAACAACAACTTGTCCTTTAATTGATTTTACAGATTCAAACTATAATGAGAACTTTGTTAACATCAACATCCATTTACCCACTCAATTATGTAAAATAGGCTTTGTCACTAACAACTTTAATTTATTATTTCTCGAAAAAATGATTACATCATAAGGTTTAAGATAATGTTTCAATTCACAACATGCGTAATACAGACTCAACATAAACTTCTCAATTGAACTATACCAGGTTTCAACGTCGATCAACATTCGACTCAAATAATATATTGCACATTCTTCTCCACTCAAGTCTTCTTGAGCCAATAAACTTGCACTAGTATCCTCCGACACTGAGATATATAACTTCAATACCTTACTTCGATCAATCGGAATCAACACAGGTGGATTACTCAATATTTTCTTTATATCATCAAAAGCTTTCTGATGCTCACTAGTCCACTTGAATTTGTTGAAACATACAAGGACTTGTTGTTGAACTTACATGGACATGAAGCTTGTTGATTTTGATGATGATTCAAGAACAAAGAACTTAGAGAGTTGAAGACTTGTATTCATGTGTAATAACTCTGTTTTGATGAGTTTGAGTCTGTAATATTAGAGTCTAAGATAGCCGGTACATAGTCTACTCTTTAAAAGCTCTAAAAACTCATTTTTATCAAAAACATACTGGAATAATCGATTAAATGGTAGGATAATTGATTATTACAGCAAGAAAACCTTTTTCAGTAAATGCTCTTTGGTTTAATCGATTATCAGGTACAGTTAATCGATTATCTGGTACAGTTAATCGATTAAACTGGGTTGTTTTATTTCTATTGATTTTGGCTCTGTAATAATCAATTAACACTTGAGATAATCGATTATTACAGTCAGATATGCATTTTGAACTTCAAATTAAACCTATTTTTGAAGACCCTATTCCCAATACACCAAGTTTCGAAAATCTCCAATTCCCAAACCCTAATTCATCTACTTAAGGTTCTCTATGGCTCTCAGAAAAAGAACAATCTTTTCAAACAAAAGTTAAGAGTTGTGATTGCCAGAGAACTATTTGTTGGAGGAAAAAGGGGCTTTTGGAACCTGGTGTGGGCTAGAAGCGATAAGAATCACTAAGAGGAGTTCTTAGTGGATTGTGTGTTGTGTCGTCTCTAGGGAAAGTTGTTCTTCATATCTTGTGGGACTAGGTTTTTTCGTTATTTTATCTTTTTCATTTGTAATTTGATTGTATAACTTTGATTATAGTGATAGTGTTAATCCTTTGTTTGAGTGATTAGCAACTGGACGTAGGGTCTTTTGATCCGAACCAGTATAAATCTTCTATGTAAGACTCTATCCTTATCTTATTTACGTTTACACAGTATTTTAATCGGTAAAATTTGGAAAAAAAATTTAAAACCTAATTTTTGTTAAGAAACCAATTCAGCCCCCTCTTGGTTTTTGTCCGACCACGCAAACATTCCGCTGCGCGATTCTAACAAGTGGTATCAGAGCTTGCTTTGATAGTCATTCAAACTTTTCAAAAATGGCCGGACAAAATCAAACTTTTGCCGAAGGTGCGTCTATAAACAGACCCCCATTTTTTGCGGGTCAAAATTATCCTTTCTGGAAAGTTAGAATGCAAATCTTTTTAGAGTCTGTTGATAGAGGCGGTTGGGACGCTATTTTAACGGCCCCTATATTCCTAACGTTACTGAAAATGGTGTAGACATTCCTAAACCATTTTCTAGATGGACAACAGAGGAAAATAGAAAAGCTCAATTTGACGTTAGGGCTAGAAATATTATTTCATTTGTTTTAACCCTTAACGAGTTTTACAAGATCTCCATGTGTAAAAGTGCTCAAGAGATGTGGAGAATGCTAAGAGTGACCCACGAAGGTACCGATGACGTTAAGAGAGCACGAAAAAATTCTTTAATCCAAGAATATGAGATGTTCCGGATGCAACAAGGCGAAACGATATTTGACATTCAAAAGCATTTCACACACATTGTGAATCATCTCACCGGTTTAGGTAAAATTTTTGACGTTGATGAATTAAATGTGAAAATATTGAAATCTTTGGATAGGAAATGGCAACCTAAGGTGACGGCCATATCGGAGTCACAAAACCTTGCCACAATGTCTATGGCGGCGCTCTTTGGAAAGTTGAGAGAGCATGAACTAGAGCTAGGAAGGCTAAATGATGAGGAAGGTCAATATCAAAAGAAGAACTTAGCCTTCAAAACTGAAATCTCCAAAGGTAAGAATAAAAAAGAAGAAGAAGACTCGGAGAATGAAGAAGAAGAATTGAGTCTTATGATTAAGAAATTCACCAAATTCATGAAAGCTAAAGGAAGACATCCATTCAAAGGTAAAGGAAAGGTAAAAGAAAATTCTTCTGTAAATATCAAATGTTATGGTTGTGGTGAAACAGGACATGTGAAGATCGAATGTCCAAACAAGAAAAATAAAGAAAACAAAGGCAAAAAGTTCTTCAAGAAGAAAGCCTACATCGGTTGGAACAATAGTGATTCAAGTTCGGAATCAAGTAACTCAGAAATTGAAGCCAATATTTGCTTAATAGCAAATGACAACATATCTTTCGATTTTGAGGTAAGTGATTCCGACTCATCTTCAAGTGATGATGAAAATAACCTTGAAGAACTGCAAAATGCATATAATGAATTGTTTCGTGCCTTTAAGGACTTGAAAAATGAATATAAAGCTGTGAAAAAGGGTTTAAGTAGATCCGAAAAGGAGATTGAGTCATTAAAAACGAAAATTGCATGTTTAGAGGAAAAGGAAACCTTAGAAACGAAATTGTATGCTTAGATGAGAATGATGATAAGAATATAGTATGTGCATCTTGTAAGGAGTATGAGTATGACATAGATATACTTAATCATTTGCTTGATAAAGCCGAAAAGGAATTGAGTAATAATAATAAGGATAAAGTTGTTATAACTCAAGATAATGTAAACTATCAAGTTTCTATGAAAAAGCCTAAAACTAAAAAGAGAAGAGTATGGGTGGAAAAAGGAACTAAATTATCTATTGTTAGAAATGCATCATTTTCAAAAGCTACATCTAAAGCATGTTTTTATTGTATGAAACATGGTCATACTTCAAATAGATGTAAAATAAAACATTTTGGTGTTCCTAAAGGAAAATACATTTGGGTTCCTATTGTTAAATAATTTGTTTATCTCTAACCCCAAGGACCCAAAAGTTATGGGAACCTAAGTTTACTATGTTATTGTTTTGTAGGAAACTTCCAAATCAAAGAAGTCTATGTGGTATCTTGATAGCGGATGCTCAAAGCATATGACCGGTGATAAATCAAAATTTGTGAGTTTCAAAGCTAAAGAACAAGGATATGTAACTTATGGGGACAACAACAAAGGAAAGATTCTTGGAATTGGAAATATAGGTGGTGCAAACACTTTGGAGATTAAGGATGTGCTTCTTGTTGAAGGGCTAAAGTATAATCTCCTTAGCATAAGTCGACTATGTGACAAAGGATTTAAGGTAATCTTTGAAAGTAAATTTTGCACCATACATTTGATAGATTCCGAAAATGTAGCATTGAAAGGCATTAGGCATAATAACATATACTTGATTGATTTGGATTGTATACATGATACTAGTATAACATGCTTAGTTGCTAAGGAAGAGAACCCATGGTTATGGCATAAGAGAGCAGCTCATATAAATATGCATCATTTAAACAAGTTGATATCAAAAGACTTAGTTGTTGGTTTTCCTACGTTAAAGTTTGAAAAAGATAGATTATGTGATGCATGTCAAAAAGGTAAACAAGTAAAATCATCATTTAAATCAAAGAGTGTTATTTCCACTTCAAAACCCTTAGAATTATTACATTTAGACTTATTTGGTCCTTCTAGGATAAAAAGCTTTGGTGGAAATTATTATGGTCTTGTGATTGTTGATGACTTTACTAGATATACTTGGACATTTTTCTTAACAATGAAAAGTGAAGCTTTTAAGGTCTTTAGGAAGTTTGCAAAGCAAATTCAAAATGAAAAAGACTTAAGAATTAAAGTTTTAAGAAGTGACCACGGTGGTGAGTTTCAAAATGAAAAGTTTGAAAATTATTGTGAGGAAAATGGAATATTGCATAATTTTTCTGCTCCTAGGACTCCCCAACAAAATGGTGTAGTTGAAAGGAAAAATAGGTCACTAGAGGAACTTACTAGAATAATGTTAAATGAATCAAATGTTCCTAAATATTTTTGGGCTGATGCGGTAAGTACTGCATGTTATGTTTTGAATAGAATGCTTGTCGCCGCCATCAAAATGAGGCGGTCGGAGCGACGTGATGGTTCCGACTTTCCATTTTTCGCGTTTTTATTGGTGTGGTTACAACGCCTTTAGGTTGTCCGATAACCGGGTTGAACCTAGAGGCGAGGTTTTCGAAAGGGTGCTCTTGGGTTGTCCGATAACCGGGCTAACCCAAGAGCTAATAATTTTTTTTTGAAGGGTTCATCTGGAGTCGCCACCGATGTTTTTACCGGAAACATCAGAAAAGGGATAAAAAAGTGTTGGTTTTCGAAAAACCAATTTTGGTCGTTAGAACCAGAGTTGGGTAAGGGAGTTAGTTACGTGTAAAGGAAGTGTTAGTTCCTTTACGACGCCCCTTTCGGGTTCCCTATGATAGGCCAACTAGTTAAAATAATAAAACCGGTGAAAATACACTTTTACCCTTTTATTTGCGGAATTTTAAACTATGACTACATGGCCCTAATGTCTATCGTGTAATTTAAAATAAGGCAGTAAAAGATAGAGAGAGAAAGTATAAACCTCTGAAGCAAGCTTTTCTATTAATTCTTTCTGAAAATAGGGTGCTTTGCGGCAGCCCTTCACTCTACACAGCGTCGAAAACCTCTCGAAACGCTAAAAAACACTCTTAGAAACGCTCAAAAACTCCGGAAATGCTTCGGAGGGATTCTAGAGAGAGAATCTAGTGATGTGACTAGAGAGAGAGTGAGAGAACCGTGGGAAATGAGGGGAATGGAGCCCCTATTTATAGGGATTCGTGTCTGTCAGGTCGAGACGGGCCTTCTCATCTGACAAGGTCGAGACAGCCGTCTCGCCAAACGAGACGGCCGTCTCGCCACTTGTGCAAGGCGAGACGGCGGTCTCGACCCTCAAAGGCGAAAATCCTTATTTTTGTGCTAAAAATCCCTCTTATCCTAGTATGGGGCCTAATAGTCTCTCCTAGTGGCTTCTTAGGCTTCATCCATCTTCAAAAAGGAGGTCTTCTGGTCTTTATTATGAGGTCGGGCAAGATTTGGGGTCTACAGCTGCCCCCCCTTTACCCGACTGGTCGACTGTTGGCCTGTTGTACCAAGGAGGTTGACAGGAGGGTAAAGTAGTTGACCCTCTTGCCCGGTTGGTCCTTCAGATGCTCCGTCTTTGTGGCGGTTGATCTTCTGGCGAACAAGTGTGTTGTGCAGCTCCGGGATGCTCCTTCTTGCGGTAGCCGATCCTTTGGGCTGATGAGTACGAACCCTCATCTGGTTTGACGAGTATGAACCCTCGCCCGGTGAGCCCCCTTTTGTAAGGCCCGATGAGTATACACCCTCATCTGGTGTTTGACGAGTATGAACCCCCGTCTGGTAAGCCCCCTTTTGTAAGGCCCGATGAGTATGCACCCCCATCTGGTGTTTGTTCCTCCGGATGCTCCTTCTTGCGGTAGCTGACCCTTTGGCTGTGGTGGCGGCTTACTGCTCTAGCTCATGCGCCGTTTGTTTGAGATGTGTTCTCTCGTCTTCTGGGATTTGTCCGGTCTGTGCCAGGGATTTTGTAGGTGTTCATCCAGCTTGTTGACTGCTGGGGATTCTTTGCTTTTGTTGTTCGACTTGGTTGTCAAATTCTGTTGGTCAAGGTGATGGCTTGTCTTAATCCTGCCTTTTTCTCACGGTTTTATCTCTTTTTTCTCGCGATTTAGGATTTTGGCTTTTTTTCTTGAGCGTACGTCTTTTTACTCTTTAGCTTTCTTTTTTTTGGTTACGCTAACTTTTGAAAAAGGATGGCAACGAATGCATGAAATAAAAAAATTTATTCATAAGGGAAAATTTTATTACAGCCATTTTTTCAAGAACTATCCCTAAGGGCTATCTTTTGGAGACGATCCGTGATAGGGGAATTGCTGGTACATATGTTCCCGGAATTCTGCTTGCTCCCGGGCTTCGTCGCGGTATTCTTGCTGGAATGTTGTCCAGTCTTGTCGCATTCCCTGCTGATGCTGGTACATCGTTTCCAGCCGGGTGTCAAAGGCTTCCTGCCTTAGGGACAGTTGCTCCTGCAGCACAGACATTTGATCGAATTACTGGCGCAGATTGTAGATGTTGCGGTTTACGCCAGCAAAGTCGTCTGTGTATTGTGGTGGTTGTTGGTGCTGATGTGGCTGCTGGAAGTCAGGAGGTGTTGGGAGATCGTGCATCGCCACGATGTCCTGGAGGTCCAACGCGAAATCCAGCGAGGGATGAAGGACCAACTGAGTCCCGCGGCGTATCAACATCCCCATGCTGACCAGAATCGACCCGTTGATGGATTCGGGTCGTAGGCTGGAGGCTAGCTCTTCCCAGCCAGTGCACCCCCATTTCTCTGCCAGGGGAGTGATAAGAGGAGCCATGAGGACGGCTCCCACTGGTCTGCTCCCGAAGTCCTTAAGGGCCCTCAGGAAGAAGTAGCCAGAGTTACAGCGTCGCCTCTGGCTCATGCAGTAAAGTACAAAGAGGTCTCGGAGGGTTACCTTACCCTGGCTCTCCTTCCTCCCGTGGACAGTCCCAGCCAGCAGCTTGTGGCAAATGCGGAGGGCTGGGGGGAGTGCCGACCCCTTCATCAGCGTGGGCAGCGTGGGCGACCTGGTGAGCTCTTCCCACATTTCGCCGGTGGTGAGGTTGGTGGGGCGGCTGCTGATGGCCTCCCGATACTCCCGAGTTAGCACATCCTCAGGTCGGACGAACCCAATGCTCACATTGAATTCGTCGAGGGTGGTAGTCTGGTACGTCCCACCCATGAAGTAGTTTACCATCTTGGTTGGTGGCAGGCCCGGGACCATGGAGGGAGCCTCGGTGTAGGAGATGGAGGCCAGGAACTCCAGTACCGCTTGAGGGTACACGTAGGTAGGTGGAGACTGCAGCAGGAAGCCCCACCCAATGCTATCTATGTGGGCCCGGACATCGTCCTCCCACCCAAACTCGGCGAGGATGCCGAAGTCAAGCCTGAGCATGGGGTGCCACGTATAACCCCGGATGTGCTCAAGACGGGCTAGGTGTTGCGCCGAGAGCTGAGTAGGATCTTGGGGGGCTGGTGCCGAGGAACTTCTAGCGCCGACAGTGCCTCTTCTCTTTCTAGATTGGCTTCCACGGAACATCTTTAGCCAGAAAGTGCTCGGAAGTGAGATATCAGAGAGTTGGAGGTTCTGGGGTGTAGAGGAGTTGTGAGGGATCCTCCACACGCCTCCCCTTTATATAGGAAAAAAATCAAATTCGGGACCGCCGTTTGGGAAGTCGAGACGGCGGTCTCGATTTTTTGAAAGTCGAGACGGCCGTCTGGGTCCTCGAGATGGCGGTCTCGTTGGTTGAGACGGCGGTCTCGAATTTTTGAAGATCGAGACGGCGGTCTGGGAAACCCGGACGACCGTCTCGATTAAAAGTTTTTTTTTTTTGAATTAGAAAGTGAAAGTGATCCTAGCAAAGATCTCATTGATTTGATGAAGTCAAAGATAAAGTCAAGGGTCAACTCTGCAGCTGTCAAACAAGTCACTCGAACAAAGGAGTCGAAGACTTAGTGTGTCTTAACGAAAGCTTAGGTAAAACCACTTTACCTTTTCCACTCGCATAAAGCTTCTTCACTCAATTTGCAAAATGCCTCAAAAATAGTTTTAAACAAATCAAACAAAAGCATTTTGACAAAGAACTTTCTTAACAATGTTTTTAACTGATATAGTTTTGAAAGAAACAATTAAAAACACTTAGAATGTTTTAAAAAGTGTTTTTACAGTATTTTAATTGATACAAAAACCTTTTAATCGATTAAAACTCTTTATGACCGATTAGAATTCGAATATAATAGGTCGAATGCAATATAATCGATCAGATCTTAAATATGAGCGATCGAATTATTTTAATCGATTAAAACACGTTTCAATCGATTAAAATCACTTTGATGTCAGGATGATCGATCGAATGAGATTATGACCGATCATAGTTGGTTATGATCGATCGAATTGAATTATGACCGATCAGACTTATTTCAATCGATTAAAACGTATTTCAATCGATTAAAATAACTTAGAAAATCTTTTCAATCGATTAAAACGAACTTTCAATCGATTAAAATGACTTGAAAATATATGTGCAGATTTTCAATCGATTGAAACGACTTTATATCAGCTTAAAATAACTTGGAAAGTTTTATAAGAAGGTTTTTAAACAAATCAATCGATTAATACGCGATTCAATCGATTGTTTTATACTTAGAAAATGTTTGTAAAACGTTTTAACCGATATAAACATGGTTGTATCAACTAAAACATTTTCTCGTTAAAGATCAAGAATGCATTAATGGGTTGAAAGGACTTTTAACAGATTATAACGGCTATTTCAACAGATTAAAACAAACTTTCAACAGATTAATTAATGCAACAGATTTGAAAATACTCTTTTATAAACAGATTTGCTTGAAACTTTGAGATAGAGATCACATATCAGCTTTTACACAATTCAAGCAATCAATACAAGCAACTATTAGCATTTTTCAAGAAAGATACACAACTCGTTTTTGTGAACTTCTTTTGAAATCTTTCTTGAGGCACTTTGCATTTCTTTGAAGAAGAAACTGATCGTGGATTGGTGTAATCCGGTTTGAGCTTTCTTTGTTTCTTCTTTTAAATTTCTATTCATTCATTTGTACTGTTTTGTACCTGGAATTTGGGTACAAGTTTTCTCGCAACTGTTGTAGAAAGTTGCCAAGAACTCGGAATTTGGTTCTTGGTGGAAAGGTTAAAGCAAGAGCTGGAATTTGGTTCTTGTGTGTGGTGCCTGGAATTTGGGCACTCGGGTTCTCTCGTGGCCGGAATTTGGTTGCAGAGGTTTCCAAGAGCCGGAATTTGGTTCTTGGTGGAGAGTTAGAATAGGTGTAAGAGGGTGAGTCTCAGAAACATCTATTCTAGTGGAACCCACTGAATTTGGCCGGAGTCCGGACGTAGCCCTGGTATTGGGTGAACCAAGTATAAAATTACCTAGTGAAATCTTTCCTAACCTTTCTCTCTTTAATTTCAAGTTGCTGCGCTTATATTGTTTGATTGCTTGGTAATTCAAAAAGATTTTTAGAAACTTAATTTTCGAATTAGATAATCTCGAGATTTGCGAAAAACTTTCAAAAATCAATTCACCCCCTCTTGATTTAAAACTACTTTTCTAACAATTGGCATCGTAGCGAGGTGCTTGAAAGTTAATCAAGTTACTTCGATCCATGGCATTTTCTCGAGGGAGCGTGCATTGATAGACCTCCACTCGTTGAGTGGAACAGATTACCTATATTGGAAAATAAGGATGAAAATCTTCATTGAATCTGTTAGTATAAATGCTTGGAATGTTATTGAACAGAAATTGATATTGCTAACGTAATTCAAGATGATTGTATTGCCAAGAATATCATCTTATCTCGCCCTTAACAAAGATGATCTTTTCGAGATTGCACATTGCCAAACAACTGCACAAATGTGGAAGATCCTTGAAAAGACCTATGAAGAAGCACCGTAAATATGCTTGATGGTCAACTTGGAATCACCAAAAACCAGTGTAAGTTCTGAATCTATAAACTATAGCTCATTACAAGATGCTTTCTTTGAAATACATGAAGTAGCAAAGAAATTAGAAACTAAAAACGTAAAATTGAAAAGCATGAATAGGCTATTAGAAAACAAGATCATTCTTCTTGAAAAGAAAATAATTGATGAAGAAACTAAGGATGAAAAGTTAGAATTAGAAAATAATACTGATTGCATGTGTAATGTTGAAGATTGCAAAACTCGTCCCGAAGCTACGTAAACAAGTATCATACCTAGTAAAAACTTCATCCAAATTAGCACAAGGAAAGAATAATCTTGATAGGATACTTGATTCCCAAAAATTAGTTATTGAACGTGGTGGTATAGGTTATACACCGAGAATCTGAAAGAAAACTAGAGCATTCAAGAATTATTTTGCATATAGTAAAACAAGTTTCATCTCCATTTATTAAATGTTTCTACCGCATGAAGAAAGGGCATTCGAGAAATACCGCAGAATTAAAAAGTATGCTATTCCTAAAGGGAGAATGAAATGGGTTCCAAAGATTAATTCTTTTCAAATAACATGATCAGGACCCAATAATTATAAAGGGTACCAGTAAAAATACTTAATTGTTTTGCAGGAACAAGTCTCGGGAATCCCTTGAAGATCGAGCTGCGAAACCAGGTTCGTGTATTTAAATTAATTGTTTTAATTGATATAAATCAATATTAATCGATTAAAATAACTTACTCGATATCTCGTCCGTACCATTTTAATCGATTGAAATATCGAAATAATCGATTGAACTGATCTCGGGATTTTGGTTTAATTGTTTTAATCGATTGTAATATCTCGTATATCAACTAAAAACACTTAGGTATCAAAATTAATCGATTCATTTACGCTTTAATCGATTTAAATTCTGGTGTCATGTTATTGATTTCATTCTCGTATTAAACTAATCGATCCTTTTATAAAACAAATCGATTAATTCACCTGTAGATGTTTTCAACTCTAATGACAAGAATCAAATTAATAGATAATGAGTTGATTAATCAATTAATTAGGTTCTCGAAAACATGATTTACAAGCATCTAATTAAAGTTTGATAGGCCAATTCGATTAAAAAACCCGTGTCTTTATGATAATCCAGAATCCGCATAATGTGTTTAAATGTCTCTTTGAATTTCAAAAACTTGAAATCCGTTTCTTCATCAAACCAGGTTCTAACTTATCATTTCTCAACTTATCATCTTTCTTCCGTTTTCATATTTTCAAAATCTCCTCTCAATTCTCTGTCGTAAACATGATCAAAATCATGACTGGTTCGAGCAGACTGTTTCGAAACGTATCCATATTCAATTTTCTTTCAATGACACAAATTTTTAAATTAGAAAGCGAAGGCTCGAACAAATCTTTGAATTGGGAACTCGACCAGTGACATAATGTGGGAAAACTATTACCGTTATTCATGAATGAAAGAGTCTTTTATTTTGACAACAACATAAACATGATTCAAGCCGTAGATGTTTACATTTCTCTTAATACTTTACATGGAATGCTGCATGGTAATACACTCGAAAATCAAAGAAATTATCAAAGAATGGACTCGTAACTTTTCTTATAGACACTAGTTACAAACAGTGTCAAACTGTTAGGATCGAAAACATAGTTTATCAAAAATTTTTTAGTGATAATTGTTTCTGGTAATAAGTTATTCATTACTAGGAAATCCAATAAATACATGTTTTCATTAAATTTCTTGATATTACATTGCAATATATTTGAAATAATTTTGAGCATGCATTGGTTCAAAACTCTTGGTGAAATTCATCGAACTGTGCAACTTTGAATATTTGCTTTAATCATCAATGTCACGAGGTGACACTGTAAGGAAACCAATCTGGGACAAAGAATTCAAGAATTGAATAACGTGGTACAGGGAATGTATGTTTTATGGTCAAGACAGGGATAAATTTTATATTGTTTTAGAATTCTGGATTGATTGTCATCACCTGTCCTCATTACTAATCATTGCCCACTCTACCGTAATAACATTCCTCAAAAGATAATGATGACTGGTTCACTATAAGTGAGAATAACACCCATCATACTACATTAATAAGAATGCGCTTATTTGCTTGGATAATGACAACTCAGAGGTTCAAAATGGGTTGGCTATTATGAAAGAAAATTCCTATCTCAAGACATCATTAACCTCGTGATTCATGCAATTTATGGTATCATGCATTCCGTGTGGGATTTGGTCAAGTACATGATTATGCCTCCGATGTGTAGTAGAAATTCCAGATGTGGTGTCAACCATGGACTCGTAATGCAATCAATAATAACAAGAACCGCTAAAAGATTTCTTTTCGTGAAAAGTTTCGTTCTGCCGATACAGGAGTGACAAGCAGCTTGTTGACTCAAATAGTTGATAGAGCAAAATTAGTTCCAACAAAAAGGAAAGCCTATTATCTTTTGATATTGGTGGGAATCAAATGAATGATCACCAAGTCGGTGGATAAGCAGCTCAATCAGGGAAATTGGGATGACTAGTTCCCCTCATCATCTTTATCTTCTCGCTTATTTCTATCTTTATATTGTTTGCATGGATCGTGATATTAACTGGTGTTATACCAGGAACATTTGCCTTAACCTTTGGTTAAATATGGTTTAGGATCTAATCTAGATCGATCGGCGTAAATAGAATTTAAATAGATCCCCGAGAGCTTTAGCTAAATAAGACTTTATTCTCGATAGATCTATTAGCTAAGATAGTCAGTTAGTATTGTTAAAACATCCTTCTAAATGATCAGCTTTACAAAATATGCATTAAACATTACTTCATTTTCAAAACTCGATTGTTTTAATCAATACAACATCTTGTTAATCGATTAAATGAACTTATACAACATGTTTTAATCGATTGAAAATCGAAATAATCGATTATTTTTACTAAAGTTTCATGTTTTCAAAATCTTAAATGTTTTAATCGATTAAACTTTTCTTTCAATCGATTAAAATCATTTACCAAGAACATTTTAACCGATTATACTCGTTTTTAATCGATTTTTATTCTGGGAAGAAAGATTAAAGGCTTTAGTTAATGGTCAGTTCTCGTAACATGCTACTAAAGCGTGATTCCCTTATCTTTACACGTGTTAATTGTATTCATTACAAACGTGTTAATGGAGATAAGTTTGAATCAACTTTAATTGATTCTTTTCATGAGTGAAATATTGATTCACTTTTGTATTTTCAAAAACTTGAGCATATTTTTCGAAACCTTACATTCTTCTCTCTTCTATTCCCTATTTTTGATGAAGTCAAAAGGGGGAGAAATAGTTGCATCACTTTAAGATAAATTTAAGAACAACATTTTAGGGGGAGAAATAAGTTTTAGGGGGAGAAACAAAACTTTATTACATTCTTATATTTCTCACCTAACCGCATTATCAAGTGACTTATTTTGCAGAGATTGTTTTTTCAAAATGGTGTTTGTCTTCATCAAATAGGGGAGACTGAAAGTGATCCTAGCAAAGATCTCATTGATTTGATGAAGTCAAAGATAAAGTCAAGGGTCAACTCTGCAACTGTCAAACAAGTCACTCGTAACAAAGGAGTCGAAGACTTAGTGTGTCTTAACGTAAAGCTTAGGTAAAACCACTTTACCTTTTCCACTGCATAAAGCTTCTTCACTCAATTTGCAAAATGCCTCAAAAATAGTTTTAAACAAATCAAACAAAAGCATTTTGACAAAGAACTTTCTTAACAATGTTTTTAACTCGATATAGTTTTGAAAGAAACAATTAAAAACACTTAGAATGTTTTAAAAAGTGTTTTTACAGTATTTTAATTGATACAAAAACCTTTTAATCGATTAAAACTCTTTATGACCGATTAGAATTCGAATATAATAGGTCGAATGCAATATAATCGATCAGATCTTAAATATGAGCGATCGAATTATTTTAATCGATTAAAACACGTTTCAATCGATTAAAATCACTTTGGATGTCGTGGATGATCGATCGAATGAGATTATGACCGATCATAGTTGGTTATGATCGATCGAATTGAATTATGACCGATCAGACTTATTTCAATCGATTAAAACGTATTTCAATCGATTAAAATAACTTAGAAAATCTTTTCAATCGATTAAAACGAACTTTCAATCGATTAAAATGACTTGAAAATATATGTGCAGATTTTCAATCGATTGAAACGACTTTATATCGCTTAAAATAACTTGGAAAGTTTTATAAGAAGGTTTTTAAACAAATCAATCGATTAATACGCGATTCAATCGATTGTTTTATACTTAGAAAATGTTTGTAAAACGTTTTAACCGATATAAACATGGTTGTATCAACTAAAACATTTTCTCGTTAAAGATCAAGAATGCATTAATGGGTTGAAAGGACTTTTAACAGATTATAACGGCTATTTCAATAGATTAAAACAAACTTTCAACAGATTAATTAATGCAGCAGATTTGAAAATACTCTTTTATAAACAGATTTGCTTGAAACTTTGAGATAGAGATCACATATCAGCTTTTACACAATTCAAGCAATCAATACAAGCAACTATTAGCATTTTTCAAGAAAGATACACAACTGTTTTTGTGAACTTCTTTTGAAATCTTTCTTGAGGCACTTTGCATTTCTTTGAAGAAGAAACTGATCGTGGATTGGTGTAATCCGGTTTGAGCTTTCTTTGTTTCTTCTTTTAAATTTCTATTCATTCATTTGTACTCGTTTTGTACCTGGAATTTGGGTACAAGTTTTCTCGTAATTGTTGTAGAAAGTTGCCAAGAACTGGAATTTGGTTCTTGGTGGAAAGGTTAAAGCAAGAGCTGGAATTTGGTTCTTGTGTGTGGTGCCTGGAATTTGGGCACTCGGGTTCTCTGTGGCTGGAATTTGGTTGCAGAGGTTTCCAAGAGCTGGAATTTGGTTCTTGGTGGAGAGTTAGAATAGGTGTAAGAGGGTGAGTCTGTAAAACATCTATTCTAGTGGAACCCAGCTGGAATTTGGCTGGAGTCTGGACGTAGCCCTGGTATTGGGTGAACCAGTATAAAATTACCGGTGAAATCTTTCCTAACCTTTCTCTCTTTAATTTCAGTTGTTGCGCTTATATTGTTTGATTGCTTGGTAATTCAAAAAGATTTTTAGAAACTTAATTTTCGAATTAGATAATCTGAGATTTGCGAAAAACTTTCAAAAAATCAATTCACCCCCCCTCTTGATTTAAAACTACTTTTCTAACAGAAAGGAAATAGGACCTGGTTCAAAAACATTTCATGCATGCAATGTTTTTATGTTTGATGTCCTATAATGCCTATTTCAATTAATTTTTCAGAAGGATTTAACTGACGTGTTCTCATCGCGTCGAGTGCCTCCTGATCTGTCGTGTTTACTCCTGACTGTACTATGTCGGACTTCTTGTGACCGAAGGATAACTTGTTTTTCCTTTCTTCCTTTTCTTCTTTTTTTTGTAGAGCATTCTTTGCCATGTAGTGTCCCTTTTTCTCCACTTTATGGGTTTCAATCCTCTTGTTGACTATACGCCTCCATATTCCCAAATTAATTATTAGAATATTGTTGTGAAGGTCAAGAGAAAAGAAGTAAAGAGGCAAACTCAATGGTTTGTGTTTTAGAAGGTTGATTTTCATTTAGAAAGTGGTTTTTGTAAGCATGGCTGGCTAGGGTTAGGCTTAGGTGCTTAGGTTTCGTCTAAGCAAACGTTTTCCTTTTTTTTGTATTTGAGCCTTTTAGTTTTATTTCCATTGCTTTTAATGGCTAGCTGATTTCCCTAAATCGCCCTTCGGGTTTTCGAACTATGATATTGTGTTTTGGCCCTAACTTTTGTCTAGGTTCCTTCTTTTTGTGTTTTTTTTGTTTTGGGGAATCCTAGCGGACCTTATTTTGTAACCCTAACTTTTGCCTAGGCTACCCTTTATTTTTGTTCGGGTATCCTACCAGGTTGACCTTATCTTTTGTGTAGCCCCCTTAGTGGGTTTCCTACCCAGGTATTTTGCCCTTTTCTTTGGCCTTTGGCTTCTATGAGCTTTTTTCCCTTTTTATTGTGTATTTATTTTTTTTGTTCACAATATTGACGAAGCATGACTTTTTTTTTATGGTGAGGTAAAGCCTTATTTGGGTGCTTCTAATCAACTAGCTTGACTGTAATAGCAATGATGAATGTTGATTATTTGGATGCGCTTTTTATTCTTTTTTTTCTTTTTCTTCATTTACTTAGACAAGGTTATTATGAGGTCTAGTCAGAAATAGCAAGAAGAGAAGCAGATAGTAAGAAGTATTCTTTTTTAATTAATAAGGGAATATGTGCCCTAAAATGCCCGGGGGTCGGGCTAGCCCCGGGGGATAATCTCTAACAATCCTGGGGTTTACATCCTTTAAATGAAGCAAAAGATTTCCTAATGACTAGGGTAGCTCTTGACGCTTGCACCCCTCCACTTCAGAAAATTTGCTTGAGTGTGCGGAGGGGAGACTTCCCTTTTCTTCTTTCCGCTCGGCCCTTAGTAGGGTCATATCCTAGGCCATGCTTGAAAGGATTGTCTTTGAATTCTGGGGGTTCCCTTATGCCTTGGGAATCTGCCCCCAGTCCTTGGCCAGGATGGTAACCATGCTTCATCATCATGCGGGCTTCCTTCGTGTTTTTGGGAAGTCTTTCTATACTGGCAATTTCAAGCGCTTGAAAGGATGTTTCAAGGGCCTTGTAGACCCCTAATTTTGTCCGGCTTCTTAATAAAAGAAAAGGAGACCTCTCGTAACAACATAGAGTTCACCCAGTCACCCGACCAAAGCTAAGGAGACTCCCTACATGAAGATAAAGCTCGCTCCGCATCTTAATGAAGGCCAAGAAGACTTCCTATATGAAGATAAAGCTTCAACGGACACATATCGGCATCAACCAATGTCCGAAAAAAGCAAGGAAAGCTTCCCGGGGTCCCAGAACGCAAAAACTGGACAAAACAAGTCGAGACCACCGTCCCAGAGTTGGGACGGCCGTCCCAACTATCCTAGGACAAGTGAGACGCGTGTCCCAAATGTGGGACGGCCGTCCAAGTCCTAGGGGGGCTGGCTCTGTGTAAAAAATTCAAATGGGACGGCCGTCCCAACCCAGACGGCCGTCCCAAATGTGCCAGGCAGCGAAAACTATAAATAGGAGGCTCATTTGCTCATTTTCCACACACCAGACAACTCCTAGTACTTGTCTATCCTCTTCCCTCTTCGAATGAACTCTCTGATTGCCTTGATAAGGTAACAATCAGTTAAGGAATCATATTCCAGCATTCGATTCTTCTGTAAAATTGAGTCGAGTCGATCTTGTATTTGGAGAGGAGAGTCTTTGTAGAGTGAAGGATTGTCAAAACGCATCCTTGCGATCAAAGATTTGCAATATAAAGCTTGCTACGGAGGTTCTGTTCAATTTTCTTCTCCTTTACTGCTTTATTTATTGCTTTCTGTATGTAATGTTAACTAAAATCATGTAGATAGCCATTTTTAACATTATGCAATAAAATAGGGTAATCGCGTAATTTCTCGTAATCTTTACTCAAATGAATTAATCCATCATAAGGAACCCGAAAGGGGCGTTGTGGGGTGCTAACACCTTCCCCACACGTAACTAACTCCCTTACCTAACTCTGGTTATAATGGCCAAGTTTGGTTTTTAATAAAATCAACGCCTTTTTATCCTTTTCCAATGTTTATGGTCAAAACATTGGTGGCGACTCCAAAAGAACCCTTTTCGAAAAACTTGCTTTTATTAGAGGATAGTTCAGTTGGTGAGCACCTCGGAAGCAATGAACACACTTTAAACAAAAAACGCGAGTCTAAACCATCTTTCCGCAACCACTCGCATAAACGTTCGAGATGTCCCTGGACGTCGGAACGGACGGCGGCGACAGATGGCGACTCCGCTGGGGAAGCTAGAGAGTTGATCCCATTTAGTGACGGATAAATTCAAACTAAGTAAAGATTTGAAATTGCGCCTTTACCCTTTCTCGTATGTTTTATTGTATGGCTTTAATAATTGTTGTATGATTATTTTCTGCAAATTGTCTGAAATATAAATTGCACACGAAAAACCCTTGCACACAACAGTCCCTCTATACCCAGGGGCAAGAGTGAATACCTATAGGGAGTGGGTTGTAGATACGACCGGCTTGTTGGCACACGGGGCTACAACCGTTGTCGGAAACCACCAACTCAAGGTGATAACTCTCTTCTTTTGGTCTAAGGATGTCGACACGGAGTTCCGTGCATGACCCGAGGACTGAGAGATGGAGAGGTCCCTATAAGGGGGGCACCTTGGGGACCTTTGGCCTTGGTGAGAACAGTGTAGAACCACCTAAACCAAGCACGTTTCTGCAGGAAAACCCTACCTCGTGATTAAATAAGTGTGGCTCTGCTCGTGGATGTATGAATTGTGTGTGCATTCGTTTGCTGCATTTATATTGATGCATTAACATAGGGTAATCATACAACAAACAAAATAGTGAAAAACCCTAAAAATCATAAAAGTGATAAGATAAACCAACTTTATCTCGGACAGTCTTCAGTTAAGCTAGCCTGGTTTCAGGTTCTTTGTAAGCTAAGTAGCCACGTTGACCGACAGAAGAGATAAAGGGTCATAAAAAATATAAAAACAATTAAAGCAATAAAAATGCCTTTTATAATAAAAAGATTTTTCGACAAAGTCGTATCATTCATACCATATCATCCAATAAGTGGTAAAACTAAGAGAAAATAATTGCAGCATGCACATCATTTTAATAAACCTCCAAAAAATAGGTCTTAGGAGCGTTTTTTGGGAAAATTACTGGGTCAAATCCCCTTCGGGGATTTGCAGCCTTGTTCTTCACCCTTTTCTCTTCGTTTTGACATGCTGTGCAAATCGGACAACCCAGTCAAAAGTTATTCCATTTTCAATATATGCTGTCATAAAAAATATTTTTGTAGTGCATGCATAAAGCACATTCATTCTAGGATGCATTAGATATCCTTAGACAAGAGCGAAAGAGACCCAAGTGCGTTTATCACCTTCCTAGGAGAGATAAGTGCGCTAAGGTATGTTGGCAACCTTTGAAAAAAAGGAAGTTAGCACACTAAGGTGGGTATGGTACCCTTAAAACATAGGCTTTTGAGAAGATACCAAAGCTATTGTCTAAGGCATATCTATTTCACACTAATCATTTAAAATAAAAAGACAATAATAAAAATCTCTAAATCATTTAGAAAGTGGCTGGTCTTCTGCCCGTTCTCACTCGTGCTCAGAAAGCTAAAAAGATGGAGCAGTTAGAGGAGCAAAACCGAAAGCTCACCACTGAGCTTAATACGCTGAAAGAACAAATGGCTCAAATGTTGGAAATGATGCGCCAACAAAATCTCCACAAGGAGGGGCCTTAGAGTGGACAAGCCTCTCACCAAGAAGAGGAAGAGGAACCCAATGATGAACACGCCCAATCTGATACTAGGGCAGTACATATTCATACTCCGGAAATATCAAAGCAACAAATTACTGCCCTTGAGGAGAGGTTGAGAGCCATGGAAGGGCATAACTTTGATGTTAAAGAGGCGGCTGATATGTGCCTCGTTAAAAACATCCAATTCCCCAACAAATTCAAAACTCCAGACTTCCCAAAATACATGGGAATAACTTGCCCCAAAAGCCATCTTACGATGTACTGCCGTAAGATGGCTGCATATGCTGACAACGAGAAGCTCCTGATCCATTGCTTTCAGGAGAGCTTAGCTGAATCAGCCCTAAACTGGTATATGCAATTACAAGGAGGGAAAGTCCAAACATGGAGACATCTGGCAGATGCTTTTCTTCGTCGCTATAAATACAATATTGATCTGACCCCTGAAAGAGCAGATCTACAATTGCTAAGTAAGAAAAACGATGAATCCTTCAAAGCATATGCCCAAAGATGGAGGGAATTGTCAGCACAAGTAGAACCTCCTCTCTCCGACAAAGAAACCACATCCATGTTCATCAATTCTCTAACTGGTCCCTATTATGACAAAAGGATAGGGAACACATCAACACTTTTTGCGGATGTGGTAATTATAGGAGAAAGAGTAGAGTAAGGGCTAAAAAGCGGAAGAATTGCACAACATACTTCCTCTAATTCCTCTACTCCTGACGTTAAAAAAGGTTTTGGTCAAAAGATGGAAGGAAGCGTAAATTCCATCAACCTTGCTACTCCTTCTCCTTCTTCGCCACCAGCTGGGCAGTCACGCAGACAACAGAAGAAATTCACCCCCATTCCAACCTCTTATGGGAGTCTGCTGCCAAAGCTGTTAGAGGCCAAACTCTTAACATGTATCCCTCTGAAGAAGAAAGATCCACCTTACCCCGGTTGGTACAAGCTCAACGAAAAATGTGATTACCACTCAGGCGCTCCTAGGCATTCCGTGGAAGATTGCATCAACTTAAAATATAGGGTTCAAGAATTATTGAATGCCGGGCAGATTACTTTCGATGCTCCCGACCCTTAGGTGGATGACAAGCCTCTATCACAACCAGAATAGTGAGCCTGGGTAGGTAGAGAAGACTAGCTGATTAGGGCTCCTCATTAAAAAGTATAAATAAAAATAAAAAGTTTCCGATGCATCTCTCGCGGTCTCTGCCCGTGGCCGCGAGATCTTTTGATTAAAGGGGCTTTGTATATATTTCTCTTTTCATCAATACAATGAGGCATTTTTCATAATAGTCATATGCTTCTCATTCTTTTCTCTCATTCCAAAATAATTGAATAAAATCTACACCCAAATAAGGACCATATAAACAGTCATGTCTGTGATTGAAAGCTCTCTGCGGGATCTAAAAGCCGAAGGCGAATGGATCGAGTCAGACAGTGAGGAGGGGACCATTTCCCCGGACATACAAAGACTGTTGGAAAAATAAGCTCAAAGGATACATCCCAGATTTTAAGGATAATCTTTTAAGTACGACCCTACAAAAGATCAAGTCGTACAAAGAAAAAGAGAAGTCTCCCCTCCGTACCTTAAAAAGACGATCTTCCAAAAAGGAGAGATATTAGCATGAAGAGTAGCACTAGTCATTAGATGTCCTTCTTCTGATTCTAAGGGATGTAAACCCAATGATTATTAGAGATCACTCCTCGGGGTGTGCCCGACCCCCGAGTATCTCTAGGGCACACATTTTCCCTGAAATTACAAAAGAATGCTATTCTTACTATCTGTTTCTCTTCTTGCTAAACATGTCTATACCCCATTAAATAACCATGTTTAGACAAACGTTTTGTTCCAAAATGCGTCAAAATAATCAAAACGCCATAGACAAAATGAAGCCAAAGTTAACATGATTGATTAGCTAGAGACACGAATAAGAAAATCGTGTTTCGACAATGTTTGAGAAAAGAAATTATTATTAAAAGAAGCCCGTCAAGGTCAAAGGCCAAGACAAAAAGATAAAAGGGCAAAATCCTAGGCTGAAAACCCAAAAGGGCAAACTAGGAAAGTTAATCAGTCACAAATAGGCGCCAGAGTATTCATTTGAAGACGCCACCTCATGAAAACAAAATGTTTGTTTGAACTAGCCTAAAAAATTGACCAACCTTGGCTAGCCATTCTTACAGAAACTTCTATTACAAAAAAAAAAATTTCCTCTAAAACACAAACCTTTGCAATAAATCCCTTTCTTTCTCTTCTCTTGACCATTCACAATAAAGCATTCAAGTAATTGACTGGGAAATGTGAAAATATAGTGATCAATAGGAGCATTGAAATCCCTAAGGAAAGGAAGAGGGGCATTGATATGACAATTGCTCTATATTAAAAAAGATTGCTCTTCGGCTATAGCAAGAAAAGTCCAAGATGGCAAATCAGTACAGCTAATCATGTTGATAAAAGCACATGATGATGGAAGAAAAATTAACAGAAGTTGAATGGGTTCAAAGCTGATATGACCAGCTAAACCTTATTGAAGAAAAACGGCTGAATGTTATATAGCAAGCCTATCAAAGGAAGATCAAAAAGGCTTATGAAAAAAGTCAACCCTCATATTTACCATAAGAAGGATTTAATGGTAAATAATGTGCTTCCGGCCCAGAAGAATAAAATTGGAAAATGAGCAGTGAACTATGAAGCACCCCTTGGGGTCAAATGAGCTTTCTCGGAAGGGGCTCTTATCCTCATCAATATGGATGGAAAAGAACTTCGACACCTAATCAACTCCGGTACGGTGAAGAAGTATTATGCTTGAAGACATTGCTCAAAGACCCGTCAGGAATGAAAATCCGCAAAGGACATTCCTATGCAAAAGATAGGGTCCATATTCCTCGCTAGGATACGTCCTAGGCAAAAAGTAGAGGTAAAAAAAAAATAACTAACTAAGAGCAATGGTTACTTTAGTCAAAAACCGAAAAGGCGGCTAAAGTAGCATTCTTCCAGAAGCAAGCAGTCTGCATAGTCTTCACTCTGAGCTCAGGCATCTCAACTAAGGCAATGAGGAGAACCGGGGGGCAGATATCATAGACATGACTGTATAAGACTAAACAGTACAGCCAACCCTGACCACCCATTCTTCTAAATACCTTTTGAAATCCTTCTATAAAAGAAATAAAACTTTTGTTCATTTATCAATAAAATTCCTTTTCATTTCCTTTCTCTTGACCAAATATTATGGAAATGCCTCTTTATTGATAAATCATAAATATGCGCAAAGACTTTTAATCAAAGATCAAGCATGCATCTAAAAAGAGGAAGCATAAAAATAATGAAAGAATAAATGCCTGCTAGGATATTCTTAGGAAAAAAATAGGGTAGCCTGCTAGATCGGAAACCCCAAAAGAACGGTCTAGGCAAAAGCCCCCTAAGATATTCTAGGCAAAAATTAAGGCAGCCCGCTAGATCGAAAACTCGTAAAAGGCAGTCTAGGCAAAAGATAGGGCTAAAACCAAGAGATGGATAAAAAGAGGAGCCCATCATCATGGTCATAAAGGAGGAGCCCATCGGCGTATTCATAAGAAGCCAACGGGAGAAGGTCAGTTACTTTCTAAATGTATCAAAAATAAATAAACAATAGATTGCATTTAGGACATCCACACACAAAGTAGTTGCATAATACGACTTTGTCAAAATCAAGAAAAAATAATTTTCTTCAAACAAGAATATTAAACATGCATATAAGGAGGCTAGTCTCCATACTTGTGATTAAAAACAGGAGGCGCCAGAATCCAGTCTCCATATGAAAATCAAAATCGCGAAAGGCGAAAATCAAAACCATTTCAGGAGAATAAAGAGCTTCAAGGAAACTAGCTCTAACCTTCTACACCAATGAAAGAAGGTACATCGAAAAAAGAGGCCAACGGAAAGGCTCGATGATCCCCAAGCTGATCCTTGCCTACTCAGAGGCAAAACAAAAATTACTCCACGACTCAGCATCATCATCACATGAGTCGTCAACCACAGTCATTTGAAGCCTCAATCAACATCCTTCCATCTAAAAAGAAGGAAGCCATCAACGTAGAAAAGCCAACGGAAAGGCTTGATCATCCCCAAGAGGATCCTTGCTTACTCCAGAGGCAAGATAAAAAGATTACCTCACAACTCAGCTTCATCGCCACATGAGTCATCGAGCACACTTATCCAGAATCTCCGCTTCATTCCCCAAAGGAGAATAAGGACTACACAAGAGTCCATCAAAGAAAATACGGAGTCAAATCCTCCATATCACCAGGGGGCAACAAAAAGAAAGAAAAGAAAAACTTTCATTCCCCAATAGAGGCCACAACGAAAAAGGCCGAATAAAAATCTCCAAATAGAGTATATCCAGAAAATCTACAAAAAAGAGGAAAACAAAAATTTCCATCTTCCAGCTCAAATAAGAGCTTCACAAAGCCAGGAGCCAGGACTCCATCATCAAATTTGGATCCCTAGGAAACCGACAGACTCCTCGGTGAATCCCAAGAGAAAAGAAGAAAATTTCTTCATTACGCTCAATAAAGAGCTTCACAAAAGTCAGGAGCCAAGACTCCATCATAAAAAATCAAATCAAAGATTAGATCCCCCAAGTAAAAATTCCCCAGGGATCACCAAAAAGAAAAGAGAAAAAAGATATCTTTTCATCCAAAGAAAAAGCCAATGTGCATAAAAAGGCGCACATATGTAAAAACCAACTCGCAAAAAAGAAATTCAAATCGCAAGGAAAAGATAAAAACCCATTCCCCAGCAGGAATAAGAGCATAGGCAAAGCCAGCTCAAACAACAGCATCCAATAAGGAGTCAAAAAACTCCATTCCTCCCTAGGGGGCAATTCAAAATAGATCCCCAAGAAACAACCAAATCCCTGGTGGATTACCAAAAAGAAAAAAATCCCCAGCAAGCCTACCAGCAAAAGATAAAATACAAATTCATATCCTCAGGGAGTTAATCGCCTATAACACCCAATATGAATATGCCCAGTAAAAGGCAAAACCTTCACTCCCAAGAATGCCTATGCCTACTCAGAGGCAAGCAAAAAGCCGATATCCCCAAGAAATGGGAAATCAACCTATGCAAGAGGCAATACGAGCACAAAGCTTTCAAAAAGAAAAGCTAAGGAGACCGGCTTCTTAATAAAAGAAAAGGAGACCTCTCGTAACAACATAGAGTTCACCCAGTCACCCGACCAAAGCTAAGGAGACTCCCTACATGAAGATAAAGCTCGCTCCGCATCTTAATGAAGGCCAAGAAGACTTCCTATATGAAGATAAAGCTTCAACGAACACATATCGGCATCAACCAATGTCCGAAAAAAGCAAGGAAAGCTTCCCGGGGTCCCAGAACGCAAAAACTGGACAAAACAGGTCGAGACCACCGTCCCAGAGTTGGGACGGTCGTCCCAACTATCCTAGGACAAGTGAGACGCGCGTCCCAAATGTGGGACGGCCATCCCAAGTCCTAGGGGGGCTGGCTCTGTGTAAAAAATTCAAATGGGACGGCCGTCCCAACCCAGACGGCCGTCCAAAATGTGCCAGGCAGCGAAAACTATAAATAGGAGGCTCATTTGCTCATTTTCCACACACCAGACAACTCATAGTACTTGTCTATCCTCTTCCCTCTTCGAATGAACTCTCTGATTGCCTTGATAAGGTAACAATCAGTTAAGGAATCATATTCCAGCATTCGATTCTTCTGTAAAATCGAGTCGAGTCGATCTTGTATTTGGAGAGGAGAGTCTTTGTAGAGTGAAGGATTGCCAAAACGCATCCTTGCGATCAAAGATTTGCAATATAAAGCTTGCTACGGAGGTTCTGTTCAATTCTCTTCTCCTTTACTGCTTTATTTATTGCTTTCTGTATGTAATGTTAACTAAAATCATGTAGATAGCCATTTTTAACATTATGCAATAAAATAGGGTAATCGCGTAATTTCTCGTAATTTTACTCAAATGAATTAATCCGTCATAGGGAACCCGAAAGGGGCATTGTGGGGTGCTAACACCTTCCCCACAGGTAACTAACTCCCTTACCTAACTCTGGTTATAATGGCCAAGTTTGGTTTTTAATAAAATCAACGTCTTTTTATGCTTTTCCAATGTTTATGGTCAAAACATTGGTGGAGACTCCAAAAGAACCCTTTTCGAAAACCTTGCTTTTATTAGAGGATAGTTCAGTTGTTGAGCACCTCGGAAGCAATGAACACACTTTAAACAAAAAACGCGAGTCTAAACCATCTTTCCGCAACCGCTCGCATAAACGTTCGAGATGTCCCTGGACGTCGGAACGGACGGCGGCGACAGGCCTCTTCAGCCGCATCCACATAGGGTTGGGTGGACGGTCCACTGATCAGGATATCATCTTCTGCTTGGACCGTGACCAATTTGTCACCCACTATGAACTTGACTTTCTGGTAGAGCGTTGAAGGTACTGCCTTAGCGTCATGAATCCAAGGCCTGCCGAGGAGACAACTGTATGCTGGAGTAATGTCCATTATATGGAAATCGACGTCGAAGATAGTGGGTCCAACTTGGATTGGTAATTTGACTTCTCCCACTACTTCTCGTTTGGATCCGTCGAAGGCTCGAACGATAGTGCTGCTTGGGCGCAGACGGGTTCCTTGGATAGTCAACTTGTCCAGTGTGCACTTGGGCATCACGTTCAAGGATGACCTGTTATCCACAAGAACTTTGGCGATGATGTACTCCTTGCACTTGGCTGAGATGTGCAAGGGCTTGTTATGGTTTGATCCCTCGAGGGGGAGTTCTTCCTCTGTGAAGGTGAGGTGATCGCTTGCCATGATGTGACCGACGATCCACTCGACCTTTTCTTGGGATATGGAGTGATGTACATGTGCTTCGCTCAAGACCTTCAGCAGGGCATTTCTGTGCGGTTCCGAGCTCATCATTAAAGATAACAGCGTTATCTGTGCAGGTGTACGATTGAGCTGGTCTATAATGGAATACTCGCTTTGCCTTATAAACTGGAGTAATTCCTCTGTCTCCTCCTTGGATTCCTTATTTCCTTTTTCCTCTTCGGTCTTTTTATTTTTTCCTTTATTTTTGGGGACATCTTCTTGTGAGTCCTTGGGGGAGTAGATTCTTCCACTTCTAGTCATGCCCCCAATACCGGCTATATTCGTGATGTCCTCTTTTATTGGTGAAGATTCTCTGTATCTCCACGGTACAACTTTATTTGACTCGTAGGGGAAAGGACGTGGCATAAACAATCGCACCGGCATCCTTGCCCCCTCTTCCTTATTTCTGAGGACCAACGATCGAGGCTTATTTTCCTCTTGTGGCAAGTCAACCGTTGGGGAAAGCTTAATTAGGAGTGGCTTTCTCTCCATTCTTCTGATTTGGAAGACGTGTCAGTTAATCCTTCCTTTTTATTATCTTATTTATTAAAAGTGAAGGAGGGGAAATTAAATATGCAAATGAATGATATGCATGCAAGTAGACAATTGTTGGATAAAGAGAAATTTCATTTATCTTTTTAGAAGGTGTACATTCCCCTACTCCATACTACGAAGCAACTTTTGGCAAAAACGGAAAAGCCTAAAGAAACCCACAGGCGGGTCTTGATCTCTATGTAATTCCCTTTCGGCTTCCCGGACGTGACGAGCAAGCGCTTCACTTTGCTTCTGGACCGCCTGGCTCATATCTTCACTGTACTTTTGAGCCTCTTTGATCTTCGCCTCTTGATGGACGACCAAGGCTTGCAGTTCGTCGAGTTTTGCAAGGGCTCGGTCCTTTTCCTGTAGTACTTGGCCATACTGAGCTAGCCCGTCTCTTTCTTTCCAGCGTAGCTCAGTGAGACTTTTGTTGAGTCTCCTATTGGCCTCTCGCTCTTGGCGTATTTCTGACCGAGTCTTGGTGAGTTCTTGCATCAGCTCCTTGATCGTCTGAGCCTGCTTTGCTTATTCGGCCTCAAGGCGTGCTGATTTGGCGGTTATTTCTTGAAGTTGGCCATCCGAGCTGGTTTTGGCAGTTTTGGATGCTCGGATAGCTTGCTCGTTGGAGTCAGCGCACTGATCCTTAAGGCGCTCTATTTCATTATCCTTTTTCTTGCATTGCCTTTGCAGACCATCTATGGTGAGGATAGATTCTTGCTCTCTCTCTTCAAGGGACCTTATCTAGGCTCCCATGATTTCTATCCTCTGGGTCAAGACGTCAACTTGAGCTTGCAACTCTTCACTGTTGGCGTTTGTAATGAGTGAGGTGGATGGTTGAGACATCCCTCTTCTTTTTCTCCACACCTCATAGTCACCGGAGATAGCCACTCGAGCCTTTCCTAGCTCTCTATCTCCCATAAAGACTGGTTTCTCCCATGCTTTTCTCATGGCTAGTGAGTTGGCGATTGTGCATGGATCTCCGAAGAAACACAGTCCTCCGAGTTCCCCTCGAGAAATTGTAGTTTGGGTCCTCATGAGTTGTCTCATAGCTACTCTAGGTGAGTAGGCTATGCACCCCCTGAGTCCTATTAAGGGTATGTTCGGATAGTCTCCACATCTGATGAGGACTGGGCCGGGTCGGAACCAAGGGCAGACCCAGGATAGATTGTTGGCATCCTTCTGTTCCAACTCGTCCCTCCACTCTGAAGTTAAGCGTCATTGGAGAGGGATTTTGGAGAAGCTCCTCAAAGGGTTGGGGAACATCCCCATGTGGCTAGAGGCATAAAAATGCGTAATGCCCCATACGAAGAGCAGTGAAGAGCAGCAACGAAGTGTTTTTCCTTGCTTCTGGCGACAGAATTCCACCGAAAGCAAGGTGTCGGCAAGAATTGCAGGCAAGGGACTCTTCGAGTTCACGTCCCAGGCGAAGAAGGCGTCCATGACGGCTTGATCCACTGTGTCGAGGTGGAAGGGAGACAAGATCGTTCCAAATATGATTAGGGCTAGGGTTTTGTTAAAAGCGACCCATTTTGTCCTTTCAGCTAAGTCGGACAGATGGTCTTCTAACATTGAGACTTTCCAACCCTGGATGTTCTCTTTTCCTATCAGGGTAGTCTGCCGGAAAGGAAGTTGGATAATGGCAGCTACTTGTGCTGCAGGAGTATATGCCCCGTGGCGGATATGGACCCCGGCTGATTTGAGTCATTTCAACATGATTTCGTACTCCTCCAAGGTGGGCACCATATCAAACTGCGGAAATTCGAAGTAGCGCAGACTGGAGTTCCAGAAGTGAATTAATACCCTGAGGAACACTTGATCAACACAGATCTTCAGTAGGTTGAGAATCCGTCCATAGGATTTTTCAAAGTCGGAGCGGACCTCTGGTGGCATTATTGTGCAAAGCCGTTCTAATTTTTCAGCATGGTATCGGGGAATCTCCACCTTCTTCAATTGTCTACTAGTCCCCTCCATTTTCTAAAACCAAAATGATGCTTATTCGAATGAATGTGAGTGTTTATTTTATTTTTATCATGTTTTGTATGATATTTGCGTATTTATATTTTTTTTGAAAAATAAACTATCTATATGAGGGTAATATTTGTGAACAAGGTCTCATTTATTGCTTTGGAAACGATTATTATTATTATTTATTATTTTTTATAGCCTTTTATCTCTTCTGTCGGAACTGCGTGGCTACTTAACTTACAAAGAACCTGAAATCAGGCTAGCTAAAAGGCAGACTGTCCGAGATAAAAAATGGCTTTATGCGAAAAATATTTAGCGTCCCTTATCTCTTCTGTCGGAACTGCGTGGCTACTTAGCTTACAAAGAACCTGAAATCAGGCTAGCTAAAAGGCAGACTGTCCGAGATAAGGGCGTTTATTGCAAAAATGTTTTTTTTTGTGATCTTTCTGTTGTTTGGTTATGCTATGCAACAGACAAATGCAACAAACATATGCACACACAATTCGATCACCCACGAACAGGCGAGAAGTCGTTTTAATCACGAGGTAGGGTTTTCCTGCAGAAAAGTGATTTGGCAAGGGTAGGTTCTAGCTGTTCTCACCAAGGCTAAGGCCCCCAAGGTGCCCCCATTATAGGGTCCCCACTCTCCAGCCTTCCGACCATGCTTAGCACTAAGGCCATAGTCAGTCTTTGTGCCAAAAGAGGAAGGTTATCACCTTGAGTGGTGGTTTCCGATCACACTGGTGGGCACAAGGCCATCACTACAGCGAACCGTACCTGCCACCCACTCCCTATGGATTTCTCACTTGCCCCCAGGTATAAAGGGAACTGTTGTGTGCAAGGGTTTGTGTACAGTTTGTATTTCAAACAATTGCGTAAGTATAAACAGACAACAGTTATTAAAGCCAAGCAATAAAACATGTTATAATACAAGGTGGGGTAAAAGCGTAATTTTCTTGGTTTATTTACTTTTAAGCCGGCCCATCACTAAATGGGATCAACTCTCTAGGCTTCCCCAGTGGAGTCGTCATCTGTCGCCGCCGTCAAAACGAGGCGGTCAGAGCGACGCGATGGTTCTGACTTTCCATTTTTCGCGTTTTTATTGGTGTGGTTACAACGCCTTTAGGTTGTCCGATAACCGGGCTGAACCTAGAGGCGAGGTTTTCAAAAGGGTGCTCTTGGGTTGTCCGATAACCGGGCTAACCCAAGAGCTAATAAATTTTTTTTAAGGGTTCATCTGGAGTCGCCACTGATGTTTTTTCCGGAAACATCGGAAAAGGGATAAAAAGGCGTTGATTTTCGAAAAACCAATTTTGGTCATTAGAACCAGAGTTGGGTAAGGGAGTTAGTTACGTGTAAAGGAAGTGTTAGTTCCTTTACGATGCCCCTTTCGGGTTCCCTATGATAGGCCAGCTAGTTAAAATAATTAAACTGGTGAAAATATGCTTTTACCCTTTTATTTGCGGAATTTTAAACTATGACTACATGGCCCTAATGTCTATCGCGTAATTTAAAATAAGGCAGTAAAAGATAGAGAGAGAAAGTATAAACCTCCGAAGCAAGCTTTTCTATTAATTCTTTCTGAAAATAGGGTGCTTTGCGGCAACCCTTCACTCTACACAGCATCGGAAACCTCTTGAAACGCTAAAAAACACTCTTAGAAACGCTCAGAAACTCCGGAAATACTTCGGAGGGATTCTAGAGAGAGAATCTAGTGATGTGACTAGAGAGAGAGTGAGAGAACCGTGGGAAATGAGGGGAATGGAGCCCCTATTTATTGGGATTCGCGCCTATTAGGTCGAGACGGGCCGTCTCGTCTGACAAGGTCGAGACGGCCGTCTCGCCAATCAAGACGGCCATCTCGCCATTCACAGGTGGCAAGACGGCAGTCTCGCCCCGTCTCGCCACTTGTGCAAGGCGAGACGGCGATCTCGAATCCGAGATGGCAGTCTCGACCCTCAAAGGCAAAAATCTTTATTTTTGTGCTAAAAATCCCTCCTATCCTAGTATGGGGCCTAATAGTCTCTCCTAGTGGCTTCTTAGGCTTCATCCATCTTCAAAAAGGAGGTCTTCTGGTCTTTATTATGAGGCCGGACAAGATTTGGGGTCTACAATGCTCATTAGGCCAATTATAAAATCAACTCCCTATGAATTATTAAATGGTAGAAAGCCTAATGTTGCTCATTTGAAAATATTTGGATGTAAGTGCTTTGTGTTAAATAATGGAAAGGACAACTTAGGAAAATTTGACTCAAAAGCCGATGAGGGCATTTTCTTAGGTTATTCATTAACTAGCAAGGCTTATAGAGTGTTTAATAGAAGAACCTTAAATGTTGAAGAATCTATACATGTTACTTTTGATGAAATTGTAGACCTTGGGGGAAATCCTCTTGAGTCAAATAAAGAACTTGCAGGTGATGATGAGTATATAAGAGAGGCTCTTGATTAATTGTATTTGGAAGAAAATGAGCCTTCTCCACCAACAGAATTAGCTAAAGAATGGCAATCACCAAGGGGACTCTCAATGGACAATATTATTGGTGATATCTCAAAAGGGGTAAGAACTAGAAATATGACAAATTTCTGCATGTCTGTAGCTTTTGTGTCACAGATAGAACCCAAAAATGTTGAGGAAGCGCTTAAAGATGACAAATGGTGCATAGTTATGCAAGAGGAACTTAACCAATTTTGAAAGGAATCAAGTATGGGAATTAATCCCAAGAGAAGAATCACATCAAGTAATTGGAACTAAATGGGTATTTCGAAACAAACTTGATGAAGATGGTAATATAACAAAGAATAAAGCCAGACTTGTTGCCAAAGGCTACTGTCAGGAGGAAGGTATTGATTATGATGAAACTTATGCTCCTGTTGCCAGGTTAGAGGTTATACGCCTACTTCTTGCTTATGCATCTTCGATGAAATTTAAATTATATCAAATGGATGTTAAGAGTGAATTTTTGAATGGGTTTATTAAAGAAGAAGTTTATGTGGAGCAACCCCCTAGATTTGAGGATTTTAGTTATCCTAATCATATCTGAAGCTTGTACTAGTTTAATAGGTTATTCTGATGTTGATTATGGTGGATGCAAAATAGATAGAAAAAGTACTAGTGGAACATGTCATTTGTTAGGATCATCTCTAGTATCTTGGCATTCTAAGAAACAGGCATGTGTTGCTTTATCCACCACTGAAGCTGAATATATTGCAGCTGGTAATTGTTGTGCTCAAATTTTGTGGATGAAACAACAACTAGAAGATTATAGTATATTTCTAAATGACATTCCCTTGATGTGTGATAATACAAGTGCAATTAATCTTACTAAGAATCCAGTAATGCACTCTAGGACTAAACATATAGAAATTAGACATCATTTCTTGAGAGATCATATAAGTAAAGGAAACTGTAAAATTGAGTATGTTGAAACAAAGCATCAGTTAGCAAATATTTTTACTAAGCCTCCTCCCAAGGATAGATTCTATGATCTTAGAAGAGACTTAGGAATATTAGACATTGCCTAAATTCTGCTTAAATAAACAGCTTTTGCATGATTGTAATGTTATATATCACTTTGTCTGTAATGACGTTTCTTTATGAAATGAAATTTGTATTCTTTTATTGTTTTGTTTGAGGGGGAGTTATTTCCAAATTATGCATATTTTGAGGGGGAGCTTTTATGATTGTTATAGGGGGAGCTTTCAATTTTTTATTATAATCAAAATAGGGGGAGAAATATTTAAAGCCTCTTATGATTAAATTTAAATATTATCTGGTATGTTTAATGTTTTTGTTAGTGTGACAGATAAAACAGGTTATCACAAGACTTTAAAAGAAAATTTTTATCATCATCAAAAAGGGGGAGATTGTTGAAACATACAAGGACTTGTTGTTGAACTTACATGGACATGAAGCTTGTTGATTTTGATGATGATTCAAGAACAAAGAACTTAGAAAGTTGAAGACTTGTATTCATGTGTAATAACTTTGTTTTGATGAGTTTGAGTCTATAATATTAGAGTCTAAGATAGTCGGTACATAGTCTACTCTTTAAAAGCTCTAAAAACTCATTTTTATCAAAAACATATTGGAATAATCGATTAAATGGTAGGATAATCGATTTTTACAGCAAGAAAACCTTTTTCAGTAAATGCTCTCTAGTTTAATCGATTATCAGGTACAGTTAATCGATTATCAGGTATAGTTAATCGATTAAACTGGGGTGTTTTATTTTTGTTGATTTTGGCTCTGTAATAATCGATTAACACTTGAGATAATTGATTATTACAGTCAGATATGCATTTTGAACTTCAAATTAAACCTATTTTCGAAAATCCTATTCCCAATACACCAAGTTTCGAAAATCCCCAATTCCCAAACCCTAATTCATCTACTTAAGGTTCTCTATGGCTCTCAGAAAAATAACAACATTTTTTAAACAAAAGTTAAGAACTGTGATTGCCAGAGAACTGTTTGTTGGAGGAAAAATGGGCTTTTGGAACCTGGTGTGGGCTAGAAGCGATAAGAATCACTAAGAGGAGTTCTTAGTGGATTATGTGTTGTGTCGTCTCTAGGGAAAGTTGTTCTTCATCTCTTGTGGGACTCAAGAGAGGTGTTTTCGTTACTTTATCTTTTTCATTTGTAATCTGATTGTATAACTTTGATTATAGTGACAGCGTTAATCCTCTGTTTGAGTGATTAGCAACTGGACGTAGGGTCTTTTGATCAGAACCAGTATAAATCTTCTGTGTAAGACTCTATCCTTATCTTATTTACGTTTACACAGTATTTTAATCGGTAAAATTTGGGGAAAATTTTTAAAACCTAATTTTTGTTAAGAAACCAATTCACCCCCCCCCCCTCTTGGTTTTTGTCCGACCACGCAAACATTTCGCTGCGCGATTCTAACAGAATTTACTTTCCTTCTTCAGTCTCAAAAAAGGAGAAAATATACAAGTATTTCTTGCCAAATTCAAAATATACCTTCTTAAATAATTAATTTTTACCAACAAAGATTGTAACTCCTTTTTACTTTTAGGGGACTTAGTTTCTTTTATTGCCTTTGCTTTCTTTCTATCGACTTCTATTCCTTTCCTATGAATAATAAATCCCAAAAATTCACTCACATTCACATCAAAAGCACATTTTAAAGGATTCATTTTCCATTTATGACATCTCATTCCTTCGAAAGCTTGTTTTAATTATTTAAATGAGATTCCTTTGATTCAGATTTTATAATTATATCATCGATATAAACCTACATAAAATCTCCAATTAAATTATGAAAAATTATGTTCATCGTTTTTTGATAAGTTGCTCCAGCATTTTTTAAACCAAATGACATAACTAATCATTCATATGTCCATAATACTCTGGGACATCGAAAAACAATTTTCGAGATATCACTTTTAGCAATATATATATACATTACCAAAAAAAAGCCTATTACCAACGGAATATTACCTACGGATAAAAATCTGTAGGTAAATTTTACATTACCTACGGATATTACCCACGGATGAAAATCCGTAGGTAAATTGTACATTACCTACGGATATTACCTACAGAATTCTATTCGTAGGTAATTATCCATTACCTACGGATATTATTCGTAGGTAATGTAATCCGTGGATAATTCCGTAGGTAATTACCTACGTAATTACTATCCGTAGGTAAAGTGTACATTACCTACGGATATTACCTACGAAATTCTATCCGTGAGTAATTATCCATTACCTACGGATATTATCCGTAAATAATGTCATCTGTGGGTAATTCCGTAGGTAATTACCTACAGAATTACTATCCGTAGGTAAATTATATTAATCCGTAGGTAATGTCATCCGTGGGTAATTCAGTAGGTAATTACCTACTGAATTACTATCCGTAGGTAAATTATATTAAACTAAAAGAATTGTCACTAGCAAGAATCGAACTCGAGTACCTTAAAGTTGAAAATTGATACTCCAACCACTAAACTATTAGGATATTCTAATAATAATTTACAACTAAATTATACTTATATTTATTCGTATAAATATATAAATATATAAATACATAAATATATAAATACATAAATACATAAATACATAAATACATAAATATATAAATACATAAATACATAAATATATAAATACATAAATACATAAATATATAAATAGATAAATATATAAATACATAAATACATAAATATATAAATATAAATATATAAATATAAATATATAAATACAAATATATAAATATATAAATATATCAAAATATAAATATATTTTATATATATTTTATATTTATATATATTTTATATTTATATATATTTTATATTTATATATATTTTATATTTATATATATTTTATATTTATATATTTTATATTTATATATATTTTATATTTATATATATTTTATATTTATATATATTTTATATTTATATATATTTTATATTTATATATATTTTTTATATTTATATATATTTTTTATATTTATATATTTTTTTTATATTTATATATTTACACGGATAAATATAAATATAATTTATTTGTAAATTATTATCAAAATATCCTAATAGCTTAGTGGTTGGAGTATCGACCTCCAACTCTGAGGTACTTGGGTTTGAATCCTGTCAATGACAATTCTCTTAATCTAATAATAATTCAAAGTTTCGAAAATATAATAAATAATAAAAATATAATATAAAGGGGAGGGGGTTGTAATAAATAAAAATATTTTGTTTAGGTGAGTGCATTACCTACGGATTATATTCCGTAGTACCTACGACCTAATTACATACGGATTTTCTACGGAAAGAAATCCGTAGGTAAAGTGACATTACCTACGGATTTTACCCGTAGATAATAAGCATTTTTTTTGTAGTGATATATATATATATATATATATATATATATATATATATATATATATATATATATATATATATATCCCGAATATCCATCTAAAAGACTCAATATTTCATTTTTCGCCACTGCATCTATTAACATTTCAGCATTAGGCATAGATAGTCATCCTTAGGTGTTGCTTTATTTAAATCTCAAAAGTCAATAATATTCTCATCTTTTCTTTCTTTTTAATAACAAAAACAATATTAGAAATCTAATCCACGTACATGGTTGTGTGTATTAATTTACCTCTTAACAATTTTTCGATTTCCTCTTTTATTTTATCCATGACATCCAGTCAAACTTTCGAGGAGTTTGTTTAACAGGTTTTTTCCCTTCGATTATGGGCAATCGATGTCCTACTAAACTTTGATCCAAACCTAGCATCTCATCATACTCCCAAGCAAAGAAATATTTATATTCTTTAAGCACCTTAATCAATTTTGTCCTCATATCTTCCTTTAATAACTTACTTGTATAAGTAGGTCTTTTCTCTTTTCCATCACTTAAATTCACTTCTTCTAATGAATATTGAGCCTCTACTTTCTTACCCATTGTTGCATTCGATTCTTCAAATCCTAAAGGCAAAAAATCATAAACACAATCCAACTTAATGTATTCATTGAGTGGATTTTTATTACATACTATTGTCGATGATATTGACTTATTTGACTCAATCTTATTCCTACTTATCATCTCTTGACTCTCTAGCAAATGCAATGAACCAACATAGCTCTACAATCGAGTCAAGAAACTGTCATAATGGGACTCAGTCATTGTCCCCGGCCATTTCGAGGTTGGTCTTCTCTTTCAACACAAATCCTTCATCAGGATGCATTTCAATGAACCAAGTTTTATGCATTTTTAAATTAAAATCTTCAGGGGTTTCAAAAGTAAATGGCCTAGTCATAGCCAAATTTTTCAAAGGTTTATTCATATGTGAAACATAAACCACAAAGTTTGTCTTATCCCCTTCAATTACTTCCAACAGCCCATCTCTATTCCACATATAGAGTTTCTGATGAGCAGTTGAAGGTACTATCCCCACACCATGTATCCATTCCCTACCCAATAGTACATTAAAATTAGCATGAGATTTCACCTCCACAAACACAGTTGTCCTTGTATATGATCCCACAATTACATCAAGGGCTATCATTCTTTCTGAATTCGATGACCTCCCACTAAAATCTGACATTAAAATGTTCTTTATTAAATCTTCTTCTTTTTTACCAAATATCCCCAATATCGACTTCGGTAAAATATTCACTACAACTCCCCCATCGACAAGCACCTTGTTTACTATAACACCTTTAATTTATATTTTTAGCATCAAAGGTTTAAGATGAAACCTCATCTCTTTGCTTGGAGGATCGATAATCGCTGCATTCCTATAAGGTGACTCACATGAAATTTGAATGACCTATACTGCCTTTGGTTGCATGTTAGACTCATAATAATCCTCTCGATTTGAATCATGTCTTATCTTATTTTCTTCATATTTTATGGCACATTCATTTGGCAAAATTGATATCACCCCTACACACTTCCTTGTCAAAGATTTACACTTAATTATTTTGGTTAATCAAGGTACTTGTATACACTTGACCACCTCGACTCGATCCTCCTTGATCCATTGGTCTCCCTCTAGATATCCTTCTCCAAAAGGGTTGTGTCACATTTCCCCTCACCCAAGGGCATCCACAACGAAATCCCCTAGGAAATTTAGGATATCTAGTGTGAAAATCAGGACTGTATGATAATCTGTCAAAAACATTTTTGTTCCTTAAACCATATGTATTTTGACGACTAAATACTATGTTTCCAGTCCACTCTTCTTTCCTCATCTGTGGATATGGTTAATAATTCACAAAGTGTACGATGTCATATCTTAATGAAATTTGTAGATTTTGATCCTAACATTCCACACTTTTTTTTGCTTCTCATTACCCTTTACCTTCTGCTTCTCTTCAAGCTTTTTTGCTGCAATCAAATAATGTGCTACATCTTAGACATAATGATACTTCTTCATCTTTTTCTTTCTTACGAATCAAGAAATCAACCAATGTATCATCTACCTTAGGATATATCACATTTCTATTTCAAAATCTTCTAATTCCAATTCAAACTCAGCCTCATCATCATCATCTAATTTAACATGTCGTGGGTTAATATCTTCTGTAATGAAGTCCACCATATGAATTCCTAAATCATTCACCAAATTCTCAACACCATCAGTAGTGTTAAGTTTGACTTTCACGTACCCCACTTGAGCCTTAAAAGTATCAGTATCTACCTTTATTGGCTTCTCTTCAAATTTCAATCAACTTATTTAATAGCATCTTGTATGGTATTTTTGAAATGAATACAATTATTAGTCCAATATCCATATATATTATGAAACTTGCAATATTTTTTACCTTTCCTTTGCTCTAAAGAAGACAATTTATGATTCTCACTCAATTTTATTTGCTTGTCTTTTAATAGAATATCAAAAATCTTATCTGCCTTTGTTACATCGAAACTGTAGACCCCAAATCTTGCTCGGCCTCCAAATAAAGTCAGAAGACCCCCTATTTGAAGACGACTGAAGCCTAACAAGCCACTAGGAGAGACTATTAGGCCCCCGTACTAAGATAGGAGGGTTTTTTGGCCCGAAAAATAAAGTTTCTCGCCCTGAAGGGACGAGACCGCCGTCTGGAAGGACCAGACCACCGTCTCGCCTCACGCCAGGGACGAGACCGCCGTCTCGCTTGTCCAAACGGCGGTCTCGTCACCTGAAAAAGGCCGAGACGGCGTTCTGGATTATCCAGACGGCGGTCTCGACTTCTGCCTAGTCGAGATGGCGGTCTCGACCCCCTGCCATGGTCGAGACGGCATTCTGGATTGTCCAGACGGCGGTCTCGACCCTGTCAGACAAAACGGCGGTCTCGACCTGTCAGGCGCGAAAAACTATAAATAGGGGCTCTCCCCCCCTCATTTCCACACACAACAACACACAGTAGCTCCTCCTTCTCTCTAGATTTTCTCTCTCTAGAACCCCTCCGAAGCATTTCCGGAGTTTCTGAGTGTCTCTAGGCATAAATTGAGCGTCTTAAATCTTCTTTAGAACCCCTCCGAGGCATTTCCAGAGTTTCTGAGAGTTTGTAGAGTGAAGGGTTGCCAAAAAGCACCCACTCTTTAAAGAGAAATACAAAAAGCTTGCTTTGGAGGTGCACTCTCTCTCTTTCTAATTTTACCGCTTTCATTTAAAATTATGAAATAGACGCTAGGGCCATGTAGTCATAATCTTCAAATACCGCATAATAAAAGGGTAAAAGCGCAATTTTCCAATTTAATTATTTATCCAAAGTAGCCGGCCTATCATAGGGAACCCAAAAGGGGCGTCGTAAAGGAACTAACACTTCCTTTGCACGTAACTAACTCCCTTACCCAACTCTGGTTCTAATGACCAAAGTTGGTTTTCGAAAACCAACGCCTTTTTAAACTCCTTTTCTGATGTTTCCGGTAAAAACATCAGTGGCGACTCCACGAACCCTTTAAAACCCGTTCTTGGGTTAGCCCGGTTATCAGACAACCCAAGAACACTTTTCGAAAACCTCGTCTCTAGGTTAGCCTGGTTATCGGACAACCTAAGGACGTTGTAACCACCCATAAAAAACGCGAAAGCAAGAGGGTCGAAAAACCATCGCGTCGCTCTGACCGCCCCTTCGTCTTTTGGGAGGCGGCGACAGATGGCGACTTCACTGGGGAAGCCTAGAGAGTTGATCCCATTTAGTGATGGGCTGGCTTAAAAATAATTAAACCAAGAAAATAGCGCTTTTACCCTGTCTTGTATTATAACATGCTTTATTGTTTGGCTTTCAAATAACTGTTGCTTGTTTATACTTACGCAATTGATTGAAATATAAACTGCACACAAACCTTTGCACACTACAGTTCCCTCTATACCCGGGGGCAAGTGAGATAACCATAGGGAGTGGGTGGCAGGTACGGTTCGCTGTAGTTAGGGCCTTGTGCCCACCAGTGTGATCGGAAACCACCACTCAAGGTGATAACCTTCCTCTTTTGGCAACAAGACCGACTCTGGCCTTAGTGCTGAGCATGGTCGGACGGCTGGAGAGTGGGGACCCTATAATGGGGGCACCTTGGGGGCCTTAGCCTGGTGAGAATAGTTAGAACCTACCCGGACCAATGCACTTTTCTGCAGGAAAACCCTACCTCGTGATAAAAACGAAATCTCGCCTGTTCGGGGATGATCGAATTGTGTGTGCATATGATTGTTGCATGGCATAAACAAACAACAGAACAAAAACGAAAAATATTTTTCACAAATAAACACCCTTATCTCGGACAGTCTGCCTTTTAGCTAGCCTGGTTTTAGGTTCTTTGTAAGCTAAGTAGCCACGCAGTTCCGACAGAAGAGATAAGGGATGCTAAATATTTCTTTCACATAAAGCCATATTTTATCTCGGACAGTCTGCCTTTTAGCTAGCCTGGTTTCAAGTTCTTTGTAAGCTAAGTAGTCACGCAGTTCCGACAGAAGAGATAAAAGGCTATAGAATAAGCAAATAAACAGCAAATAAAAATAAAAAATCCATTTTTCCAAAGTTCATAAATAAGACCTGGTCCAAAAATTACACTCATAAAGCATTCATATAGATAGTTTACTCTTTCAAAAAATATATATATACCATACATCATGTAGAAAAACATGATAAATAGAAAAATAAACACTCACATTAATACAATAAACATCATCTTCATCAAATCATACATTTTGATTCTAGAAAATGGAGGGAACAAGTAGACAAGTGGGGAAGGTGGATATTCTCCAAAACCATACTGGGAAGCTGGAACGGCTTGAAGCACTTGGTGGATTTGATGAAGACATAAATATAACTTTTGTGGTGTGTGTGTAGTGACAGTTTTAAGCAAAATACTTCTCCCCCTATTTGACTGCATCAAATAGATTGTTGTAGTTACAATGGGGCCACGTGGGAACCCCAAATATAAACCAGAACATTAAAAAAAAATGAAAAGAAAGCAGAATAACAGACACATAGAAAATCTTCATTCGTCCCCTGGGCCTTGGTTGAATTGCAGTTCCACAATCCTGTTGTAGATGTCTTCTAGTTGATTATCAATATGCTGGAACCTTGCAATGAAATTTTCATCCAAATAATGCTGCCGAGCCCTCAGAGCAACAGTCATCTCCATATGCCTCCTTTGGTCAGTTTGCAGTTCGCTCATTTGATGCAACATTGTTCTTTCGAACTGAGACAGAGGCGTGCCACAGTCAGGAGGTGGATTGTATGGAATCATCTCCATTGGGTTTACTTATTCTTTCAATTGGCATCAGAGCTGGTTCTTGTAAGTTACTCAAGGAATCGGTCCAATGGCTGAGGGAAAGATGAATTTTTTAGAAGGAGCCTCCATAAACAGGCCTCCACTTTTTTCTTGTGTGAATTATTCTTTCTGGAAAGTTAGAATGAAAATCTTTATTGAATCTCTTGATAGAGGCATTTGGGAAACAATTGTTAATGGTCCTTACAAACCAACTCATACTGTAGATGGTAAAATAGTCGAAAAAGATTGGGCTGAATTAACTGATGTAGAAAATAGGAAAGTCCAATATGATTATACTGCAAAAAATATTATTACCTCTGCTTTAAATCTTGATGAGTTTTTCAGGGTGTCTCAGTGTGCCTCTGCTAAAGAGATGTGGGAAATTTTAGAGGTTACACATGAAGGAACGTCTGATGTGAAAAGGGTAAGAAAGCATGAGTTAATCAGGGACTATGAGTTGTTTAAAATGCAGCAAGGAGAAACAATTGCAGATGTGCAGAAAAGGTTCACGCACATAGTCAATCATCTAATTGGGTTAGGAAAGACTTTTGACAAAGAAGAGTTGAACATCAAAATTTTAAAGTGTTTGGACAGAACATGGCAACCAAAGGTGACAGCAATATCAGAATCAAGAGACTTGACTGAAATGACTACCGCTTCACTTTTTGGTAAGTTGAGGGAACATGAATTGGAAATCAATCGGTTCAAAGAACAAGAGAATGCAGAAAAGAAAACTAGAAATATTGTTCTCAAGACAATTGAAGAAAACAGTGGATCTGAAGAAGATGAATCAGAGAACCTGACTTTATTGGTTAAGAAATTTGGAAAATTTCTTAGAAGAAAGAACAAATTTGGACAAGTAAAAAGGTACAATGATAAAAAGACTGAATCTGTTCAAAATAATATTACTTGTTATTCTTGTGGTAAACAGGGTCACATAAAGAGTGATTGTCCGGAAAAGATCAAGAATCAGAACAAGAAAGATTCAAGATACAAAGGGAAAAAGGCTTATATAGCCTGGCAAGACAATGATTCATCTTCCAGCTCTGAATCCGAAAGTGAGGAGGTGAACCTGTGCTTGATGGCTGGTTGTGAATCCTCTTCATCACATGTAAGTTCAACTCCTACAGAGAATGAAATGAATTACAGCACATTACTGAATGCTTTTAATGAAATGCATAGTGAAGCCAGAAATTTATCTCATACAAATAATCGGTTAAAAGGATTAAATAACTGGTTAGAAAATAGAGTTAAAGTTCTGGAAAATGAACTATTAGAAAGCAAAACAGATTTAGAACATCTAGATATAATCTATGCATCTGCTGATAATGTTGCTGCTAATAAGAAGTGTGAAAAGTGTATTATTCTGCAAGATAAGGTTGATTACTTGGTTAAAACTTTGTCTAAATTTACTCAAGGCAAAGAGAATTTAGATGCACTTCTTGGGTCTCAAAATTGTGTGTTTGAACATTCTGGAATCGGGTACAAACCTAAGAATGGGGTAAAAACTAAAAAATATTTGAACTTCTTTTCATACAGAAAAACAACAGCATCCCCTTTCTCATCTTGTCATTATTGCATGAAGAAAGGACATACTATAAAATTCTGTCATGCTAGAAAATTTTTTGTGCCGCAAGGAAGGAAAAGATGGGTTCCAAAACATGTTAAACAGAAAAATTGACTCCTAAGGACCCAAAATACGTAAGGGTACCAAATACTTGATGTTTGATCTTTCAGGAACAGCAACAAGAGTTCCTTTGGTATCTAGACAGCGGATGCTCAAGGCACATGACAGGTGACATTTCAAAATTCCAGAAGCTGAAATTGAAGAATGGAGGTCATGTGACTTATGGAGACAACAACAGAGGAAGAATTCTAGGTTCTGGAGATATTGGTGATGGTGAATCAGTAATCATTCACAATGTTCTTCTTGTTGAAGGTCTCAAGCACAATCTGATAAGCATAAGTCAGTTATGTGATCTTGGTCACAAAGTCATTT